>JAKSZT010000049.1:56990169-57084287 GCA_026826555.1 Tolypeutes matacus | reverse complement strand
TTTTTTTTTTTTTTTTTTTTTTAAGATTTTATTTATTTATTCATTTACCCCCCCCTTGCTGCTTGTGCTCTTCTGGGTCAGCTAACCACGCCGTGCGGGCGGGCTTGCCTTCACCAGGAGGCCCCGGGAACCGAACCCGGGGCCTCCCATATGGTAAACGGGAGCCCTACTGATTGAGCCACAGCCGCTTCCCTTTTTTTTTTTTAACCGGGAGGTCCCGGGGATCGAACCTGGGTCCCTCCATATGGGAGACGGACGCCCAACCAGTTGAGCCACATCAGACCCCGGTTATTTTCTTCTCTCCTTTCAACCTCAACTTCTCAAGCTACTTAGTAGTTACAACTACCTGTGTTTCTTTTACATGTTCTATTACATGTTTCGAATGAATTTCTGTGGGTGCCTGGATATCTGTTCCAATAATTTTATAGGTTCTTATAAAAGAAGGGACCACTTTTTCAGTCATTTCTCATATTTCCTGATATATGTACACACACTCTTGCTTCCTGGTTTTCCCCTTATTCCCTATCCTAATGATTTTCAGCCTTCATTTTTCAACATGGCCTAGAGAACTTTATTTCTAAAAAATACTCAATTTCTAGAGTAATTTCTACGTCTGTCATATAATGTAATTTAAAAGAAAAAAGGCAAAAGCATTTAGACACATTATCAGTGTGGATGAAAACCAGTAAAACAAGATGACAGTCTGTACAAAATAAGGATTTGGTAGAAACTGCATATTATCCCTGCGTATTTTTTTTATATTTGTAATTTTGAGGTACAGGCTTTAATATGAAACATTGCCAGCCAAAACTGAGCTTGCATATATAGTGAGCTGAAAATGACTGTGATGTTAAGGCCAAATTCCTAAAGCCCTTCCTTTAAAATTTCAGAGCCTTCTTGCTTTAGTTTTCTGTGGCTTATAACAACACAAATATATTATCTTACAATTCTGGAGATCAGAATTCTGAAGTGGGTCTCACCTGGCTATAAGCAAGGTGTGGGCAGAGCTGTGTTTCTTTTGAAGGCTCTTTCCAGCTTGCAGAGACTGCCAAATTCCTTGGTTCCTTGGCCCTTCTTCCATCTTTAAAGCCAGCAGTGTAGCATCTTCAAATCTGTCTCTGACTCTCATTCTTCGGCTTCTCATTTCCATTTATAAGGAATCTTGTGGGACCTCTTAGATAAACCGATATAATCTTCCCATCTGTGGCAGTTTGATATTATTTATTAATTCCAAAAGAGATGTTGATTATGTTTGTAAACTGGTCTGTTTCTCTGTGATACCCTTTGATTGAATTAGATTCAGCTGAGCCATCTGATTAAATTATGTTAAGAGTAGGGTTTTGATTCCACCACATCATTAAAGTGCGACTCAGCATTGAGTCCCAGCCCCCTTGGGCTGATAAAACAGACTCTCTCACACGGCAGTAGATACACAGATACACAGAGGATCCTGTAAACCCCGGGAAGAGAGATGATCCCTGATAGTCTACAGCTGACCTTGTGAAGAGAACAGAGCAGCTGAGCCTGGAAAGAAATGAGTCCGAGGGAGAGCCTTATGTTGGCCTACGCTGAGATCAGAAGAAGCTGGAACCACAGAGCTTTAAGAGGAAGAAGGAAGGCGGAACTCTCGCAGACATCGCCCTCCATCTTGCTTCAACATGTGGCAAGTGACTTTGGGTAAGAAAGTACCTCTTATGGTACCTTGAGTTGGACTCTTTAAGGCCTTGTGACTGTAAACTTCTACCTCAAATAAATACTGTTTATAAAAGCCAACAGAGTTCTTGTACTTTGCATCAGCATCCCTTTGGCTGACTAATACACCATCTCAAGGTCAGCTGGTTAGCAACATTACTTCTATCTGCAGCCTGAATTTCCCTTTGCAATATAACCTAAAATAGTCACAAGTTCTGGGAATTAGGACATGGACATCTCCAGGGGCCATTATTGTATATACCACATCTCTCTCTCTCTCTCTCTCTCTCTTTTCTTACTTCAAGAGAAATATATTCATATTATAGAAAAATTAGAAAATAGACCAGCAATTCAGTAGCTTCTTAGGCCGTATTTATCTCTTAATGGAAATAGAAACACTTATTTCATATTGATTAAGAAGGAAGGGTCTCTGTACATGTAAGATATTTGTAAGGGCACTTCAGAAATCTATCAAAAGTTGTCACACAGGTAAAATTTATCACCTTCTAGATAAAATCTGTGGGGAAAGGGATTACTGTAAGACTAGTTCAGCAAGGTCACTGGATACAAGGCCAATATAACAATTGTTTTTCTCAATATTTGCTATAAACAATTAGCATGTGAAATTTGAAAGAGATAGAATGTTTACATAAGCATAAAAATCATCAAGGGAAGCGGCTGTGGCTCAATCAGTAGGGCTCCCGTTTACCATGTGGGAGGCCCCGGGTTCGGTTCCCAGGGCCTCCTGGTGAAGGCAAGCCCGCCCGCACGGCGTGGTTAGCTGACCCAGCGAGCACAAGCAGCAAGGGGGGGATAAATGAATAAATAAATAAAATCTTAAAAAAAAAAAAAAAAAAATCATCAAAACCTCTTTACCAAAAACTGTAAAATGTTACTGAGAAACAAAGACCTAAATAAATGGAGGGATATACCATATTTATGGATTGGAAGATTCGATATTGTACATTCTCCCCAGATCTAGAGATTCAATGCATTTCTAACAAAAATCCTATCAGTATTTTTTTTAGATATTGAGAAATTGTCTTAAAAATTTATGTGGAAATATGAAAGCCCAAAAATAGCCAGGACACACAGCTATACAAGACACATTAGATAACGATAGTACTGGATTATAACCTTTAAAATAAAATACATATCCATGAATCCAAAGAATGCTAATTAATTAATGAGGAAATGAAGGAAATAGAAAATCACCATAAGAATACCACAGTAATAATTGTTGCAGGCAAGATCCACCAATGAGCACTAACACAAATTTGAGGAGATACAAGATATTTGCATATTCTCAAGCTATCTCCCCAAGATATTTATTAATTACAAAGGGGAAAATAGTAACTTTACAGTGCAGAAATCTAACAGATACCACCTGTATTAGTCAGCCAAAGGGGTGCTGATGCAAAGTACCAGAAATCTGTTGGCTTTTATAATGGGTATTTATTTGGGGTAAAAGCTTATAGTTAGGGGGCAGATGTGGCTCAACTGGTTGGGCGTCCGTCTCCCATATGGAGGGACCTGGGTTTGGGTTCGATCCCTGGGACCTCCCGGTAAAAAAAAAAAAAAAAAAAAAAAAAGCTTATAGTTATAAGGCCCTAAAGAGTCCAACTCAAGTACCTTAAGAGGTACTTTCTCACCAAAGTCAGTTGCCATGTGTTGAAGCAAAATGGTGGGTGATCTCCTTCCTTCTTCCTCTTAAGGCTCTGTGGTTCCAGCTTCTTCCAATCTCAGCTGTAGGCTGGAATAGGGCTTGTTTCCTTCCAGGCCTTATCAGCTGCTCAGGTGCTCTGTTCTCTTCAGCTGCAAACTATCAGGCAAATGGCTCATCTCTTTCTTGGGCTTTAGCTGTTTGAGCCTTCTCCTTTCTGTTACCTGGCAGGATTGAAATGACCAAGTTCTCTCCCCTTCCATGTCTTCTTCTATGTATCTTCTTGAGTGAGTGTCTGTTTATATCAGCCCACCAAGGGGGTGGGGACTCAACTAGAGTCATGCCCTACTGACTTTAAAAGTATGGTTACATCACTCCTTTGTTTATAATGCCTCAATGACTCAAAGCCCTAATCTTAACATAATTTAATCAAAGACATCTTAGCTGAATCTAATACAATCAAAGGGTATCACACCCAGAGGAATAGATTAGTTTACAAACATAATTTCTCTTTTGGGGATTCATAAATAATCTCAAACTGCCATGCCACCTTAACCAAGATTAACATCACCAAACTACAAAACATTGCTAAAAGAAATCAAAGACTTAAATAAATAGGACATTCCATGCTCATGGATTGTAAGACTAAATATTGTCAAGTTGTCAATTCTATCCAAAGCAATTTTCAAATTCAACTCAATCCCAATAAAAATTCTAACAACTTTCTTTGCAAAAATGGAAAAGCAATTCATCAAGTTTATTTGGAAGGGTAAGGGACCCCAAATAGCCAAAACCATCTTTAAAATAGAAGAATGAAGTCAGAAGATTCACCTTTCCCAATTTTAAAACTCAACTACAAAGCTAGAGTAGTCAAAATGACGTGGTACTATCTATATGTCTATATATAGACCAATATATATAGGCCAATGAGATTGAACTGTGATTTCGGAAATAGACCTTCACGTCTATGGCCAATTGATTGACAAGAGTGCCAAGTCCACTTAATGGGGAAAGAGTAGTCTCTTCAACAAAGGGTGCTGGGAAACCTGGATATCTATATGCAAAAGAGTGAAGGGGTACCCTTATTTCACACCATATACAAAAATTAACTTGAAATGAATCAAAGGCCTAAATATAAGAACCAGGACTATAAAACTCCTGGAAATAATGTAGGGAAGCATCTTCAGGACCTTATATTAGACCTTACACCAAAAGCATAAGCAACAAAAGAAAAATAGATAAATTGACCTCATCAAAGTTAAAAACTTTTGTGCAGGGAAGTGGCTGTGGCTCAATCAGTAGGGCTCCCGTTTACCATATGGGAGGCCCCGGGTTCGGTTCCCGGGGCCTCCTGGTGAAGGCAAGCCCGCCCGCACAGCGTGGTTAGCTGACCCAGTGAGCACAAGCAGCAAGGGGGGGATAAATGAATAAATAAATAAAATCTTTAAAAAAAAAAAAAAACTTTTGTGCAGCAAAAGACTTCATCATGAAGATACTTTATCAACCTTAAGGGTAAATTATAGGGGATATGGGATTTTTTTTTTGGAATAAGGAAAACATTCAAAAATTTATGAAGCAATGACTGCACAACTCTGTGATGAAAGTGAGAGCCACTAAGTATACAATTTGGATGGGTTGTACAAGGCATGGAACTATATAACACAGTGAACCATGTAGTGGATGATGGACTGTGGTTAACAGTACAAATATGATAGTGTTCTCTCATGAACTATGACAAAGGTACAATACTAATACATGGTGTTAATAATGGGGGGTGGGGTATATGGAAAAAATATACCAAATGTAAACTATGGACCATAGTTAGTAGTATATTTTGATGATATTCTTTCATAATCTGTAACAAATGTTCCACAACAATACAAGGTGTTGGTGGAGAGGTGATGTATGGGAATTCTGCATGTTATGCATTACTGTTTTGTACTTACAACTTCTCTAATAAAAAATATATATTAAAAAAAAAAAAAGACTTCATGAAATGAAAAAGAAAACCTACCAAATGGGAGAAAATATTTGGAAACTTAGGATGAGGGCTTAATAGCCAGGATTTATAACCCTACAATGCAACCACAAAATGGCAGATAACGCAATGAAAAAATGGACAAAAGACTTGAATAGACATTTCTCCAAAGAAGATATACAAATGACCAAAAAGCATATGAAAAATGCTGAACACCATTAGTCATTAGGGAAATGCAAATCAAAACCACAGTGAGATACTACTTCACAGCCACTAGAATGTCTACTCTTAAAAAATAGAAAAAAAGACTAACATCATGAGTTCTAAGACTTATCAACATCATATCCTGAAGACTTATGCACTGAAAGGGCACATTACTTCTGTGGTGTTCTTGCCAAAAATGCATAACATTCATCTAATCATGAGAAAATACCAGAGGAAATCCAAATAAAGGGACATTCTACAAAATAACTGACCAATTTTGCTCTTCAAAAGGGTCAAGGGCGGAGTTCTGGGAAGATGGCTCTCTCACAAAAACAATGGAGACGGAAACAAAAGTTGTCTGACAAACCTGCTTTGGACATCAGCAGACCAGGATAGTGCTGTACAACCCACAAGAGGGCGAGGGACAGAGAGATGAAGAACCCGAAATGACAGTCATGAGTTACTAAACTCATAGGGTGACCAGGAAGGGCACCCATCCCCAACCTTCAAGACATGCAGCCTGGCTAAAACCCAAGGCCCACTGCAGCTGACTGAGAGGGGAACAGATATATTCCTCTCTGGAAAATGGGAAGATAAGGCAGAGGGAGGAGAGTGGTTTCTCTTCAGTGAATTTGGCCAGCAGAGCCCACTTTGAATCTCAGCTCTGGCCAGACCAAAATAACAGGCAAGCAGAGGTTGAAAGAAACAACTCCCTGGAAAGGTTCACCAACAAGTGCTATCTGCTTGTCAGCTGTGAAACTGAAAAAGAAAAACTACATTTAGGTCTCTTTGTTTGAACTCCTGAGAGAAAATCCACACTCCATTAGTAAGTCCCTGGCCCCAATTTTTTTTTTTTTTTTTTTTTTTTTGATCATCAGAGACTTTATTTGGTTTCTTAGGATGAGGACAAGGAAGATGATAATAAATAACCACAGTGGTTACCGGTAACATTCTTGATGGTGAGTGACAGCAAGGTCGACAACACCACCACCACCACACACGCATGTGCGTGAGCGCACGCACACACACACACACGCTCCCTACCCATACCTCAACAGATTATCTGGTTGGCTATCCGGGGACCCAGATGAATCTGACTGTTGGGACACAGTTGCCGTCGGGCCATGCTTCCACAGCAAGGGGCAGCAAGGCCAAGGAGGAAGTGGTTTCCTCATGTGTAGGCTCCTCCTTTCACCAACCTGTCCTCCCATGTCACAATTGGTCCTTCCCGCACTTCAGTTGTGCTCACAGCTCGGGATACAGGTCCATCACACATCTGGTCTACCTGATTGCCAGGGAACTTCAGTGGTGGCAGACTGCTCATCAACTTGTCATCTCTGCACCAGTCTAAGTCTGTTCCCACCGGCTGACATCTGGACAGCCTGCCACACATTGGAGAAAGCCTGAAAGTGCAACATTGGTCAACCTGGACCCCAGCAGAAGGAGGAAGAGTGCAAGGGCGGCACCATGCCCACCCACTGCCCCTCAGTGTGTAGGAGCCATGGCACGGATGCAAAACCATGTCCCACGACCACCCTGGGGAAAAGGATGTGGGCCACCCCATTGCACCTACCTCGACCCTGCCCGCCGCTCCCCCACTCTGTTACAGACTGGGGGAGCCCCCAGCGGGGTGGGGGAGAAGGCAGGGCAGCAAGGTGTGGACCCCAGAGTGGCGCATGACTAGCACGTGTGAGAAGCACCTGGGAAGGACAGGTGCCTCCTGGCTGCTGCGTGGCAACCCCACCCACACCCCAGAGGGAGGCAAGGAGGAGGCAGCCTGCCTGGCCCGATTTTGATGACTAAAGCTGGGCAATTTTAAAGACTCAGAATAAGCTGAACCAAAAAATCAAAGAGCCGTGAAGCAAAACCATTAGGCAAGAGAGAGAAATTGACTGTCAGAGTAAATTCACCAGCATAATCAGATGCCTAGACATCAGTAAAAAATTACAAGCCATACTAGGAAACAGGAAGAGATGGTCCAAAGGAACAAAATCCTGATGAGACACAGGAATTAAGACAACTGATCAATGATAATCACACAGATTTCCTAAATCAATTCAAAGAATTGAAGGAAAATATGATTAAAGAGATAAAGGATATTAAGAAAACACTGTGTGACCATAAAGAATAATTTGAAAGTCAGCAAAGAAAAGTAACAGAACTTATGGGAATGAAAGACACAATGGATGAGATTAAAATTACATCAGAGGCACATAACAGCTCATTTGAATTGATTGAAGACAGAATTAGTGATAGTGAGGCAAAACATATAAACTTGAAAAGACAGGAGGACAGAAAGAGAAAAGAATGGAAAAAATTCTCAGGGAATTGAATGACAACATGAAACACACAAACTTACATATTATCAGTGTCCTAGAAGGAGAAGAGAATGGAAAAGGGACAGAAAGAATATTGCAGGAAATAATGACTGAAAACTTCCCAACCCTTATGAAAGACACAAATATCAATATCTAAGAACAACAAAATGCCCCCAAACAGAATAAATCTGAATAGACCTACTCTGAGACATCTAATATTCAGAATGACAAATATCAAAGATAAAGAGAGGATTCTGGGAACAGCAAGAGAAAACCAATGCATCACATACAAAGGAACCTCAATAAGATTGAGTGTTGACTTCTTATCAGAAACCTTGGAGGCAAGAAGACAGTGGTATGATGTATTTAAGGTACTGAAAGAGAAAAACTGCCAGTCAAGAATTTTTTATCTGGCAAAACTGTCCTTCAAAAATGAGGATGAGTTTAAAGTCTTCACAGACATAGAAAAACTGAGAGAATATGTTACCAAAAGACCAGATTTACAAGAGATACTAAAGGGAGTATGGCAGCCTGAAAGGAAAAGACAAGGGTGAGAGACTTGGAGAAGAGCTTAGAAATGAAGATTATTAGGAAGGGCAAATTAAAGGGTAGAAAGACACACAATAGTAAGATATATGACAATGGGGAAAACCAAAGGATAAAATGGATGAAGTAAGTAATGACTCTACAATAATAACATTGAATGTTAATGGACTGAACTCCCTAATCAAAAGACATAGACCGACAGAATAGATTAAAAAATAAAAAATATGAGCCATCTATATGCTATCTACAAGAGACTCACCTCAGAAATAAGGATAGAACCAGGTTGAAAGTGAAAGCTTGGAAAAAGTTATTCCACACAAATAGTAACCAAAAAAGATCTGGAGTAGTGACTCTAATATCGGAGAAAATATATATTAAATGCAAAACTGTTATAAGGGATGAAGGTCATTGTATAATAATAAAAGGGGCAATGCACCAAGAAGAAATAACTACAATAAATATTTATGCACCTAACCTGGGTGCCCAAAGATACATGAGGCACACACTGGCAAAACTGACATCTCTGCAATAATAGGAGACTTAAATACACCACTCTCAGCATTGCATAGAATATCTGCACAGAGGATAAATAAGGAAACAGAGTGTGAATAATAATAAATGAACTAGACTTAATTTTTATAGACTATATATTTATAGAGCATTACACCCACAAAACAGCAGGATATATATTGCTTTCAAGCATTCATGTAACCTTCTCCAGGACAGACCATATGTTGGATCACAAGGCAGGTCTCAATAAATTTTAAAAGTTTGAAATTATACAAAACACTCTGATCATAATTAAATGAAGCTGGAAATCAATAACTGATGGAAAAAGGGAAAGTTCATAAATATTTGGATATTAAACAACACACTGCTAAATAATCAGTGAGCCAAAGAAGAAATTGCAAGAGAATTCAGTAAATATTTGAGACAAGTGAAAATGATAACAAACAAAACATGGGACACTGCAAAGGCAGTGCTGAGAGGGAAATGTATAGCCCTCAATGCTTACATTAAAAAAGAAGAAAGAGTTAAATATCGAAGACCTAACTGCACACCTGGAAGAACTAGAAAAAGAACAGCAAACTAATCCCAAACCAAGCTGAAAGAAAGAATAAAGATCAGACCAGAAATAAATGAAATTGAGAATAAATAAACATTAAAGAGAATTACCAAAACCAAAAGTTGGTTCTTTGAGAAAATCAACAAAATCAACAAACCCTTAGCTAGACTGACAAAGAAAGAAAGAAGATCAAATGAATAAAATCAGAAATGAGAGGGGGGACATACCACTGACCTGCAGAAATAAGAGAGATCATAAGAGGATATTATGAACAACTGTACATCAAAAAACTAGACAATGTAGATGAGATGGAAAAATTCCTAGAAATATGCAAATAACCTACACTGACTCTAGAAGAATTAGACGACATCAACAAACCAATCACATGAAGAGATTGAAACAGTCATCAAAAACCTCCCAAAGATGAAAAGCCCAGGACCAGATGCCTTCACAGGTGAATTCTACCTGTGAACAGTCATTCAAAGATGATCTAATACCAAGCTTGCGTAAGCTCTTCCAAAAAATTCAACAGGAAAGAATGCTACCAAACTCATTCTATGAAGCCAACATCACCCTAATACCAAAACCAGATAAAGATACCACAAAAAAAGAAAACTACAGACCAATAACTCCAATGGAATATAGATGCAAAAATCCTCAACAAAATACTTGCAAACCAAATCTTAAAGCACATTAAAAGAATTATACACCATGATCAAGTGGGTTTTACCCCAGATATGCAAGGGTGGTTCAACACAAGAAAATCAATTAGTGTAATAAACCACATTAATAAATTGAAGAAGAAAAATTACATGATCCTCTCCAGTGACACAGAAAAGGCATTTGACAAAATACAGCATCCTTTCTTGATAAAAACACTCCAAAAGATAGGAATAGAAGGAAGCTTTCTCAATATGGTTAAGTGCATACATGAAAAACCTATAGGTAGGACAACCAGCAAGATGGCGGCAGAGTAAAGAGCTCCTAGAATTAGTTCCTGCTACAGGGCAGTTAGTAATCACCCAGAGCTATCTAAAACACTTGTTTGGGGGCTCCAGGAGACCAGAAGTGCATCCTGTAACATCCTTGAAAGAATGGAAGGAGGAGACTGCCCATCTGCAGAGAAGATTCATAAGTAGAGCACTCCACGCCACGGAGGTCAGTGCCCATCCTCCACTGGAGGCACACGCCACCTCAGGAGCTATTCCGCGGCTGTAATTAGAAGCTCCAATTCCCGAAAACAGTGGAGGAAGAAACAGTTGGGCACCAACTTCAGCTACTGATTAGTAATTTGGCGGGCCACAGTAAGAACAGCTAAGAACAGCTAAAGTTTGAACCTCTCCAAGTCGGAAAGAGGCTGGTTGCTGCCATCTCAACTCCACACCTGACACAAGGGGAAGCAGGGCTGACTAAAAATCACAGTGCTGGTAGGGACCAGCCTCTTTCCATGTAGATCAGATTGCATCTCTAGCCTAAGCCCCAGACCCACCTCGGGCAGGAAGGAAGCTGGCTGGAGCTGCCCCAGTCTCTCCGGGAAACTACAGGCCACACTGCGGAGGCCTGTGATAATCCTACTTTGGCAGCGCAAGCCACCTCAGGAGCTATTCTGTGGCAGGAATTGGAAGCTCCATTTCCCAAAAGTGGGAGGAAGAGATGGTTGGCCACCGATCTCAGTTACTGATTAGTAAATTTGGCTGGCTAAAGTATAACCCAAAGAACAGCTAAAGTTTGAACCTATTCAAATCAGAAAGAGGCTGGTAGACCACAGTTTGTAAGCAAATACACATATATGCATATATATTTATATATCATTTTACAAATGTTTGTATGTATTGTGAGAATTTTGATTTTTACCCATAATAAAAAAAAAATAAAAAAAAAAAAAAAGAAAGAGGCTGGTAGCCGCCATTTTTACTCCACCCCCAGCATAAGGAGAAGCCAGGCTGACTGAAGATCACAGTGACAGCAGAGACCCGGTTCTTTCACCCAGATTGGCCTGCAGCTCTAGCCTAGGCTTCAGCTCCACTTCTAGCAGGGAGGAAGCTGGTGGGCTCTGCGCCAGCCTATCCAGGTAAATGCAGATACATTTGGCTGGCACAGACTGAATAATCGGAAGTCTACTGGAGCAACTGCGGTCATCTTTGACCTGCAGTGCCTAGATTGCTGCTCACACCTGCAGTTCCATCCCCGCCCCAGGCAGGGGAGAAAGGGATGTGAAGCTTTATCAGTCTTTCTGGGCAACTATAGTCTAGGCCTGCATGAGTTGGATTATTCCACACGGCTGTGGCTCGGTCCCTACCCCTAGCAAAGGAGAAAGTTGGGAGAAGCTTCATTGGTCCTTGGGGCAATGAGGGCAGCTTGAGCTTCCACAGCTTATAGCATCAACTACATCCTTGGCTCCTACTACACAACCAGCAAGGAAGAAAGGTCAGGAAGCCCTAAACTAAAGAGAAAAACTGCACCCAGAATAAATACTCTAGTAAGCCAGATGCCAAGACACCAACAGGGAATTACAATCCATGCCAGGAAGCAGGAAGATAGGGCCCAGTTAAAGGAACAAGATAAGCCTCCAGATGACATAAAAGAGTTGAGACTACTAATCATGAATGTTCAAACAAATCTCAATAAATTCAATGAGATGGTTAAAGAAATTAAGGATATTAAGAAGATATTGGATAAGCACAAAGAAGAATTTGAAAGCGTACATGGAAGGATGGCAGATCTTATGGGAATAAAAGGTGCAATAAATGAAATTGAGAATGCACTGGAATCATATAATAGCAGATTTGAGGAGGCAGAGGAAAGGATTGGTGAGCTTGAAGAAATGGCCTCTGAAAGTGAACATACAAAAGAACAGGTGAAGAAAGGATTGGAAAAACTTGAACAAGGTCTCAGGAAACTAAACAACAGCAATCCTGACTTAGTCAAGAAAGTAAAAAGGCAGCCTACTCAATGGGAGAAGGTATTTGGAAACCATCTACTCAATAAAGGATTTGATATCCATGTTATATAAAGAGATCATACAACTCAGTGATAAAAAGACAACCCACGTGAAAAATGGGCAAAAGACTCGAATAGATATTTCTCCAAAGAGGAAATACAAATGGCCCAAAAGCACATGAAAAGAGGCTCAACATCACTAGCTATTATGGAAAAAAAAAAAAAACAGAAAACTACAAGTGTTGGAAAGGATGTGGTAAGAATGTAGAATGGTGCAGCCTCTGTGGAAGACACTTTGATAGTACCTCAGGAAGCTGAATATAGAACTGCCATATGATAGAGCAATCCCATTACTAGGAATATATTCAGAAGAACTGAATACAAGGACGTAAACTGACATTTGCACACCGATGTTCATAGCAGCATTATTCACAATTTCTAAAATATAGAACCAGCCCAAGTGTCCATCAAGTGGTGAATGGATGAACAAAATGTGGTATATACATGCAATGAAATACTATTCAGCTCTCAGAAGAAATGGAATCTGTATGCATGTGACAACATGGATAAACCTAAAGGATATTATGTTGAGTGAAATTAGCCAGACACAAAAGGACAAATAATGTATGGTCACACTAATATGAACTAAATACTATGAGTAAATTCACAGAGGTAAACTCTAGAGTGTAGGTTACTAGGAGATAGAAGGTGGGTTGAGAATGGGTGATGATACTTAATATATGTAGCATTATTAATAAGGTTAATTGTAAAAGTGTGAAAATGAATAGAGTGGATGGTAACCCATTATAGTGAGTATAACTAACACTGCTGACTTATAAATGTGATTGTGGTTGAAAGGGGTAGTATATGGCAGTAAAAGTCAATTGAAAGGAAAATAGAGAATAATCTAGGGAATATATATAACATAGTGATTTCAGTGGTGGATGAAGATTGTGGTTAATAGTATAACTATAAGAATGCTCTTCTTTTACAAAGTGCTAAGAATATGGTGATTCATGGGAAAATTATAACTAATGTAACTTATGGATGTTAATTAATAATATTGTAATATTTTTGTAGCAATGGCAAGAAGATATTTTTTCAATACTAAGGGACAACAATAGGGAGGTATAAAGAGGTATGAGATTTTCCTTTGGAGTAATGAAAATGTTCTAAAATTGACTGAGGTGATGACAGCTCAACTTTGTGATACAAATGAGAACCACTGAGTGTACACTTTGAATGGATTGTACAAAAAGCATGGGACTGTATAACACAGAAGATCCAGTGGTGGAAAATGGATCGTGGCTAACAAGACAAATAGAAGAATGTATTCTCCTGAAAGATAAGAAATATATAATACTAATATAGGGTGATAATAATTGGGTGGGTTGGGGGAAAAATACACCAAATTTAAGATATGAGCTATATGTTAATAGTAATATTTTGACGATGCATTTTCATAGTTTGTAACAAATGTTTCACAACAATGCAAGGTGGTGGTGGTGGGGAGATATATGGGAGCCCCATATGATGATATGCATGTTTGTTTTGTAAATTCACAAATGTTACTATACATTTATTGTTTATGTTCATGAATGATATACTTCAATAAAATTTTATTTTAAAGAAAGGGTCAAGGTCCTGAAAAATAAGGAATGACTAAGGATCTATCATAGATTGAATTAGACTAAGGAGACATGACAACTACATGCATGGTAGGATCCTGGAACCGAAACAGGTCATTGGAAAAACAGGTGAAATCCAAATAAAGTCTGTTGTTTAGTTAATAGTATTGTACCAGTGTTAATTTCTTAGTTTTGACAATTACTATGGTTATGCAGGATGTTAACATTAGGGGAATCTGAGTGAAGTATATGTGGGAACTCTACTATTTTTGCAACTTGTTTCTAAGTCTAAAATTATTTCAAAATAAAAAATTAAAGACAAAAGACAACAATAAGAGTGGAAAAGTAAGCCACAGAGTGGGAAATGTTTGCAAGATGTATAACCACAAAGGACTCATAATCAAAAGATATAAATAACTCAGACAAATCAGTATAAGAAAGACTGACAACATAATAGAAAAGCAGGAACAATTCCACTCCTAGATATATATCCAACAGAAGTATTTTCATGCTATGCACTAATAGGTTTGTAATTATTTTTAATAGGCTCAAACTCAACATCCAAAAAGTCCAACAACAGTAGGATGGATTCAATAAATTGTATATATTCCTTCTTTGGGATAAACGAGCTGCTAAGTGCAACAAATTTGGATAACTCTTACAAACATAATATTGAGAAAGAAAAACAGGCGCTTAAGTAAATATATTTTATCATTTTTATATCATGTTCAAAATAGGCAAAACTGATCAATTGTGATAGGAATCACGACAGTGGTTAATTTTGTGGAAGAGAGAGTAATAATGACTCAGAGGTGAACTAAGGGAGGGCTCTGAGGGTTCTGGGGTGCTGATAAGATTCTAGTTCCTTCTCTGGGTAGTGGCTGCATAGGTGTGTTGACTTTTGAAATTTTATTGAGTTGTAACTCTTTTCATAGGTGAGTTATGCTTCAATTTAAAGTTGTTTTTTTTTAAGAAGTCCATATTCTACATTTAATTAATGCCATTTATGTCACAATTTTACTCCTCTTCCCCAGTTCTGTAACAAAATTGAGGGCCCTGAATGCAAATTCCTTTCCCTCATATTCTGGTTGAACAATATAAGAAGTTTTTAAGTTTAAACTTGACCTCTCTTTGAGGACAGTTTTAGCCAGAGGTGCTAACTGTGCAGCAAACTGAACCCTGACCTAAAGCACTATTAGCTATGTCAGGGAAATTAAGGAATTAAGTCCACACTCCACTCCCAGATTCTTGAGGATTTAGGGAGGGGAGGAGGTGGCCTGGTGCCTGCTTTAGTGTCTACTGTATTCTCTATATTGCTTTATTGTTTACTTGAGTAACACTGATTGGATTAGTCAGTGGCAAGGAGATACATTTAGCTACACTAGGCATAACTCTGTTATAGTGGTGTTTCTATTTATGGTTTTGTCAATTCCTTCTCAAACCTAGTTCCCTTTTCTCTTCCTTTTACTCTTAGCTGCCGGTCCTATATTTTATTCATTTTTGGCCTTGTTCTGAGGTAGCTGTTCTTTGATTAAGTCTTTTTAAGCATTCACAAACTCATGCTAAGGAGTTTGGATTTTATTTTGAAGACAGTTTAGAGTCATTGAAGCATTATAAACAAAGGAGTGATGTAAATGATCATGATGATGATAATCATGCATAAATAAATTGAATTAAATGAATTGAAGTAGGTCGCAGGATAGATGAGGAGAATTTAACAAAATTGCTCCGGTAGCATTGGCATTTCAAATTTGAAGGGGCAAAGGAGATGAGAGGCCTAGAAATCGTGCCAAACTCGTAATTGACCACATTGAACTTTGAGCTCAGGTGGTTAGGAGCCTTAGCTTTTATAATAAACTGTAACTTAGGTGACTAAGTGAAAAACAGAGTAGTATGTTTTTTCTTATGGCCCCAGAAAAATCAAATGAATTAGAAATACTGAATGTCAAAACAGGAAAGAACCAGTTCTAACCTTCCACAGTCCATTCTTCCACACCTCCCCCTCATTTTATTATAAGGAAACTGAAGGACAGAGTAATTAGGCAACCTGCCAAAGTCTAATAAAAACAGTTTGTGACTTGCCAGAAGTAGAGGATGAGGCACACATTCTTGTGCCTTATGACCCTCTAGGTTCCAGATTCATCACTTAATGTTTAAAACTGTTCTGCCATTGTAGTTACTTCTTCACCAAGACCTGGTTCTTTTTGGCTTTGGCTGCTGGAAATATTAACTTCTTGCCCTTTCCCCTTTAGCCCTGAGCATATATTCTCTCTGGCTTCAGGTCATCTGGCTTCCCCTCATTGATGATGATACACTATCAAATCACAGTGCTAGGAAAACAACTGACACATAGAATTCTGAGTTGTACTTCTTGCAATGAAAATAAGATTCTTCTGAGCTATTGACATACTCAGGCAATTTTTAAAAAACAGAAGGCTGCAAGAGTATAGTCCGTAACTTTTTTTAACGTTAACTCCTCACCTAAATCTTATGAATTCTTTATCATGTGTATTGCTCTCAACCCTGCTCTTGATATAGGTATATCTTCTAAGACATTTTATGGTAAAATGAAATTATATTGGAAACAAATTTATGAACGGTCAGTTAATAGATCTTTTGTCCTCAAATAGCTGCTATTTTATTTTCATTTTAGAATCATGACAAAAAGTTGTAGTGAGGCTACAGTTTTCCAATGAAGTCATTTAAGTTAAAACCTATACTAAGAAAACATTAAACATGCAACAACTAAAATTAAATTTATTTTATTTTACTAAAGTGATATGTTTTACTGGTTTTTATTATTTTATTCCCCTGGTGTTTTTTTTGTTTGTTTGTTTGTTTGTTTGTTTGTTTTTTGTCATTTCTTCCATGTTTAACACTACCATGAGACAAAAAAACCTTCTGTTTATTTAATAAATAATTATGTAGAGAATATAAATGGGAGCACGAATAATCTAGTAACTTGCAGATCATTGAAATACTCATAAAAGTTGGGCTCCACTCTGACAGCAAAACAGACTTTTGGCCATGATTTGTTCCTAAAAGCTTTAATATCATGCCGATCAAGCAATGGAGAGTGGATTATATATTCCTGCAGTGAGAATATTATAATTAAGGATTATAACCCTACTTAAGGACTCACCATCAAATAAATCATAACTGTAGTCAATAGTATTATTAAGCTCCTGTGAATATAAAATAATGTTCCAAATCCTATAAATGGATATAATTATATTGAATATATTGATTATGAAAATTGCCCCCCAAATACAATAAGGTATATGTACAGCATACAAAATATTAAACTTAGTTGACTTTTTTTAGTCCTACTATATGCCAGGTGCTATTGGCAAATCAAAGCTGGCTAAGCCCCCAAGAGCCTGGAGTCTATCAAGGGTAACACATGTACTCGAGTAACTATAACATGAGGACATGTTTAAATAGTGATATAACCAAAGAACAATATTAGAGGAAAGGGAGATCCCTTTCTTAGGTCAGGTTTCATGGCAGAACTCTTATTTGAACAGAATCTTGAAGAATTTGAATAAGTGAAGATGATAGGGGTGGAGACAGAAAAAAAATAAATGCATTCCAGTTTGAGGAAATAGCAGCAAAGGCATTGAGCAGGAAAGGACACAGCATAGTAAAGACATGTGTAAGAGCTACCATTTATTAAGTACTTCATGTATATACACATCTTAAATCTTTGCGTCAATCCTGTGAGATGCCTATTACTATTTATACTTTACAGATAAGAAAACTGAAGGGATAGGTTAAATAAGTGGCAGAGCTAGGATTCCAATCCAGGTTTGTCTTATTCCAAAGCCAGTGCTGTTAACTGCCATGCTACAGTCTTCACGTTCAGAAAATGGCAGGTAATACAGCTTAGCTGGTGGCTAGGCTATACATAGGGATATGTCCTGGAAGATCATCCTGGAAAGAATTACAGGAAGTTTTTTAAAAGGCTAAGAAAATGGACAGGGGAGAGATAAGAGGCTTTGTAGAGGTAAGCTAAAAAATAATTGACAATCGATTGTTCTGGGCATGAGGGGAAAAAAATCACAGACTGAGGTTTTATATCTGGTTGGCTGAGGGAACTGTGGCATCACAAACACAAATAGAAAAGTGAGGAGAAGAAAGTGTTGTTTAGAAGGTGGGGGTGAAGGGAAAGATAGAAAAATAATTTTTATTTTTAAAATGTTGCATGTGAAATACAGGTGAGATAGGCCATGGGAGAGTTAGGTGCAGGTGTGACTTCTCATTTTAAGAAATTTAGATTAAGATAGACCACAGGACAATAACCAAAGGTTACTGACACCTCAGAGTGCCTTATCTCCCCTACATTTCAGCAATCTTTTGTATATCTTGTCATCACTCAAACTGCTTTACTTTATAGCTCCTCCTCAATGACAACTGCTTTTACTTCCACCTCTGCCATTCTCTCCTCTTATTGCACCTGCTCTCTACCCTCTTGAGGTCAGAGGAATAGAGCTGGCATCATGTTGGACTTCCTTTATACCTGAAACCTGTGGTACTCTTATTGGGTAATATACTCTAGGAATGAACTAAGCAGATTAAAAGATCATCTTTTTTCCTGGTTTTGTCTAATTTCCAAAATTCGGAAGTGTGTGGAGAAGAGGGAACTGGTATGGAGACATAAAGAGGAAATATAGTCTCTGAGGTCCCTTAAGGCCATACTGTGTTGGCATTCTGTTTCTTCCTGAAACCAGACTAGTGAGCAAAAACTGGGATTGGAGGCAGCACTAGTCTTGATTGGAAGCCCTGGCTCTCTTCTAAACCGGCACTATGGTAGTTCCTAACTAGCCTCAATGAAGCAGTTTTACAATTGGTACCTGTTGTTTCTGTAGCTGGGGGCCCTTAGACCTACATGTACAGGGAGCCAGCAGAGGGAGCTGTGATCCCAGAACTTTGTTCAGAGCTGCCAAATTCTGATTTTGCAAAAGGCTCCATTCGAACCTCCCATGCAATAAGAATTTAACTTGAGATATGCCAGAGTTTGGTGCCAGGCCCCCGGTGTGAGCAGATGGGGAGCTTCTGCATAGCTGTTTAAGTCTGGAAGCCATAAAGAACTCTTGACTTCAAGGAAACGCCCATTTATTTTACTGATCCAAACCAAGTAACTCTTGAGAAATGGGAGTGCCTTCTTGACTCGATCCTTATTGATCTTGGTATCAGACCTCCAGTGACGTGTCCTGAGGGGCGGGAGAATATTAACAAGTGCTTTATAGACAGGGAAATGAAGGAAGTCTGATGACTTTTTATTGTATTGCTGCAGAAAGTCCCCTTTGGGGAGGTGGGGTAGAGTGTTTGGATAGCATTAAATAGTGAGTGTGCCCTGTAGGAAGTACAGTGCCTGGGTGTAGAACTTTGCTTCAGCTCTGATTTTGAATCAGAAGCAGAAGAAAGCTTTGAAGCTGGCCAGTAAAGGGACTTGTCAGGAAGTTGGCTAATGATCTTGATTTGAACAGGAGGCCTCAGCAAAGGGGTTTGCAGTTTGCTAACCATTGTGAACTTCTGGAATCACTCGGTTGGGTCTGCTTTTTGGTACTCAGATAGTCCTGACATTTCCAAACCAGCTTTTTATTTTGCTTCAGGATATATATTACCCAAGTCTGCACTATGGAGAAGTGGGACGGTAATGAGGGCACCTCAGCTTTTCACATGCCTGAGTGGATGGTGAGTTCTTTGGTCGCTTTGTTTTTCCTTCTGTTTCTTGAAAATGAGAGGCAACTGTTTCTGACAGATGACAGTGATCACCTGTAAGTCTCTTTCAAGATATGTGGTTGGAAAAAGTTACTATGCTAATTTCTGACTGGGTCCTACGTACAGGGTCACTTAATTACAAGTGAAGCTAAGGACTGTCTGAGAAGCTGTCTGGCCAGAGTCTGCTTATGGCCTGGGTGTCACTGTGGTGGACTGGGGCTCTCCTGCTGCTGGTACTGCATGGATTATATTATCCTGTGATTGCTTTACATTGCTTTACATTTCTGTTTGTAAGCTGATGCTTAATTTATTTCTCATGGATTAAAGAAAAAGAATAGTGAGGGAAAAAAAATACAGAACTTGTAGAAATGGTGCTCTATAAAGCCTCTAAAAAGATTGATTTAAAACATTTCTCCCCTACCTGCCTCCATTTTTTTCCCAGTCAAAATATTTCCCCATTTATTCTTTGTATACAGTATTTCTAGATGGCAGGAACTAGCTGTCTTGGTACAGTTACTCAAAATACCCTATTTGTATGGTATATATTTTAATATATGATAATAAGGACTTATTTGTTGATAAGAACTAGCATGTAAAACCTAATATTTTAGATCCAATTCAACTTTTGATTTAAAAACCACCATTCTTAGTTCCTAACTGTCTGATTTCTTCTAAATTTAGCCTGATGTCTTACAGTCTACACACAGGCTTGTGTTATATATAATACATTTGTATATTATATATTTCTATACTATATACAACATATTCCAAATTCTTTCAGTGTTTATGAAATTATGAACATGAAGAAATAACCACTGATAATAAGATTGGGTATATGTATAGTAGGCCTAAAGAGATTGAGAACAAATGCCTACCCGAGGAGCCTGTGTTTCAACTCCCGTTGTTGCAGCTATTTTTTTCTTACTTTGTTGGGGTTATTACTGTTGCTGTTCTTAATGTTGTTTCAGAACCTTTTACTCAATTTTAAAACATTTGATGGAAAGAAATCTTATCCATCCTCTGACTTATTTCAAATAATGTAGTATTTTAGAATTAAGGGGAAATTTTTCATTTAATAATTCTAGTTGGGCCTTTTAGTTTGTTTGTTTTTTTTAATTTCAGCTACTTACCAATAGAAGAGGGGAAAGCAAGAGTTCTGGTTTTCTCAGGGAAGAGACCACATTAAGGCATTAAACTTTGATATTTCTGTAAAGGAATATTACAGGAGAATTCTACTGAACATTAGTGTACCAATTCAGAAAATAAAGTTTTATAGTAACTCTTATTTGTTATAAGCAATAGGTCTCACTGTCTTGCCTGCTGGGCATATCCTCTCAAAAGGAGTTCCAGCTGAACTTTTACCCATTTACTTCTTCCTATTTATGTGAACAGGAAGACTGCTCTACAGGAGTTAGTTTGACTATTGCTTAAGGGATAAGACCTAGAGCTTCCCAGCATTCTTTAATAAAGCAAAGCCCTACTTTATAATATAGCATCTCCCTTGATTAGCGGCTTCTTGGCCCTTCTCTCTCAAAAATCAGTAAAATAACTTTGACCAGTAAGTTTTGTTTTGTTTTGTTTTTGTTTGTTTGTTTCTTTACAACAATGAGAAAGAGTAGTGAGGTGCTTGCCTTCAATAACCCAGTTGTCTCATTCACTATCTTCTCCTGGCCAAAGACTAACCTCTTTCAGATACCACATAAGTCATTAACTTCTGACCTTGTTTGAAAGTACTTCATTAGGCTGCCACTGATATCTGCTTAGCCAGCAAAGTTAGCCACTGAGCAGCTCTAGTGCATTATCTGTAGATTTCTAGACCTTACCTGTGAAATAGTAAAGTGCTTTTTTTTTTTTAAAGATTTTATTTATTTATTTTTTTTTTTTTTTTTTTTTTTTTTTTTTTTTTTTTTTTTTTCTTTTTCCTTTTTTTTTTTTTTTTTTTTTACCGGGAGGTCCCGGGGATCGAACCTGGGTCCCTCCATATGGGAGACGGACGCCCAACCAGTTGAGCCACATCCAACCCCCATGCCAATTGATTTTTTTTTTTTTTTTTTTTTTTACCGGGAGGTACCGGGGATCGAACCCTGGTCTCTCCGTAAGGTAGACGGACGCCGAACCTCTTGAGCCACGTCCGTTTCCCTAAGATTTTATTTATTTATTCATTCATCCCCCCCCTTGCTGCTTATGCTCGCTGGGTCAGCTAACCACGCTGTGCGGGCGGGCTTGCCTTCACCAGGAGGCCCTGGGAACCGAACCCAGGGCCTCCCATATGGTAAGCGGGAGCCCTACTGATTGAGCCACAGCCGCTTCCCAGTAAAGTGCTTTTTGATCCCCAGGAGAAAACCCTGGTTTCAGTTCCATGTTGGTCTAAGATTTCAACTAGAAAGCTTTAACAAATGTCTAACTTATGTCCCAGTTTACATATTAGCATAATGAAATTCCCACTGAGATGATCCCTGACTCTAAAAGAAATATGAGAAGCATTTCAAACCCTCTTTCGGAAGGAAAATTTAGCAGAGAATGTATATTACAACACTTCCCCCTCTGTTAAGGGACCTGCAAACCCCTCTGATAATAGGACTTAACCCATACACAGCAGCTGATAGTACTCACATCTCTGATTCTCAGCAGGGAAATTGTCAGGGCGAAGTTTGAAGAACTCCAGTTTCAAAGAATTGACAAGGTAGACTTTGAAGTTAATACTCCATCAGTCACTGGAAAACTTCTGCTGAAGCTTCTGCTGCTTTCACCTACTTTCACCTGAAGGCTTTTCTTAGCATTATTGAGACAGTTTTACTCCTGAAAGTTTAGGGAACACAATCCTTTTAAAGATTGTCTTATTAATATATTTTTACATGCCGTAGGAAATCCTTAGTCTCTTCTGGTAGGTGAAATACCTCCTGTTATGTGCATGGAGATCCACAGTAACCCTTTTTTAAGTTTCTACATTTAAATAATTCCTCCTCCCATCTAAGCTCTCTGTAGTGGTTGGTACTTTTCCATAGAAATCTGATTGATTGACTTTCTTGTGTAAGCCAGCCAACCAGCTGGCGATCTGATTTTCTTTCCAATAGAAATGATCCCTTTTATAGATGAAGAGTTTGTTCAAGCAGCTCATTTAGTCTGAAAGAGGAGATGTCTATAAGAATATTTGAACCATATATACTTGGAAGTGAGACAGAAACCTTTAAGTTACTAGGTAAATGGTGGTAGAGGTAGCTTGACTGTAACTCTAGGTCAGAATTAGCACTTAATGCAGAGACCCATTTAAGAAACTGATGAGGGGGACGGATGTGGCTCAATGGTTGGGTGTCCGTCTGCCATATGGAGGGACCTGGGTTCAATCCCTAGGACATCCTGGTAAAAAAAAAAAAAAAAAGAAATGAACTGATGAAAACTATGGGCCCTCTCCCCAAGAAAAATATACATACACACAAAATTTTGCATACTGTTTTAGGGGATTCTAGCCATCAGTGGAATTCTAGGTTAAGAACTTTTGACCTAAAAAAGTAGAAATACTAATGTTTTATACTTATATATCCTTCAGAACCCTTTCATCTATGTTATTTTATTGTCTCGCACACATTTGAGATAGGCAAAATAGATATTACTGTTTACATTCTACAAATGAAAATTACAGAAATTAAGTTTTGGAGATGTTAAGAAATGGAGGTGGAGAATATACAGAGAGAACCTCTGATTATCGTCCTTTGTACTAATTCTTTATGAAAAGGAATTAATTGGTTTCTCTTGGACTGATCCTCTTGAGGGTAAATCCATCTTCTATCCTCCCCTTGAGTCCTCTTTTTCTTAATGTATTAACCATCCTTTCTTAACAGCCTTAAGTTGTGAAAATCAAAATTAGACCAGTTCTCTTTTTATCCTGAGTTGGGTATAAATAATCACCTTGATCTATTCTCTGGCCTTTCAAATAACTGTTTCTTTTCTGCTTATGAATGTGCCTCCATGGTTGTAGCCACAGATAAGATAAAATAGTTGGCTAAGGAGAGCATGAGAATGAAGAGAATTAGGGTCACTTTATTCATGCTTGGAGAAAATGTTAGATCAGTGGTTTTCCAAGTGTAGTCCCCAGACCAGCAGCATCAACATCACCTGAGAACTTGCTGGAAATGCTAAGTCTTGGGCCATGCCCCAGCCCTACTGAATCAAACTCTGGGGGTGGGGCCCAGCAAGCTGTGTTTTAATAAGCCCTCAAGTGATTCTGATGCACACTGAAGTTTGAGAACTACTCTGCTAGATGAATGTGTTAAGTGGTAAGACTCTTCCTGTCAGTAATAGTATCCTAAAATGCCTTCTGGTTTTACTTGGTAGAGATCTTCACCTGCTTCTGGCTCAGGTCAAGTGACTTAAACCACTGGACTAAAAAGTTCATTTTCACCTATGTGAAGAAAATGGGGAACCAGCTTAGAGTCTACTAGGATAAACACCTTTGGCTAGGAAGAGCAGAGATCCATTAAAGAAGACTATTGGTCTGTCTCATTTCATGAAATTATGACTATGGGATCAATTTTGTCATGAAATAAAAGGATGAGAGTTTACCGGGTCCTAGAGGGAAAAGGGAAAATGGGGAGTTATTGCTTAATGGGTACAGAGTTTCTGTTGGGGGTGATGAAAAAGTTTTGGAAACAGATAGTGGTGATGTTTGCACAACGTTGTGAATGTAATTAATGCTGCTGGATTGTTCGCTTAAAAATGGTTAAAATGACATTTGATATTATATATATCTTATCACAATAAAAATTTAAACAGTAAGGTAAGTGGCTGAATGATGTTGAATGTCAATATTTGACTTCAATTAATTTCAGTTTCAATTTGTGGTAATGGCATTGGACAAAGTTGCCAATTAAAGGGCTGTGAGATTATTAATTCTTATGTGACTAGCTGTTTCAGAATTGTGGTTTGATCTGGGCTCCAAGATCACCTGGAGAAGGTGTCAATTCTGAGACCCAATCTGATAAGAAAGTAAATGTAAAGATAAATTAAGAGGAAAGAGATGGGGCTCATGCACCTAGGATTAAGGATAGCGGAGTCTTTTGGTCTTCTGATTAATTTCATAAGGTGTGATATAGTGGAAGGAGCTTCAGCTCTGACATAAACGGGCTCAAACTCTAGTTCTATCACTTCCTTGCTGTGAGAACTCAGGCAAATCGTTTGTTCTCTCAGTTCCAAATTCCTGATTTGTCAAATAGGGATAGTAATGTCTACTTCTTAAGATTCTTGTGTAGATCAAAAGAAATAGTGTATGTAAACAGCTGTGCACTTAGTAAGTACTTAATAAATATTAGTTCCTCTCCCCTTCTTCCATTCTTCCAGAGAAGTCGATAAAAACACTATGCAACAAATACTAGTATGACCTTTTCCTTCAAAATAAAGGTTATCCTGAAAAAAAAATCTACCATTTCGACTTCTTTCTAGTGCTCAAAAAGCAGACTCTTTTTTAAGAATTCAAATCACATTACCACCCCTACTTTCTAAAATATAGTTGAGTGCAGCTTTCCTATTTACAGGGTCTTTTTTGGAAATCAATCGATAATGATTCTTTGCCCTTTCATTTGAATCTTTATTTGGCACATAACAAGGTTGTTGTGATTCTGGATGCTCTGAGGAGATAAGGAACTCGCCTTTGCAGTCACATCTCCATAAGACACAGTTGTTGAGAAAAGCAAACAGGGTCACCCAACACCAAATCAGTAATAAGGATTAAAAACCAAATGTCAAAATATGTATAAAAGATGCACAGCAATGGACTGGAAGCCAGATGTCCAAACACATGTATAAAAAGTGCGTAATAAAGTGTAAAGCAACAGACTGAGAAAGTTTATTTCCTTGGTAACAGAGCTGAAACCAGTGTCCCTGGTCTGGCTAGTCAAAGGACACAGAGAGTATAGGATGGGGGCCACCCGATCACTTGGCACCATTAGTTTTGTTTTGTTTTTTAAATAAATTCCCCCATTGTTTTTAGTGTAGTTAATTTTTTTTCTATTGAGACTAGGTTAACTAAAATCATCTGACAAGGAAAGGTTAAAAAGGAACCTAATTAGCAAGTTAATTATAGCAGGCAGAAAAGTGCACCAGTTATATAAATAAGCTATTGTTATGCGCATGCAAGTTGGGCCTTGTCAAGGGACTTGTTAAGGTTTAGAGGTCAGAGGATCCATGTAATTAGGTGTTCAGGAAATAAATAAATGAATAAAAGTAAAACTGCCACCAGAATTAGGAATGGCTGATGAGCCACTAACAGAAATGCCTTATTTAATCAGGACTTTACTGCTGGAGGGGTTGTTGGAGCTGCTTCAGAGATTCCAGCAAAAGGTAGCCTCCCTCCACCCCCTCAAAAAAAAAAGCTGGCTGGAACCAGAACCAACAGAATTGCTGATGAGAAAGGTTTAAAGACCTAGCCACAAGGGTCCCTGGATTGGAGAGGTAGCAGAGTAGGGCTGGTAATGTCACTATGCTGAGCAGCAAGAAGAAATACATTGTCAATGGCAACTGTGGGATTAAAGCCCAGGTGAGGCTAAACTCTTCTTTCCCAGTCTTCCTGCTGCTATGACCATTATCGTAAAAGACCAGCTATTTATACTCTCTTTTTCCCTTCTTTCCTGATTTTGCTGCTCCAGCCCTAACATCTTTTTCCCTCTCTTGCTTTGATGCCTGTTGGAATTAGGTGGTTCTCTTTGAAATGGAATGGAAAAGGTTTGAAATTTAAAGGACTCTGGTTTCAGACAAGGTGGGAAAGTTAGGAAGGTAGACTCTACCAGGGTACCACAACTGCGGTGGGTAGGTTACTGTTTTACAAGGTGGACAGTTGAGTAAAGACTGTCACCTCATTTAATTATTGAGGGGAGGCAGACACCAGGGAATGACTTAATTAACCCATATGTTCTGGTTATCAGTAAAAAATAAACATTTATTTATTGGGGAAAATTGTACAACCTACATTATATATGTTATTGAAGCAGTCTCTTTCTAATATTCTTCTGCCTTAAACTTGAGTTCAATGTCTAATTAGTAAGCAAGGTTTTACTGTATGTTTCTGGATAAAACCTACACAGCCTAGTCTTCATTAATGTCAAAAAGACAGCCCTAAACTTGTGGTGGGTGGGAGGAATTACTGTAAATGGAAAACATTTTATAGAGAAGAGAACTCAGAGAAACTAGTTTGAAGTGATGATGCAGCTAGGTATCTGCATAGTTTAGTGTTATTGGGGTAAATAGGTGTGTACCCACCCTGAACCTACAAATCTGGACAACTTGACTGGACCCCTCTAGTGGTGTGTGTGTATGTGTGCGCCTGCAGATGGGGTGGCGTGTGTGTGTGTGGGGGTGCATATCTGAGGCAGGGGTTATCTATTACTCTTTTTTAGAAGTGGGCACCACTAAGTTAGTAACTTAGTGTGGCCTTTGGAAAGTCAATTTAGTTACTTTTCCTACATGGCCTCTAAAACAGAATAAAGGCATTTGACTGTCTTGAACAAGGGTAATGAAATGGAATCTAGCCAGGAAGCCAAAGGTTTGAGCCTGACTGCTATACCTTCCCTATCTTTCCACCTACCCTTTACCCCTTCCCAATACTCTTTTTTTCTATTGTTTTGTTTTTTTTTTCTCCGGTACTTTTTGCCCTTAAAAATTATTTTGGTGTCAGATTTGACTTATGCTTAACATATTTACTTAAAAATCAACCAAGCACTGACAGTGGAGATAGAATAGACTACTCCATACTTCAGTTAATTAAATCAGTAAATAATTGAGTTCCTAATATGTGCCAGGGTTTTGTGTCTGAGGATATGAGTATGAATAAGATACACAATCCCTGCCTTTAAGAAGCCTAGAGTTTAGTAGGGGATACAGGTAGGTAGACAGGCAGGGATATTCAGTATGATATGTGCTTTGATAGGAGAAGTGCATGAAGTTCATGTACCTCTTATGGGAGTACATAAAAAGGACATTTTCCCCTTTTGGAATAAATCAATACTTGAGAAAATTGTCAATCTTGACATTTAAAAAGAAATTTGCCAAGAGCTTCTAACACCAAACTTCTAATCCAGCAAATTTTACTGTTTCTAAAAACAATTTGTAAACTCACTTTCGAGGTTTATTTGTTGTTATAGCTATGAAAATGTATGGATTTCCCTTAACAGCAAGTCTAAGCTAATTCGGTTAGGCATTGGTCCCCTTGTCTAAAGACTCAAATGACTCAGTAGTTACTTCTAACCGCAGGAAATGTAGCCATCATTGCCTGCTTTCATTCTGGTTGCTGTATCTGTGATTCTGCCCATCAAGGAATCATCTTTTTATTATTAAAGTGGAATTAGCTATCAGGTTTTTTTGTTTTGTTTTGTTTTTGGTTCTTTTCCGTTTCTGTGCTGTCTCTGTGCCACCTTGGATCCAGAAGAATAATCTTAGCAATTATGCAAACATTCAACTAGAGAAAAAGAAAACAGTTATTCAGTGAATAAATGGTATGGCTTTGGTTTGTATTATATTATAAAGTATCAGCTAGAACTTCCAATATAGGAGAAAGAGGTAAAATTGCAAGAAAGTTACTATTGGATATTGTCCAAACTGCATGCTCTGGGATATGATCTGAAGTTTATAATATTCAGTCCAGTTGTCTACCCCTTCTACATCTATCATATTATAGTGAATAAATGATCAATTATATGGCTTTTAGTATATTTTATGATTCTGAACATTAAAAAATTAATCCTTACTATACTTACTAGTACCAGAAAGCTAACTAATACATTTTAGAAAGCTTTTTAAAAACTAGAGTGGCTACGTGCAAGAGTTGAAAGAATACTGAACTGCAGGGGTGAGGGTGGATTTGTTGAATCTATTGCAGTGTTTCACAGTTAATCTTCATTGTCTCATTTAACCCACTCTAAAACCTGTGAGGTAAGTACTATTATCTCTATTGTATATATGGGAAAATAAGGCCCACAGAAGCATCTTGACCAACATTACACAGCTAATAAGTGGCATAGCCAGGATTTGAATGGCATTTCAGAAAGTTCTGTCTCAATGCAAAGCCTGTGTTTTTCATTATACTGAAACGTTTCCTGAGAATCTTGAAACCTGAAGGCAATTCTCTTTATCTTTTTGTACCTTCCCCTTTTCTCATCTAAATACATGAAGGTTGGAATACATACTGTAGTCTCAAAGATTCTTTCCAGCTTTAATTTTTAGTGAAATTATAGAAAGGATTTCTGTATATGACTCAACCTTCTAAAAATTTATTTTATCCAGAATATCCCATACTCCATTTTCCTAGTAACAATTTTATTGTAAAAGACAAATAGAGAATGGATCAAAGATTTAAATTTGATAGAAACATAGTAGATAAAGTGTGAGAAAGCATTCTTGTTTCCAAAGCGTCTTAACATTCCAAATAACACTTGGTATAATCAGATCAACTGCAGGGGAAGGGAAGAGCCTATAAAGCAAACCTTGAATGATGTTTCAAAGTGGAGGTTCTTTTCCTGTATATAACTAGGGTTCTTTTTCTTAGCAGATCCAGTTTGCTGACCAGAAGCAAGAATTCAACAAACGTCCCACCAAAATTGGACGCCGCTCTCTGTCTCGGTCTATCTCTCAGTCATCTACTGACAGCTACAGCTCAGGTGAGTACTAAGCACTATGGATACCCCCATCTATCCAAGGCTAATTAGACATTATCAGTGCTTTGGAATAAATGCTTTGACTCCAAGTCAAAATTTAGACCAAACTTATGAATGAAATTTTTAGATTCCTCTTGGCAAGTCAGAGTAGAGCTTATTGGAGCTCTTCTCTTCCAATTGAGACAGAAGGAGGTAATTAAGGAAACTGAGTTCTTTGATCTACTAAGAAGAGTGGTAATATGTAGCTCACTGATGTTCTTCACTAAACTGCATGTGTAAAGATGTGTTTTTTCCATTCTTTGAAAATAAAAGAGGTTTCTCTTCCCTCCAGTTAGTATTTGCACATTCATGGAGAAACCTCAGTTGCCTCAAAAAAGCAAATGTACATCACAATTACAAGGTGGTAAGAATCTGGTGATGTATGGGAAAAATATATTTATTTATTTATTTATTTATTTATTTATTTTTATTTTTTTTTTTTAAGATTTTATTTATTTATTCATTTATCCCCCCCTTGCTGCTTGTGCCCGCTGGGTCAGCCAACCACGCCATGCGGGCAGGCCTGCCCCCACCAGGAGGCCCCGGGAACCGAACCCGGGGCCTCCCATATGGTAAACGGGAGCCCTACTGATTGAGCCACAGCCGCTTCCCGGAAAAATATATTTAATGTAACTTATAGACTATAGTTAACAGCAATATTATAATATTCTTGCATCAATGTCAGAGGATACTGTGTTAATAATGGGCGGGGGGTATGGAAAATATACCAAAAGTACACTAAAGACCATAGTTAGTGGTAATAGTCCAATGATGTTCTTTCATAATTACAGATTATGTAATTATGAAAAGTGTTGGTGGAGCGATATTATATGGGAATTCTCCACATTATGTATGATTATTTTGTAAGCTCACAACTTCTCTAATAATATATAAATATATATAAATTTAAAAAGCAATGAAAACATTCTATTAAGTTCAAACAAGTGGGCCTTTTCCCTTCTCTCCTGAGCTGTGACATTATATTGCTTATTCTGTTTACCTTCCTTTGAAGGGGCATTAAGTCAAATATATGTGCCCTGGGGCTGAGTTATCACTTAATACCAGATGAGCTAGTACCATATAGGTCCCCTTAAAGACATTGACCATTTGTACAATAGTGCCCATCTCTGCTTCCCCCAGATATTCGTTTCATTCTAGCCGTACCAGCCTCCTTGCTTTTATTTGAAACATTCCAGGCACTCTCCTTCTTAAAGGCCTTTGCAATTGCTACTCCCTCTGCCTTTCATCTGCTCTTTCCCCACATATATGTATGGCTGGCTCTCTTACCTCCTTCAGGTCTTAACCACATAACACTCTCCCACTGAGACCTATCCTTGCTACTCTTTTAAAATTGTACAAACACTACACCCAGCATTCCCTATCAAATTTTCCTCCTTTATTTTTTTCCATAGCACTTATCATATAACATGCTATATATTTTACTTATTTATTTTTGTCTTTGTCTACTTGAATGTGAGATCCTGAGGGCAGAGAATTTATCTGTTTATTTTTCACTGCACTTAGAACTGTGTCTGTCACACTAGGTACTTAATAAATACATATTGGTGAAGGTGTTAGAGGCATTATTATTATTATTATACTTTACACCCTTGTTAAGGTCCCTGATTTTTTTTTTTCCTGATATACTCTATGTGAAGTAGCTAGAAAAAGCCTTATGACATCTCACAGAAATATACCTTCCTATCCAAAGTGCTTGTTTTGCTGAAGATTTTTAAAGGCTTAAGTGGGTTATGGCCTACTGTCCCTTCCCAGTGATCCTAGCACTCTGCTTTGTCATCCTTTCATTTAGGAACCTCTACCAGTCTTTCTCAAATGAGGTTCCTCATCTGAGCCACAGAACACAGAAAATTATTTGAGGGACTGCTTTCTCAGTTCTCTGAAGGATGACACATAACTAGTACCCTTCTAGATATAGAAGAGAGATATTAATTCATTATATACAATGGATACTTCAAGGCAATAAGACTTAATTCTAGTGGAACCCAGATTGAGAAAGCCTGCACTAATCCCTGAAATTATTTCATAAGAAATAAACGTCTAAAAACTCTTTCCCTAAGGGGGAAAATTACCCCATAAAAACAAATGAACAGAAACAGTGATCTGTTTCTGAAAAAAATGTCTTTGCTGTGAGTTAATTGGTTAAGGATGAGGAGGGAGGATTGAAGTTCCTTAGTTCATGATTTGTTCCTATAAAGTTTGAGTAATTTCAGATTTTCCCAAAAAACAAAGCTATTTGTTTGTTAGTTTGGATTTTGGTTGCTACCATAGCTTTTCACATGTTTCTTGAGTGTTATTCATCAATGAAATATGAGGCACATTGACACATAGGTCCCTACTTATTTCTATTACCAAATAAATAGATTGGGCCCATGAGAAATTACCTGATTTAAAATAGTCTAATAGGACTCATTCAACCAGAATTCTTACTGCTTCTTTCCCTGGCAATAACAAACAATATCACAGCTGCTAGGAGGTAAGGCTTAATCAGGTTTGAGCTATGGAGCATATGTATGCATCAACAAATTCGCTCTGGGATTGATGGTAGAATTGTGTTTGATCAACTATAACTTGAGTTTTCACTCTGTGAAATCATGAAACAAGAGACTGTCCTAGAGTAAAGTTATATTGTACTTTCTGTTACTTTTCTGCCTAGAAGCTGATAATACCTTTCTTGGTATTATCTCATTTATTCACAAGTTTTTCTGGCAGTAGTTAGGGGAAGGGGAGGGCATAGAAAGAGCAGGGTCTTTTACACTCCCTATTTTACAGTTGGATAAATTGCAAATTGATCATTTAGCCAATTAGGGGCAAAGTTAGATATAGGATCTCAGGTCTGTACTTAAGTAGATTATTTATTTCCTTGTTGTCATTTGTTCATTTTGTAATTAAACTATGACTCCAAGCCTCAGGGTATGCTGACGATTGCAAACACCTTAGAAACTGTATTCAAGCAGGTGTGGACATATGTATTGGGTTTTTCTAAATTTTCCTAGGAAAAATCTTTAATGCTATCTCAACTATTTTTATGAATGTGCTAGTTTAAGTGCAGTAGAAGAAATAAGTATTGATTCAAAGAATTTTAAAGGATAAATAAATGTCAGAGTAGTTCAGGAATAATCTTTCCACTGCGCTTGCAGAAATAACACATTCTCTTGGTCTTCGTCCGTCAGCCATCTTTCATCCACGGTATCTAGATAACTGATATACCTTGGTTCTCCCTTGATAACAGATGTGTATAGAGGGCTCTTTGAAAACAAATCCATTTTGTTTCAAAGAAAAACATTGGTGAACCAACTTTAGTCAACTACTGTTAAGAAGGTAAAATACAATTTTTTTCCAACTTCTAGAATAGGGATAGTAGATAAATTTTTTTTTTTCCTTTTTGAATTGGAAGAAAAACAATTCAGACCAAAAATTGGAATGCTTCTCTTAAGGGAAAAGTTTTGTGTTTTTTTTTTTGTTGTTGTTGTTGTTATTTTTCCTGATAGAGCCTTAGACGCTAACAAGACATAGGAGGGGAGTGCTGTCATGTGTTGAGTTAGGATTCCAGTCTCAACCTTTTAAATTACTGCTAGCCAAACACCTGCTGCTTTGGTAGATTAGTAGAAGATGGCAGAGATGGGGGAAAAAAGGAAACAGGTTGCTATTGCTAAATGATATTGTATGTATGTCATTTGTTTCCCATTCAAAATCCTAAACTTTAGTAAGGGTTAGTAAAAACCCTTAAAGATAAGTTATATCTGGTATTGAACTAAAAATATGTGTAAAAGCCAGTAAGAATATCAGGTAAAATTTATTGAGTGCTTAATTATTATATGCCAAGCACTGCACTAAGCACTTTACTTACAGTAACTTGTTTAATCTTCTCAGTAACTTGATTCTGACAAGTTGTGTCCTCCTATTATATAGTCTATGGAATCTTGACTTCTGCATCATAGTACACATTACAATTGTAGTTAAGAAAAACAAAAAACTTTAAATAACAAATTGCATACTTAATCTGTGTCTCACTCACCTACTAAACCAAATACTCCCTGAAGGGAAGGACCACCCATATCTGTCCTGTATCCTCAGCACCTCAACTGTGCCTGTGCCTGTGCCTGGTACATAGTGAATGCATGGGAATAATTTGTTGAATGAATAACTAAATGCATGAATGACTGAATACATGAATTAATTAACAGCCATTTTAAATAGATTCTGTTATCACTTCTACTTTATACACCCAGAAACAGGTTTCAACCAAAGTCTTTCTGACTCCAGAACATATAACCACTATATTTAGATGGCCATTGGCAAGCATAAAATCTTCATGATTCTGGAAAAGGATTTGGAATTTCAGGATATGCTGAATGTCTACATTTTCTTCAAAAGCACTTACCCTATAAATTTGCATCAAGATTTACGGATGGCTATTATTATCTTTCTTCTCTCCAGTGGTAAAAGCATGGTTTCCCTAAGTCCCCAACCCATAAACTATTTCTGAGTATTGATTAGTGAAACAGATGACTGCCCAGGAAGCTGTTTCTGGGCTCTGTTGCCAAAGGTACTTTGAGCTCTCGCTCACCCTAGGAGGGGGAACCACAGACTTTTTGTACAGATTAGCTCCCATTAAGAACAAAAGTCTCTTTGGGGATTTACTAATTCCCTCACCTCCCCTGGTGCCCATGTTCATTCCTGTTGCCTCGTGTTAGGACTTTGCTCGAGGGCAGTGTTCCAGTTCTAAGAGAGATACTCAAGCCCCTGCTGCCCAAACATTTTGTAGTGCCATGCATGATTAACTGGACAAGGTCAGACTTGCCTTTCACAGCCCTCCCAGAGATAGACCCTTTGCTAAGAAATCCCAGAAATGCCTTAATTCTTTGGACATAAGTAGATCAGAGCACCATAGATGCTAGGAGCTCCTTTGCAGCTTTCTCTCTTTAAAGGTAAGAATATAATCCCATTGAGAAATACGTAATAGACAGTATCTTTTATCCCCCATTCCCCAACAAACCTTGAGGATTACTTAGGAAAAAGCCATACTCAGAAACTCAACTTGAGGAAGGAAATTGTTTCAAAATCATCCAGCAAATGATTAGCAACTATAGAATTTTATGAAGATTAAAAGGACCTCAGCTAAACATGTGAATAGCAGCAGCTGCGTGTTAGCCACAATGAAGTCTTAGACTTTTTGCTCTCTAGTGGGTATTGCTACAGGGATTGGTTATCATAGCATCTTATTATGCCAAAAGTGATTTTATCTACTTCTTTGGGAATCTAAGATGCTTAACCCAGGACCCACTCAGGCTAGAAAAAAGAGAGAGATAAGATGTAATGAAGGAATATAAATATTTTTTAGGATACTTTTAATCATTTTAAATCTCATATCCCACAACTAATAGTATAGCTCTCAAAAGATTTCTTAAAGATTTTCTTTTAGAAGTTTTAAAACTATGTAATATTCTTCAACAAGCTATTTTTAAAGAATAAAAATTACCTATAACCCCCCCCCCCCAAAAAAAAAGAAAGAAAAAAGAGAGAGCACACTGAATACTTCATTGTCAATGTCTAATTGGGTCTACAAGCATAGTTCAACCTCCTCAGAGCCAGTCTTTAAAAAGAAAGCTCTATTATGCCGGACAAATCCTTTCTGTGCAGTTCTTAATGACTTTCTCATGGGTTCCTTGTTTTTTAGATCTTATCTGTTCAGATCTGTTCAGTTATTGTACTAAGACACAAATTACATCAGGCACTTAAGCAGCAGACAGAGAATAGTGGCTGTGATCCCAGAAACCAGTAGGTTAATGACCATGATCCTGCCTTAGGAACTACTGCCACCATCTGTGTAACCTCTCTCATTTTGCATATTCAAGGATCTCTGCATGTTCTGAAGATAAAGTTAGCCCTAGTTTCCAAGTTATCCAGGGACAATGTCTTTGTCAACTTCTCTCAGCTTCTTTCTTATGCCATGTGAATAATCCTTCTGTAGGAGATGATTGAGACATCTCCATGGTGCCATTTAAGTGCTTACTAGATGTGTAAATCTGTATGGCCCTAGGTAACTAGAGAAGCCCCAGTTCATTTCATGGTTTGGTCTTAGAGGAAGCCATTTTTTTTTTCCCTGAGGGTTCTTTATTCTGTTGTTCTAGCGGCTTCATATACAGATAGCTCTGATGATGAGACATCCCCCAGGGACAAGCAGCAAAAGAATTCTAAAGGGAGCAGTGACTTCTGTGTCAAGAACATCAAACAGGCGGAGTTTGGACGAAGAGAAATTGAAATTGCTGAACAAGGTAAAGACAGCTAGCACCTTTTCCTTTTCAAGCCGCCTGTGTCTTTTTGTCCATGCTCTTGATCTCTTTTACATCCTGGGTCTGATAGCTTGTAAAATTTCAGTTTGATACAGAAGAATTCTTATAACAAAAGAAATCTGGGCTCAGGAAACACTGTGGGGAGGAAGTGAACTCTAGCAGGTCTGTAAGGAACTCCGATACAAGGAAAAGAAAGAGAGACTGGATAAGGAGGATGGCATGTAGGGAATCAGAGCCTTGGAGCTCTGGAAGCTCCTTATAAAAAAAAAACAAACAAGGTTGTAATGTCTTGAATCCTTGAGAAATATAATTTAACAAAGAACCTGACCAGGGGAGGGATCTTAACTTAAAAGAATAATTTTTTCTGTTTATTCTTTTATCTTTTATTCCTTCCTCTCTAATATTGCTATTTATGTATTGGGCCTTTTCAGAAATGCCTGCACTGATGGCTTTGAGGAAGAGAGCTCAAGGAGAAAAGCCTTTGGCTGGAGCCAAAATTGTGGGTTGCACACACATCACTGCTCAGACTGCTGTGAGTCCTTTTCCTTTCTACATAATAACAATAGTTAATAATAGCCACCAGCTATTGAGTGCTTATAACATGTCAAACTCTGGGTTAAAAGTTTAATAAATATTAGTTCATTGCTCATTATAATAGCCATGTAAAGCAGCAGGTATTCCTGTTTCCATTTTATAATTGAGAAAGCTGAAGCTCAAAGAGGTTAAACAATTTGTCCAAGATTATACAGCTAGCAAATCACAGAGTAAAGATTTGATCTTCAGTGTATCTGACTCCCAAGGTTATGCCTTCTCTACTACACTACACTGCTTCTCCTTATCTTTTATTCCAATGTCATTTCTACAAGGCATCCTATGAGTTAGACTAGTTTTAGCTGCAAATAATAGAAAATATGATTTAAACTGGCTTATACATGAGGGAATTTATATGTTACATAGCTGGAAGCCCAGAGGTCAGGCAGACTTCAGATGCAGGATCTTAGGGCTCCAGTTTCACTTCTCTGTGATTCTCTTGGATCTACCTCCTCAGAGTGCTTACTTCATCCTCAAGCTTGTACAAGAATGGTTACAGCTATTTTAGCAATCACAAACTGATGAAGAGGAAGGACTATTTCTTCCTCTCTCCCAAGAACAAGGAGACCTTTCCCAGAAGTCCTCCAGGATGTTCCATCATGTCTCCTTGCACAGAACTGGATCCCATGTCCATGCCCCACCAGTCACTGACAGGGAAACTGGGGTTATTACCATGATTAGCTTAGACCAGTGATCCTCAGCCCTATTATATCATCAGATAATATGTAATGCCCCATATTATCTTGAAATGAAATTCACATATAATGTATCTATGTATAATTTTTTTTAAATCAATATAAAATCTTAGCTAAAATATGAAGGAGAATAAAAGAAAATAATTTATAATAAAATAATGTGTATTTCAACATGTAAATTCTTAGGCACAATTATGTTAGAATAGACATAGTTGTACTTATTCACAGCATCATTTGAATGTGACCGCTACAAATGCAGATAGAAAAGTATTATTATTATTTTTTTTTTATTTTACCGGGAGGTCCCGGGGATCGAACCCAGGTCCCTCCATATGGCAGACGGACGCCCAACCATTTGAGCCACATCCGCCCCCGAAAAGTATTATTAGTTCCAGAGCATCAGAACAATATTGCCAGATGGTACAATTTTCTCAACTGGTAAACAATCTTTGGTAAATTTCTGAACAACAACAAAAAGTGTGAGTTTCTCTTGATTTACACAGTTGTTGCATTTCTGGAAAAAATTATTTTATTAGTTTTATATTAAAATGCAAAAAATTCTTTTTGTTAATATATAAACTGGAATAAGATTCTAAATTTGAGTAATTAAAAATAGGCTTTCCATTCAAGTGAACTTTCATTGGGACATTTGAAAATTATGCAATATGTGGCACAGTTTTTGTTATAAAAGACTATCCTGCACATTCAGAATGTCTAGGTACCTGGCCCTGCCCACTAAATGCCAGTAGCACTTTCCCATCCCCACACCTACCTATTATTGTGACAACCAAAAATGCACCCCCAATTTTCCAAAGCTTCTTTGTTGAGAACCACTGACTTTTAGAGTCATCATCAAGGATGTAACAGATATTGAATTGTCAACCATAATGACCACCAGAAGGAAACTGGTATATTGAGAGATGGTCTAGAAGCATTCATGGGACTTATCAGATGTGGGACTTCTGTATTACCTAGATCAACTTTCAAAAGATTATCTCTCCTGAAGCACAGCACTCATGTGGCCACATTCCTGAATAAGGGCATTAAAGATTCCTCAAAACACATGCAGCTACTTACTGTCTTCACTATGAGACTTTTCTGGGTTATTTGTTCTTTGAGGAAAAAAAATACCTTGACTGCCCAAAATTAATATAATAAATTGAAAAGCTATCACCTGTGGAGCTACAGATTAATGAATCTAGAGAGAAATACTCTTGGAACCTTTTTTGGGCCATCCCAGTCAGTGGCATGAGACTTCAGTATGATGGCTTAAAATAGTAAGGTAAGTGCTTTTCTATGGTCACATGTTGCTAAATCATTTCTATTTTGCTTTTTACCCTTGGCTTAATGAAGATTTCTACCCTTTAAGGTTCCTTCCCTATCTTTTCCTGAATGGATTCATCAAAATTAATTTACCAATCTTAAGATTATTTTATTGTTCCCACCCCAAATTTATTTCCCTTTTTAAAAAGACAATTACAATGGAGTTTCCTTTGCTTTGTTTGTTTTTAATATCTATTTTTTATGATTACAAAAGTAATTAATATTCATTTCACAATATTTAAACCTTACCACAATATGTAATATAGAAAGACAGAGTCTCCTCGCTAATATGAACTAAATACAAAGAATAAACACAAGGTGTTAAAACCTAGAGAGCGGAGAAGAGGTACTGATGCTTAATGTATGTAGAATTTTTAATTAATTTGACTGTAAAAGTGTAGAAATGGATAGAGTTCATGGTAACATATTATAGTGAGTATAGCTAACACAGCTGGTTTATAAATGGGATTGCAGCTGAAAGGGGTATTTTAGGGACATAAATGTCAGTGAAAGAAAGCTAGAGAATAATCTAGGAACTGAATTACATAGTGAATCTGGTGGTGGATGAGGATTGTAGTTAATACTACAAATACAAGAATGTTCTTCAATCAGCTGGAACAAATATATGTCACTATTACAAGGTAGTAAAAATATGGTAGTGCAATGGAAAAACACAATTAATGCAACTTATGACTATAGTTAACAGCAATATTGATTCTTGCATCAATGTCAAAGAAGGTACTATATCAATGCTAAGGGTCAGTGGTATGGGGGTATGGGATTTTTTTCTTTTGGACTAAGGAAAACGTTCAAAAATTTACTGAGATGATGACCACACAATTCTATGATGCAAGTGAGAGCCACTAAGTATACACTTTGGATGGATTGTACAAGTCATGGGACTGTATAACACAATGAACCATGTGGTGGATGATGGACTGTGGTTAACAGTACAAATATGAGAGTGTTACTTATGAACTATAACAAATGTACAATACTGATACATGGTGTTAATAATAGGGGGGTGTAGGGAAAAAATGTACCAAATGTAAGCTATGGACCATAGCTAGTAGTAAAACTTTGATGATGTTCTTTCATAATCTGTAAAAAATGCCCCAAACAATGCAAGGTGTTGGTGGAGGGCTGACATATGGGAATTCTGCACATTATGTATGATTGTTTTGTAAGCTCACAACTTCTCTAATTATATATATATATATATATATATATATATATATATATATATATAAAAGACAGAGTCTCCTCTAATCCCATGCTCCAGAAATAACTATCATAGTTAATAGTTTCCTTAGTAGACTTAAATATAGCTACTTTTTTTTTTTTTTTTAATTTATCTCCCCCTTGCTGCTTGTGCTCTCTGTGTCCATTTGTTTTGCATTTTTCTGTGTCTGCTTGTCTCCCTTTGTTGTGTCATCTTGCTGTGTCAGCTCACCGCACCGCACAGGCTGGCTTGCCTTCACCAGGAGGACCCAGGAATCGAACCCAGGGCCTCCCATATGGTAAACAGGAGCCCAACCAATTGAGCCACAGCCGCTTCCCTATATCTACATTTTTAAGATGTGTTTCCATAGTTCCTTCTAATTAGATGCCATTGCTACTCCTGGTGATGACTTGAAGTCAGTTTAATCCAGCTTCCAGGCTCTGTCCTCCTCGCTGCCTTCCCTCCTGTTTCAGTCCTAATAGCCAGCTGTCTTAACTCACAGTTCTTTAAACAGTTCTTATATTCTTTTTTTTTTTTTTGGAGGTACCAGGGATTGAACCCAGGACCTCATACATGGGAAGCAGCATTCAACCACTGAGCTACATCTGCTCCCCAGTTCTTATATTCTTGATCTCTATCACTTTAGTTTTCTAGATAAATTTATATTGCTTTGTGGCTAAGTCTCAGTATCATTCTTCTGTTTGACAAATTTGGAGATCCTAGTTATGGGAATTCAGAAATTCTTTAAGGTGAAATAAAAGGAGAGAGTAAAATGGGATCGGATAGTGAAATGTAGTATGGACTAGAAATTAAGACATGTCAGTAGTTCTGCCATTAAGTCACTTGCACAAATTACTTAGGGGGTTAGCCTCAATCAGTGGAGTGGTTTGCAAGTTTTTTTTATTTTTATTTTTTATTTTTATTTTTTTTTTAAAGATTTTATTTATTTATTCATTTATCCCCCCCTTGCTGCTTGTGCTCGCTGGGTCAGCTTACCACGCCGTGCAGGCAGGCTTGCCTTCACCAGGAGGCCCCGGGAACCGAACCCGGGGCCTCCCATATGGTAAACGGGAGCCCTACTGATTGAGCCACAGCCGCTTCCCCTAAAGAAAGCTTTTAACCAAGTCATTCTTCTTCTTCTTCTTTTTTTTTTCTTAAATTTCTGCCCCCACCCCTCGTTGTTTTGCACTCACTGTCTGCTCTCTGTGTGTTCTTCTGTGTCTGCTTGTCTTCTCTTTGCAGCACCGGGAACCGATCCTGGGACCTTCCGGAGTGGGAGAGAGGCACTCAATCTCTTGTACCACCTCAGCTCCCTGGTCTGCTGTGTCTCTTATTGTCTCTCTTCTGTGTCTTTTTTTGTTGCATCATCTTGTTGCGCCAGCTTTCCGTGCAGGCCAGCACTCCTGTGCAGGCTAGCACTCCATGCGGGCTCCCTCTCCCCTTGAGCCAGCTTGCCATGTGGGCCAGCTTGCCTTTCACCAGGAGGCCCTGGGAATCGAACTCTGGACCTCCCATATGATAGACGGCAGTCCAATCACTTGAGCCACATCTGTTTCCCTATTCTTCTTAAAGTAACTTTTTTTTACTTTAAGGGATTGAACCTAGGACCTTGTACATGCTAAACAAGCACTCAATCACTGAGCTTTGCCCTCTCTGCTTAAAGTAACTCTAATCAAAGCAGTAGGGTGGTACACTACCTCCTTAAAAAGAACCCTATCTTTAATTTATATATTGAAATAAAAGTATGTTAGGATCAAATCAATGGATTAAAATTTTTTCAATAATTTTTTTAACATTTGAAATAAACACAAATTTACAGAAAAGTTGCAAGTTCAGTACAGATCATTTTTTTCTGAACCTATGAGAGTAAGTTGCCAACCTGATGCTCTTTCACCCCCAAATACTTTAGTGTATATTTTCTACAAACAAGGACATTAACCTATACAACCAACACAGCCATCAAAATTAGGAAATTAACATTCATACATTATAACATCTAATCCTCAGACTCCATTCACATTTTACCTACCCCAATAATAGCTTTTATAACAGAAGTATCCAGTCCATAGTTCTGTGCAGCATTTAATTGTCATGTCTCTTTAGTTTCCTTTAGACCAGAACAGTCCATAATCTTGACACTTTTGAAAATTATAGATGAATTATTTTATAGAGATGAATTATTTTTAGATTGTTCCTCAATTTGGGTTTTTCTGATGTTTCCTCATTATTAGATTCAGACTGCACTTTTGGCAAGAATCTCACAGAAGTAATGCTGTGCTTTTCTTATTAAATCCTATCAGGTGGCTCATGATTTTGTTTTGTCTTATAACTAGTGATGTTCATTTTGATCTCTTAGTAGAGATGATTTCTGCCAGGCTTTTCCACTGTAAAAGTTTTCCCCCTTTGTAATTAATAAGTATTTTGTGAGGTGGTCCTATGAAATTGTAGAAATCTGACTTTTGTGTCCTTTGATGTGTCCCCTTTATTCTTTGAGCACTTTCTTGCTTCCAGCACAAAATGATCTAAGCACATCTTGTGTGAGCCCTTATTCCTTTTAGTTGATCTGGTCTGCTATTGGGATGTCACTGTTCCCAGATAGTCTTTATTAATTTTGGAAAAGACTTGCCCATTAACTCTTCATGTATTTCTTTTCACATTTTCTCTTCCTCTTCTTATTCTGAGACTCCATTTACATGTATATTAGAACATTTGATAATGTCCATAAATCTTGGATGCTCAGTTATAGCCTTTTTCCCCCGACTTTTTCCTTTTTGTGTTTCAGTTTGATAAATTCTATTGAATTATTTTCAAGTTCACTGATTCTATCCTCAAATGTATTCTGTCTGATGATAAGCCTGTTGAAGGAATTCTTGATCTCTAATAATTATATTTTTTATTTTTAGCATTTCTATTTGACTTGTTTTTATAGTCTCCATCTCTGACTAATTTCCCTACCCATTCATGCATGTTGTCCTTTTTTTCCCCACTAGATCCTTTAATATATACATATTAATCATAGTTATTTTAAAGTTCCTGTCTAGTCAAACATCTGGCTCATCTCATAGTCTGGTTCTATTGATCCCTTTATTTCCTGACAGTAGGTTGTTTTTATTCACTTATGTATGTGTCTTGTAATTTTTAATTGAATGATACTGTATTCATTTCCTATTGCTGCTGTAACAAATTACCACAAAATGCGAGGCTAAAAACAACACAAATTTATTATCTTATAGTTCTGGATGTCAAAAGTCCATCATGGATCTCATTGGGCTAAGATAAAGGTGTGGGCAGGGCTGTATTTCCTTTCTTGAGGCTCAGGCTCTAGGGAAGAATCCATTTTCTTGCCTTATGCAGCTTCTAGGGCCCACCTATATTCCATGACTCATGGCCCCCTTTCATCTTCGAAAGCCAGTAATGGTCTGTCAAGTCTTCCTCACAGTTCTATCTCTCTGGTTGTGGCTCTTCTGCCTCCCTGTGCCCCATTTAAGGACCCTTGTATTACCTTGGGCTCACCGGATAATCCAGGATAATCTCCTTAAGTTGAGGTCAGATGATTAGCAACCTTAATTCCCCCTTGCCATGTACCATAATATATTCACAGGTTCCAGAGATTAGGGGGTGGACATCTTTGGAGGGCCATTATTCTGCCTACCACACATAGCTATGGTGTGTAGAAAAACAGTAGGCTGAGGTAAGTAGTATGTGTTTCTGGAAATGGCCATGCCTCTCCTTCTGTCAGACTGTTACCTTGAGGAGTTGCACCATTTTAGTCCTGAATTGGGCTGCTTTTGATTTTGTTATTGTACTTTATAGGCTTCAAATTCCTCTAGCAGTGGGCTGCTGTTATTTCGTGATTCGAGGTTACATGGGGACTTTTCTCAGTGTTTTTGCTTGCCTCTGCCACAGAGGGGCTCTCTCAAGTGCTTGCCCCACCTGCAGCTTTAGACTGCTGTTGCTTGTTAACAGGAGCTAGGTGCATGGTGAGAGCAGGCAGGATTCTTGGATCTCCTCATGCAGCCTCAGTCTTAGGCAGGCCTTACATGGGGGTAGGGCTTTTTTCAGTAATCTTGTCTTTCCTTTGTGTAGTTGCCAGTTTTTTGCATATCTGTGGTGGGTCTTGGACAGGAGAGATATCGGATCTTTATTTTGTATCAGGGCAGGATGGTAGTCCTAAGAGATTTCCTGCTACTCGGCCCAAGGACAGAGAGGTTTTTGCTTCTACCCTTGTCCAGAGGTAATGGATTTTTGCCTATATCCTAAGAGTGGGAATAATTCCAGCCCTGCTCCCAAGGGCAGATTAGATTTGCTTCTACCCTAGGTCTAGGGCTCTCAGAAATTCTAAACTGACACACAACCTTTAGGAATTCTTTTAAACTTTTAGATAATTTTTTCTTACCTTATTGTATGGCATCTGTTCCTTCTTCTCTGCTGAAGTTGAAACAGTTTTCCCTCTCCTTGAAGTAGAGGCCATATATGTTACGTGGGTAAAAGCATAGAACTCAGCTGGAACTTGCCACCACCACCACCACTACCACCACCACCACCACACCTGTCCCAACCCTTGCTCTCTGCCCAGAATACTGAAGAGGTTCTGTAAAGAACAGTTTGAAAACCACTGGCTTAAATTATTCCTGATATATCTTCTCATTGTCAAATATATAAACTTAATCTCCTTGACTGATTGGCCCAGGCTTGCTCACTTCTGCTTTCTCTTTAATACAGGTGCTTATGGAGACTCTGGGTGCTCTAGGGGCACAGTGCCGATGGGCTGCCTGCAACATCTATTCCACTCTTAATGAAGTAGCTGCTGCTCTAGCAGAAAGTGGTAAGATCTTTTGCATATTCTCTGTGTTTTAGACTAATGTAAAAGTTGGCTAACTGAAAAGTTCCACTGATTCAATATAAAATCTTTAATAAAGGTTGACAATAAAGGAGCTATCTTGGAAGAAATGGATCCGTATTCTTGATGAGTTTACTCTAATCTGGACTTCTCTTGTCAGATGTGATCTAGTTAACTCTGTTGTTTCACAGATGGCAAATATCTGCCCAAGTCTAATATTCCATTGTTAGTTAATGTGTTGCCTTGACATGCTGATATACAGAGCACCAGTGAACACTACTCACTAAGGTAATATGGACTAGAGGAGAAAATGTTTCAGGAGTAGTTTTTCATTTATGGCCCTGCTGGTTTTCTGGCAGGTAGTTTGCCCTGATCTGATGTTTGGTATTTCTGCTTCAGCAATAAAGAGGACTTGATCTGACAGATTAATATTTGATCCCAACATCTACTTAAACTTAAAGGACAAGAGAAAAAGGGAAATTTGGACTTTGCCAGCTTCTTGGCTTCACTCTCTAGCAGCACAGCACACATCAGGGTACTAAAAATGTGCTTCAGAGCTCTTGAGAAATTCTGGGAAAGCCTGAAAGTGATGCATGTCTCTCCTTTTGCTAGCATTCTCAGCATTTCATTTGTTCTTTCACTTATATTCATTCATTTTTAAAATTTTTGTTGATGCATAAAATGTGTAGAAAATTGCACAAGTAATAAATGTACAGACCAATGAATTATACACATGCCTTCATTTATTTTGTTGTTGTTGTTGTTTGTTTGTTTGTTTAGGAGGTACCAGAGATTGAACCCAGGACCTTGTCCATGGGAAGCAGGAGCTCAACCACTGAACTACATCTGCTCCCCACATTCATTTACTTTTGTTCAACAAATGCTTATATCTAAAAGATATAAGGACAAATAAGATGTCTTTGCCCTCAGAATCTTATGTTGTAGTTGAGAACATGAGACACATATATAAATATTGCTAATATAAAGACATATGTGATAAATGCCACAACACATCATAAATCCATCCTCAGTACACAAATGAGGGGCTTATAAAAGTTCAGATCCCATGAGAGATCACTTCCAGCTGATTTAATCAGGATTCAATTAAGACTGTTAAACTTGAACTGGGCCATGAAGTATAGGGATGTTTTAATAGGAGGAGAAGAGTATAAGAATTTTCCTGGTAAAGAGAGTGGGATGATTAAAGCACAGAAACAAGACAGATCGAAGTTTAGTTGGGAGAAGATGAGGATTTCAGTTTGACTAGGTCAAGAAGTACTGATTTCTGGTTTCTTATTTTTCCCCTTTAGTCATATTTTTGTACCCATTATACTCCTTTTCCCTTTTATTTGTCCCCTTTGGGCTAACAAGAGCAGAATGACCACCAAGACCCACAGAATGGATGCAGAGGCTGAAGGCAATGCTCATCAGTGAAGAAATTAGAATCCAAGGAGCATAGCAGACTGATAAAGTTTGGAATTGGGGAAAATCATCATCTTATTGCCAAAATTTGGGGCCAGCCCTTTTTTAAGGCTTTAATGGTTTCTCTTTGTTCTTTATTTTCAGGATTTCCTGTCTTTGCCTGGAAAGGAGAGTCAGAAGATGACTTCTGGTGGTGCATTGATAGATGTGTGAATGTGGAGGGCTGGCAGCCAAACATGGTTGGTTGGTCAGATTTCTACTAATTCTACAATTCTATAGGAGTTTGGGGTGGGGCAGGGAGGCCATGACCTGGGAGAGGGTTTCACAACCAGAAGGAAGGAAAATGGCTCCCTTTCTGTGTGATGTACCTGGATTTCCAGCAGAATTCATTGTTTACGCTGAGGGTGCCACAAGAGAGTTGAACCTCTTCATATCTTTAAACTGGCTTAAGTGTTGGTGCTGATCTTAGAAGCATTACTATTCATCAGTAACATTAAAATTCTGCTCAAGGATCACACATGGCTATTAAAAAGTGACAGTAATAAGTTTTCATTCTCTTACCACCAGTCCCCCACCTCTCCCACCCCTACCCCCAAACCCCCAAAAAAGAAAAAGCCCACAGTTCCTCTATTACTTAGCTTTCATCTAGGATCCAGATACTGAATTTATGGAAAATCTGAAGATATTCCAAGTTGAAATTTCTTCTCTTTTCCATTTTCCACCTTACAAAACATTACCAGGCAACATTTTGGATTTTCCATTTTTGCTGTATTTTTATTTTTATTTCTGTTTTAAAATAAATCAAGTTCTTGCAGCTAATAGCACATTAGATTCACAAAACAAGGCAAAAAGCTACACAAAGTATGAGGCATTTCTACTTTGCAAATATTTGTTCATATTAATGAGGGGAAAAATTAAGGAATCAAAAGAAAAATTAATCCTTAAAGCTTTAGTCCAACTATGGCTTGCTGCCAAAGACTGGAGAGCAGGACTCACCTGTTACATGGCAGAGAAAAGCAGCCTCTTTCTGGATTCTGTGATCTAGGTCACATTGCACCAAGAGGTGGTTTGCGGAAGCTGGGTTAAAGCTTTCATATCCTGAAGTGGGGGCATTCGTGGCTGGAAGATGGGTTATCTCATTATAACACAGTTTGATAGTAACATGAGGGAATATAACTGACAGATACTAAAGAAGATGTGCCAAAGGGTTTCTCCTGGGAAGAAAACATTAATTTTATAGTCATGAACATAGAGAGCACATGGAATTGTGCCCAGAGAGCTTTGACAAACTGAAGAGCCAGCACAAACTGCTGGAAAGGTGAATGAAGAGAGTAAGACAAGGACAAAAAAAAATTGTCACCCCAGAAAACAGGACCTGTACCTCTTTGGACCCCATCAAGATCTAGTACTTGTCCTTGCTTTCTAACTTCAGGAAGATTCTCTGGTCACAAAAAATTTTTGCACTCGAATTACATGGTGAGAATTATGGGCTGCATTCATTAAATAAATATTAGGGATGCCAGCCACCTGCCTCTATTAGATAACTTTGTTATAGGGGAAACATGGACAAGAATAATGGGACTTACAAAGCAGAGCTTCCAATTATTCAGCCTTTTTGTCATATCTTTTTGTTGTTCTTTTTTGTTCTTTGTCTCATACCTTTTTTTGTAGCTAGGGATCAGAGGCTGCACCGAAAAACTCCATGAGGGATTCCATATATGCAGAAAGGGAGAGGGAAACCCAGAAGAGCCTTTCTGTTTCCTAGGGCATCTATTGTGATGGCTTCTACTAGGGAAATAAGGGAGCACTAACTTGTAGTGTGGAGCATATGCAAGCGTTTTAATGAAAGTTCTGCCTTGGATCCCTGCTTTCAGACAAGGTTTAGCTGAGTCAGAGAAAACAGATCAGCAGGAGCAGGAGCAAGAAAGAGATCAGGAGGTAGACATAGGTCGGGGATTTTGTGCACTCTGGGGTCCAGAGTGGCATTTTGGTACTTGTTAGGGGAGTTGAAAATTGATGGTCCTGCAAAATGGGAGCATGCCAGCAGAGGGCAACTCAGTTCTGTGGAGACTTTCCAGGAGGATGAGTAACAATTTGGAAAGCTCTGCTAAGTGCTTCTAATAGCCAGGTGAAGGTCTGAGGTGCCACAGCCTAGTGCCTGATAGTAGTCTAAACTAGTCCTGCCTTAGCTTATTTAAAATTCAGAAACCTCCCTCTGCTGATGAAAGTTCCAGTGGCACAGCATTGAATTTATCTTTAATCCTAACCCGAAATAGTGATGTGTTGTTCAGAAGCATGCTTGTACACCTACATGCTGCACAGTTTCTCAGTTATTTTTAATTTGGCTAATATAGCATGTGAGGTTGTACCACGCAAAACCCTACAGTGCTGCCTGACATATTGAGTAGGAGAGTGTCTTACTTTGGGAGAAGTAAAGGATTAATGAATATAGTTTTATAAGCCATTGTTCTGGGAGGGAGACTAATTATCTGTCCTTTTATCTAAACTAAGCCTTGACTGAATATATTTAAAGTCCTAAATTTAAGCAATAGAAATCTGCTAATTTCAAGTTTAGGCTTCCTGAATATCTCCAGTATATTCGAGGAATGGTCTAGATAACCACCTAAGCTATTGATCTATGAGAAGTTCCTCATCTGGGTTGCTGTGTATTTTGCTATAGTAGGTATGTCATGTGGGAAGATCAATTGGCTGTGAGAATTGCAATTGATCTTTCACCCCTCATTGTCTTTTACTTCAGTTTAATAACTGTTTGGTATTATTGCGTTAGCTCTGGCTTTAAGTTACTTTGTATAACCATATGGGAGATTTTAAATATTTGTATATTGGTCATTAGATATTAGTTTACAAGACCCAGAAAAGCACCAGATGCTTTGAGTCTTCAGCAAAATGAAATTATTGATGCTTGTTATTATAGATCTTGGATGATGGAGGGGATCTTACTCACTGGATTTATAAGAAGTATCCCAACATGTTTAAGAAAATCAAAGGCATAGTAGAGGAGAGTGTTACTGGAGTCCATAGGTAAGGTTTTATGCAGCCTATATAATCTTATTATACATTACCTATAGAATACAGTACATTAAAAGTTGGAAACTGTTGTGAGGAAACCAGATCTGAGTCTGTGTACTTGTTTATTTTTTTACGTTAACACAAATAACAAACCTAAACAGCTGGGGTCCTCATGTTTTGAAGTTGTAATGCAATAACTGTCCTAATTCATTTATTCAACAAATATTTATTGAGCATTTACAATAAGCCAGGAACCACTGTAGGTAGGTGCTAGGTGCTAGGGATTGCAGTGGACAAAACAGACAAAAACATGTGCCTTATATTATATAAAAAGCAAGGATGTAGGATTTTGTTTCTCAAATGATCAGTAATTCCCAAAGTAAAAACTGAAATCATTCCTGTTTACTGTTTTTTAACCAAAAAGAACTAAAAGCATAAAATAATAGTTTTGGAGAAGTAAATTCTGAATAAGCTACTATCAATACTTAAGTATATTGTGACTTTTTAATATATAAAACTAAGGACTATACTATACCTTGAGACTCTTAGAAAGGGATGAATTTTGAATAAAAAGCCTAGTCCTAATTTTTAGTTGACTTGGTTTGTTACTTAAAATAAAACTCCTTTTTAAATCTGGATCCTCACAGTTCTTTCATCCATTAACTTATTAGAAATGGCTTGATTTATCAGATAATGTCTTAAAAGTACTCCAGAAATAAATTGGAAAAAGAATTAATTTTAATACCCAGTCTGACAAGATAGAGGCAAGACTAATATACTCTTATATTACCAGTACTTTAGTAGTTCTCAACTGAAGGTGGAACCCCTCTTCAAAAAGGATATTTGTCATAGGAGGTCCTGGGTTTGGTTCCTGGTGCCACCTAAAGAAAAAACAAACAATGAGCAGACAAAGAGCGAAAAACAACAAGCAAAGGAAGCCATCTCAGGGGAAAAAAGGATATTTGGAAATGTCTGAAGGGTTTTCGGTTATCATAATTACTAGAGAGTACTATTACCATTTACTTTTAAGGGTCAGGGTTGGTAAATATCTTAGAGTGCTAAGCTAGTCCTACACAACAGAAATTTGTACTATGTTAAATTTCAATGGCTTCCTGTTTGAGAAATACCTTTTTGTTGTTGCATTTCATGTTTTATTTTAATATCTTCTCTCTGTCTCAGAGTCTTGTTTATAATCTTTCCAATAAAAACATCTTTTTGCCAGAATAAATGTGAGGTACTATTTTTTGTATTTTTCATAGGAAAGAATAAATTAACATAATTTCTTATCTATACATTTCCAAATTTCATTGAGAAAACTCTTCTTTTAAAAAAATTTATACTGGCAATATATATAACCTAAAATTTCCCATTTTATCCGCTTACAATTATAAGTTCAGTGGTGTTAATTACATTCACAGTGTTGGACCACCATCATCACCATGTATTACCAAAACTTTTGACTATATATTCTGTGAGGACAAATACTATATCTAACTTTCTCATCATATTAACTCTAGTACCTGGGACAGTGCATATAGTGGATTCTCAGTAAATGTTGGTTCAATAAGTGAATAAAAGGCAATGTAAGTTGATTCACATTGTTCATATGCTTTGACCCTATAATCCCATTCTTGGCTATGTACCCTAAAAAAAAAAAAAAAAGGCAAATGAAAACAAAACTATACCTTGAATCTGTTTGTTGCAGTGTCAGGCAATAGCAAAAAAGGTAAGGAGGAAATAAGGTAACAGTTCCTCCACAGAAGTTAAGTAAACTATAATGAAGTCTTATACAGACATCAAAATTTATAAATAAGAGTACTATGTAGAATCTTGCAAATAATTATGATAAATGTAAATAGATATACATATTTACATGTATGTATTATTGAGATTATAAAATTGAGACTATTTGAAAATTAAAATTATTGCATTAAAGTGGTGGGACTATGCATTATTTTTAAAATAGTACTTAAAGTTACTACTTTTATAATTAAAAGGAATAAAATTAATATGATGTGATTGAATTTTTTACATTTAAGTCCTTAAAAATTAGAGCTGGATCAAGAATTTTCTCCACATGGTTTTTGATTAAGATCTTTTGTCTAAGCTATATACAGGGGTCGGATGTAGCTCAACTGGTTGGGCGTCCGTCTCCCATATGGAGGGACCCGGGTTCGATCCCCGGGACCTCCCGGTAAAAAAAAAAAAAAAAAAAAAAAAAAAAAAATAAGCTATATACAGACTCTAGAAAGATATTCTTTATTTCTCTGTATTCACATAATAGGATGAGACTAGTCAAATCTCATGTTCTCATGCTCAACCAACATATTTTTGGGATTTGACACGAAACTGATTGCAATATCTCATTGTTTTATGTTCCTGATTTGTCTCATCCTCAGGCTGTACCAGCTATCCAAGGCTGGGAAGCTGTGTGTTCCAGCCATGAATGTCAATGACTCAGTCACCAAACAAAAATTTGACAACCTCTACTGTTGTCGTGAATCAATTCTTGATGGGTATGTCTTTTATTTTATTGTTATATTTTTGTTGGTTTATTTTATTTCATTTGATGGGTATGTTTTGTTATCTTTGGGATGAACTTGAGTTGTTGAGTTGGGGTTCTAAGGTTTTGGTTTTGATTGTTTCTAGAAGTAATTCATGTGGCATCTCTAGATCTATCAATATATCACACCCAATATTTTATAACCCAGAGCCTACTATTGCTATCACTAGTAGAGGCAAATCTATTTCACTTAAGAAATCAGACTAGCTCCTATCTATTGGTGGGCAGAGTTTTTATTTTGTGGCCCTGTCAGGTCTGCAGGTCAAAAACTAAAGTCAGTATAAACAAGTATCTTTGGTGATTTGGAAAAAGGTTCCTGGTGCTCCTATTCCAAGTTGTGCTGTCAGTTCTTAAGTTCCAACTATCACATAATTCTCTAGCTATCTGGAAACTTGTAGTGGGTAAAAAATCGATTCCCAGAGGCATTTCTAATTTTTTTCATCTGTAAGCACTGCTAATCCAACGTGATCTGTTTAGATATATACCAAATATATATCTAATATATTTGGTATATATATTCTAATATGAGTGTTTTTCCAATACTCATTTTCTTATTCCACATGTATGTCCTGAAATACCTTCATTCTTGCTAGGAAGACTCAATAATTCTCTATGGGAAGCCATTAAGTTGTTTTAGAATAGTGCCTTTTTTGCCAAAAGGTTTCCAAAATGTATAGGTTAATGGAAAAAAAGAAAGAGCTTGTGGGTCACAGTACCACCCAGTCTTGATCTCAGGCATTATCCTGGGTGGCAGCATCACAGGGATTGGAGCCAGAAACACCTTGGTTTAAATACTGGCGCTATCATTTATTAGCTATAAGGCCTTGGGCTAGTTATTTAACCTCTCTGTGCCTATTTTCTCGTGTGTAAAATGGTAACAGTAAGACCTACTGCATGGAGTTATTGTGACTATTAAATGAGATAACATATGTATTCTGTTGTTCAATGTTAGTTCCCTGGCCCTTCTTTCTAAAACCCTGTACAGCAGGTTCTAAGGTTAAACCAGACAGATCTTAGGGGAACTTTTTTGCTTTGAAATTTTTTTTTTTTTATTTTTTTTTTAAAGATTTTATTTATTTATTCATTTATCCCCCCTTGCTGCTTGTGCTCGCTGGGTCAGCTAACTACGCTGTGCGGGTGGGCTTGCCTTCACCAGGAGGCCCCGGGAACCGAACCCGGGGCCTCCCATATGGTAAACGGGAGCCCTACTGATTGAGCCACAGCCGCTTCCCTGAAATATTTTTGATTTGGGGAATGTTCAATACAGATTCTAACTATTGTTAATTAATAATACTATAGAATCAATAGTATTATCAGTTAGACTGGACATTTAAGTGAATTTCCAATCCATCAGTCTGCCTATATAGACTGCTCATAGTTCTCTCCACATGTAAGTGTTATTGTGATGAATAGCCTTGAGCCTGATAAAATCAGTGGTAAGCTGGGCACATATTAAAATATTTATTCATCCACAACTCAGTATCTTTTAGGTTTTTCAAGTTCCAAATCTTTGAGCCTAAAGTCTGTTACATTAGGTTCAGTAAAAAAACATGTAACGGTGCTTATACAAAGTTCATAAAAACTGACAGTCTTTCCTAAGGAGAGTTTATCCTATATGTAAAAAGATTCTTTAATCTCAGAGATACATGAAAGTGAGAGTAAGTTGGAAGCAGTGAAATGGGTTAAGGTTAGATTTCAACAATGAAGAAATAGGAAAAGATCAGCTATCCACCAGAAACCTGCTGAGTAGGTAAAGGATCATTGGCACCTTCAGATGGTGAAAAACTTTCCAGTTGACTCAAGGTCAGTTGTTCCTATCAGAAGATTTGAGAGCAGGAAAAATTAAAGAAGAAACAAAGTATGTACCAGGAAAGGCTGCAATGGTAAGAGAGGACACTTGGGCCAATAAAGACTCCAAATAAGGAAGATTTTAGTGATTAACCTTCTATAGTTCTGAGCTGATTACACACTACACCATAAGCAATAAGAGAATGGCCCCACTGACACCTAGAGGACACTCTTGTAATTGGGTTATAATGCCAAAAAAGAAGTACAAACTCAGCTTCAGGAGATTGAGGTTCCACTTTGAAGAAAGAATAAGGATATCACAGTAGCTCCAAAGGAATCCAGATGTAATTTTCATATTGTAAAATAAATAGTATTTCAGGTACTCTTCTAGAGGGTCCTGGGGTTAGAAGAAAGAGAAATCCAAGACTGGGCCTGCCTCTTATATACCACCAGTTATCTTACACCCCCCTTCCTTGGCTGAGGTCTTTTCTAACCTTTATCCTTGAACCTTGCAGCAGATCTGGTCCTTAAGATCACAGGGAAATTATTGCCAAACTGGAATCCATCCAGGTCTGGCAGCCTAACTATCTTATGCAGAGTAGCAGTGTTGATGAAGTTTTCTTTCAACCATACAGTGATTCATAGTCACAAAGAGAGAGTCCTCTTCCTAATGGAAGAGAGGAGGAAAGATTTGAAGGTAATAAAAGCAAAAGAGGCTCAGAAATATGATTTCTCTGTTTTCCTTGTCATACTAGCTATTCTGGGACCATTCTCTTAGACCATGACTTTTGAGTATGATAGACTTGTTCGTGTCACTCAACAAGAATTTTCTCTGATCTTAATTGATTTTTTTAAAAGATTTATTTATTTCCACCACCACCCACCCCTTGTTTTGCACTTGTTGTCTGCTCTCTGTGTGTTCTTCTGTGTCTGCTTGTCTTCTCTTTAGGTGACATTGGGAACCAATCCTGGGACTTTCCGGAGTGGAGAGAGGTGTTCAGTCTCTTGTATCACCTCAGCTCCCTGGTCTGCTGAGTCTCTCATTGTCTCTCTTCTGTGTCTCTTTTTGTTGCATCATCTTGCTGCGCCAACTCTCTGCTTGGGCCAGTACTCCGGTGCGGGCCAGCACTCCTGCACAGGCCAGCTCTCTGCGTGGGCCAGCTTGCCTTCACCAGGAGGCCCTGGGAATTGAACCCTGGACCTCCTATATGGTAGACGGGAGCCCAATCACTTGAGCCACATCCACTTCCCTTACTTGATTTTTATTGAGTTTCATTGAGGTACATGGAATCACACTAGTTCCTATTGAATGGTGTTGCCAAATCATTAAAAAGACAATATCCCAACTTTGTCTTTGAGGCATTTACAGATTATTTTAAACAGGAGAGTTAAACAGATAAATGGGTAGAAAGACCCACAGTTATTTGTATGAACTGCCTTAGAATAGACTGGATTTTAGTTGAAAACTTTCTTCTGCCTAGCCAGAGATTCCTAGAGAAGGGAGACTAACTAAAGAGAAGCCAGAAACTGTTCCTACAAGTTCTTCCCAGAGACCCTGAGATCAGTAAGGACCAGTTCCATAAGAGATTCAGAGACAAAGAGGTAGAACATGCCTGAGAAAGAATTGGCCTTAGAAAATTCGCTGTCATGTGGTCAGTGTTGGCACATTCCAAAGCTCTTTTCCACCTATTACCCATTGCCTTCCCTGTTGAATTAATATAGGACCTGTTGGCATTCTGATACTACTAAATGCATTATTCATTTATCATTGTTATATTTTACATTTCCTTTCTAAACCAATAAGCTAGAATAATGTTTACATTAAACCAGAGCTTTTTCACCTCCTTAATAAAAATCTATATTATTTTTATTTTCTTTTTGTATCTTTTCTTTTTTTATAAATATGGCATAATAGATATACATAGTTTTTATGTTTAAAAGCCACTTTGTAAGCATATCAAAACAAAATATCTCACATATAGATGGAATTGGTCAAGTGAGAAAATCCATATTTCATTCAACTTTTCTTTCTGATCATTATTTTCTTTAGGATAGAAACCAGGATTTCTTTCAAAATGGAAAAACCCCATGAAAACTAAGAGACCCTATCTAGCCTCAGGAAACAGATTTTTCTGATTTAATGTTTTTCTCCCCCCTTAGACTTAAAAGGACAACAGACATGATGTTTGGTGGAAAGCAAGTGGTGGTCTGTGGCTATGGAGAGGTAAAGTTTAACCTTTTACTTATTAGGCGATTAAATGTATTTTGTTGAAATATTCTTGAATTTTTCATTTGTATAGGAATACATCCTTTTACCTCTTCAGATCGATAAAAGTAACTTTAGAGAGACCCTCTGGTTAGAGAGCAATCTTTCTTTTTCCCTTTGCATTTTTGCCAATTTTTTCCTTAGGATGATTTTCAGACTTGCTCCAGGAACACTGTTGTGCTGTTCTTTTAGCTTGTGTTTTGATTAGAAGTCGTGAGTGTGGGTGTTCTTGTGCACATGCATGTGCTAAGCAGGAGCCAGGAATTTGTTTATGAGCTGCATTCATTTATTTTTCTTATTTTTCCCCAAGATGAATCTATTCAGTGAAATTCCTTTTGGGGGCGGGGGAAGGGAAGTGAACTCTACCAGAAGCTTTGAGAAACTGACTTTATTTTGTGCATTTTCTCCCCTCCTCAGGTCGGGAAGGGGTGCTGTGCTGCTCTGAAAGCCATGGGCGCCATTGTGTATGTAACTGAGATTGACCCCATCTGTGCTCTGCAAGCCTGGTGAGCATGCTTAAGGAGAGTTGCTTCTTCCTTTACACTGCCATCTAACATGTGCTCTTGTAGCTGCCTCCAAGTAATGCCACATCTCTTCTTAGAGGGGCCCAGATCCTGAGACAAGCTGCTAACAACTACAAGCTCCTATCTTTCAAAGATAAAAAGAGCTCTGCTCTGAGAGAGCAGAGACTATCAGAGAAGGTAAAATTTAGAATTCCTGTGGCAATAGTTACAGGGAATGCCTTAAGCTGGAGAACAAGTGGCCCCTTACCTTCTCTATATATAATCCCTACCCCTTTGCAACAATGATCAAAAAAGAAATAGGATGGGAAGCGGCTGTGGCTCAATCAGTGGGGCTCCCATTTACCATATGGGAGGCCCCGGATTCGGTTCCTGGGGCCTCCTGGTGAAGGCAAGCCCGCCTGCACGGCGTGGTTAGCTGACCCAGCGAACACAAGCAGCAAGGGGGGGATAAATGAATAAATAAATAAAATCTTTAAAAAAAAAATAAATAGGCTGACCTCAGATGCTTTCTGATGTTATTCACTAAAAAGAGCACTTCTGTGATACTCCTCCCAAAAGTGTATAACCTGAATCTAATCATAAGAAGCATCAGACAAATCCAAATTAAAGGTAAAATCTGGTAAATCTGAAGGGGATAAAGAAGTTCTTTGTGCTACTCTTGTAATTCCTAGTTTGAAGTGATTCCAAAATTAAAGGTTGGGGGAAAAAAAAAAGAATAGTTCTTATTACCACTCTAGTCTCTTGCTTTCAGGGCCAGTTTTTAGGGCTTTTCTGATCACATGGGTCCTTTTTATGAGAGAGGATGTATATAGTATGTCAGATAAACCTGGGTGAGTTATTTAACTTCCCTAGACTGCATATTTATCATCTGTTAAATGTAGGTAATAATCCTTAACTTCATAGGGATATGAGAATTGAGTAAAATAATTATATACTTATATGTTACTATTTTTATATAATAATTATATAACTATTTAAAGTGCAGAGCTTCTGTCACAAAATAGATGCTCACTAAATGGTAGCTATTGTTAAAACTGTCCCTTGTCATCCTCAGCAGGATGGAAAATACCACTGTCTTGAAAACTGTTGCAGAGTTCCAGTCTCTGGATAACTAACTCACCCCATCCTTACCATTAACACTATGGGGGAAGGTACCAAGATAGAATGAAGCATGGCATAAAGATTTTACCATAACCATTTTCTCTTATCCTACTACTTCCCACACATCCAGCTGTTCACCCACAGATTTTTTTCAACAGAGTTTTTGGCTTCCTCTGAGTCAAGACTCCCGCAAACAATGAGGAACTGTCACCTTTCTAATACTCTCATTTCATTAGAGAAATCTGAACATGCTTTAACACTGATTTAGATATTGTTCAGATTGCCTTATAGACATGCATTAATCTCTCACTAGTACTGGACACTGTGCTTGTGCTGAAGAGGAATAAGATGACTAAGACAGGGTTCCTGCTTTTAGAAGCACATGGACAAATACTGCTGTGAAGTATAGTAAGTGCTGTGATGGAGGTAAATAGCACATGCTTCTGTAGAGCACAAAGAAGAAATATCTAACTGAGGAGTAATGGGGTATGGTAGAAAAAGGTGTCAGTGGAGCTGAATCTTGAAACTTGTATAAGTGTTTTTGTAGTTTAGAAGTATATTGCAGGCATACCAAAGGAACATGTACATAGTCATGGAGGAAGGAGATAGCATGGCATATTTCAGAAGCTGTGAGTATTTTAATGTAGCTAGTAGACAAAGTAAATTTGGGGGAATAGTAATATCCGAGGTAGGAATCATAGGAATCATAAAGACCTTGCATAAATGTCAAAATAAGTATTTACATCTTATCCTAACAACAGTGTGCAATCTCACTGAAGTATTTTAACCAAGAAAGTTACATGATCCAGATTGCATTTGGGGAAATCACTCTGCAGAATGAATTAGAGAGATGTTAACTAGAGGCAATGAGGTTGGGCCAGAGCTATTGTAATAATCTAGGCAAGAAGTAATAAGACCTGAACTTAAGCAAGGCCAGTATGGATAGAGAGGAAGGGGACAAATTCAAGAGATCTTAAGGAATTAAGGAGAAAGAATCAACCAGATTTGGTAACAAATTCAAACAGGGAGAGTTTATTTGGCTCATACAGTTGGGTAAACAGTGATGCTATTGATCAAAAAAGGAACATAGGAGGAAAGAAGAAGAAACAGATGGTGTGTGGAGAAGGTAATGAGTTTATTGTCAAAGACAATAAGTTTGAGATCCTTGTGGGACATCCATGAGGAGCTATGGAATAAGTAGATAATTTGCTCCATGGTTCTGAAGCTTCGGAGAGATCTAAGCTAAAGATGTAAATGTGAGAATCAGCTACCTATATGGTCATAGTCACCTATTTATATAGGTATGGGGCTATATGTGGTCATTGCAGCCAAGGAAAGGGTATGGATGAGTGTTGCAAGACTAGAGAAAAGTGTCAAGGGCAGAACTGTGTAGAGTACCAACAATAAAAGGGTGGCTGAGAATGAGAAGGAGCAATCAGAAAAGTAGGAGGAAAACCAGAATGGTGTCATGAAGTCCAAGGAGTATAGTTTTAAGAAGGCAAATAATGTTAAATGTAGCAAAGGAAATCAAATAATATATGGAGCTAAGAAATATTTTTATTTTTGGCATTTGGGAGATCATTTATGATCTTGGCGAGAACAGTTTCAATGGAGTAGTAGATTACATGGCTAAGTGGCACTTTCTAGAAACTTGATTAGGGAATCTCTTGTTAACCTCTCTCTCCCTACCATCTAGAAGATATAAGTTCCAGTAATGTGAAGGGACCTTTTATTTTGGTCCCACATGAGCTGAGGCAATAGTTTGAAGATTTCGCTGCTAAGATTAGTCCTAATTTATCAAGAAGTAACAATGTAGCTATCAGAGGGACTTGGTAGTAGCTTTTGAGGTTCTGTGGCAAAAGGCTCTGCAACTGCCAATTTAGGTTAATTTATCATGCTTTATTTCAACAGCATGGATGGATTTCGACTGGTGAAATTAAATGAGGTCATCCGACAAGTGGACATTGTTATTACCTGTACAGGTATGGTTATGACAAAATAGATGACACTTGGGAACACTTTCATGCAGCAAGTGAAAAATGACTGGAAATATCTGACCAAAACCAAACTCTAAGAACAAGAGATAGTAATCCACAAAACCAGTCAATCTTTCACATTCTTCCTACCTCTTTTGAGCTCTAACCAAAGGTATACCATTAGGTCATCCCTGTGAAAAAGTTTCTCTCCACCCCTTATTATTGTTCTTTATCTCCATCTATCCTTAACTACCTAGGAGATAGCTAGAGATGATATTTATTTGTTGTTTTATTTGGGAAGCCAGATCTTAAATCTGTACCCTTGATTTTTTATTTTACCTCCAAAAGTGAGCAAGTATATTTCTCATTGTAATCAAGGTAAGGCTAGAGCTATTATAGATTCTTCATAGTTAGAAAAAGAAGGGAAACAAGCCAACTCTGCATATTCTTCTCTAAAACTCAAGAAATTATTTGTTTTCTTGGACTGAGCTACTTATTTGGGGGCAGGGAATAGGGAACATTAGAAGCTGTTCTTGCCTCACACACCATGTTCGTTTGCCAAAGGGCGACTGATGCAAAGTACCTAAAATGGGTTGACTTTTATAATGGAGATTTTATTTAGGGTAAAAGCTGACAGTTCCAAGGCCATGAAATGTCCAAATTGAAGCACCATCAGAGATGCTTTCACACCAAAGTCAACTACTAGTGATTCTGGAATCCTGCCATATCACGAAGATGGCAATCAATCCCTGCCAACATCCCTGCCTTCCTCTCCAGAATCTATTGTCTCCTGGAGCTCAGCTGTGGGCAACCAAGCATAGGGCTTATCTCTTTCTGGGCCGCCTCTCTCAGTCTCTGCTGCTCTGCTTTATTCCTGAGTTCAGCTGTGGGCTGTCAGACATATGTCTCATCTCTTCAGCCTTGATCTGCTCCATGGGCTTAGCCTCTTAGGGGCTTTGTGCTTAAGCTTTGGCTACTAGCGATCCTCGAATCCTCTCTCACATGGCAGGATCAAAGATGGCAGCTTCCTTTCTCTGTCTGCCTCTCTCTGTGTCTCCATTTACATAAAGCTCCAGTAACTTGAGTCACGCCTCAGTGATATAGTCCAACCAAAAGGGCCCCCACACCCACAGGAATATATTAGTTTAAGAACATAATCTTTTTCTTTTTGGGATTCATAAAATAACTTCAAACTGTCACACATACCATACAATGCAATGTTTTCTAGTAAATTCACCACAATCCAATTTTTAAATTGAGATATAATTCACATACCATAAAATTCACCCTTTTAAAGTAGTGGTTTTTTTTCAGTGGTTTTTGGTAAAGTTGTGCAACCATTACCATGATCTAATTCAAGAAAATTTTCATCATCCCAAAAAGAAACCCCCATATAATTAGTAGTCACTTCTCATTCTACCCTCTACCCTCCAGTATCCATAGGCAGCCACTAATCTACCTTCTATCTCTATACATTTGCCTGTTCTGGACATTTCATATAAATGGAATCATACAATATGTGGGCTTTTGCAACTGGTTTCCTTCACTTAGCATAATGTGTTCAAGGTTCATCCATGTTTAGCATGTATCAGTACTTCATTCCTTTGTATTGCTGAATAATATTCCATTATATGGATAATACCACATTTTGTTTATTCATTAATGTTGGTGGACATTTGGGTTGTTGTTTTTTTGTGGTTTTTTTGGCTACTATGAATAATGCTGCTATCAATATTTATATACAAGTTTTTGTGTGAATATCTGTTTTCAATGCTCTTGAGTACATAACTAGAAGTAAAATTGCTGGATCACACAGAGTAACTCTATTTTGAGGAATTGCCAAACTGTTTTCCAAAGCAGCTGTATCATTTTACAATCCACCAGCAATGTATGAGGGTTCTCATTTCTCCACATCCTCACCAATACTTGTTATTGTCTGTCTTTTTCATTATATCCATTCCGGTGAGTATGAAATAGTATCTCATTGTGGTTTTGATTTGCATTTCCCTAATGGTTAATGATGTTCATATCTTTTCATGTGTTATTGGCCATTTGTATATCTTCTTTGGAGGAATGTTTATTCAAATCCTTTGCCCATTTTTTAATTGGGTTATTTGTCTTTCTATTCTTGAGTTATAAGTGTTCTTTATATATTTTCAGCATAAGTCTCTTATCAGATAGGTGATTTGCAAATATTTTCTCCCATTCTATGGGTTGTCTTTTCACTTTCTTGGTATCATTTGTAGCACAAAAGTTTTAAATTTTTATTTAGTCCTAATTTATCTATTTTTTCCTTTGGTTACTTGTGCTTTAGGTGTCATATCTAAGAAACCATTGCCTAACCAAAGGTCACAAAGACTTACTCCTATGTTTTCTTCTAAGAGTTTCATGTATTTAGCTCTAGCATTTAGGTCTTCAATCCATTTTGAGTTTAATTTTGTGTATAGTGTGAGGTAGGGGTCCAACTTCATTCCTTTGCATATAAGTAAATATCTCTTCTGTTTTTAAGGTAACAAGAATGTGGTAACCAGAGAGCACTTGGACCGTATGAAGAACAGCTGCATCGTTTGTAACATGGGACATTCCAACACAGAGATTGACGTGGTGAGATCAAGTAACTCATTATTGGGGGCTTTTTTTCCCTTTCTTCCCTAGAAACATAAACTGGAAGAGGAAAGAACAGGGTCACCAGCTACCTTAAACACGTTTGGGTGTCCTGGCAGAGTTGTCAACAATCTGTCCTTACTAGTCCTATGACCTGTGCTTATGGATAGTATAGAGTTTCTTCTGCTCAACTTAATCATTTCAAATGATTGTCCTCTTTCACCCAAGCATGTGAATACCTACTTACACTATAAACCATTTTATCTTGCCAGAGTATGTTTAGGATTGAGAGCTGGTTAAACCCAAAACTACAAAAATGTGAGTCAATGTAGTAACCAGCATTTTGGGGATGTTTAATTTTGCCAAAAAGATGAGGCAAGTAGGTTGCTCCAAGAAAACAAACAAGGGAGAGAAATCTATGGACCAGAAAACATTGCTTAAGATTTGAATGTGCAGGGAGCGGATGTTGCTCAAGTGGCTGAGTGCCTGCTTTCCATGTACAAGGTCCCAGGTTCAATCCCTGGTGCCTCCTAAAAGCAAACAAACAAAAAGACCAACTCTATTTGGGAGCAGATGTAGCTCAGTGGTTGAGCACATGCGTCCCATGCATGAGGTCCTGGGTTCATTCCCCTGTACCGCCTTAAAAAAAAAAATGATTGAATGTATCTGCCAAATACTGTAGTTCCTTCTTTTCCCTACCTCTTTCTTTGGGCTAGTTATCCCCTTTACACATTTTCTAAACTGTAATAATTGGGTCTGTAGGTGTCACAATCAATGTAGTGCCATTCTGTAGTAGCATTTATTCCTCAAACCTAGAAAATTGTTCACTTTGGTTCTTTAATTTTATTACATTCACCCTAAAATTTTCCAATCCAAATTTTCCAATAGTTCTGTGTCCTACTAAGTTGCCCAACTGATAGTTAAAGAAAGAAAGTTATTTCTTTCTTTAATACTTACCAAAGTATCTCTCAGTATGACTTTCACTCTGGTTTTAAATTTTTCTGGCACAACTGTATTTTTCTATGGGTCTGGCTTAAGCAAAGCATGCTTTCATCTCCACTGAGGGCTGCTCTGATTGAGCTTCAACATTACCAGGTAAGGATCAGTTGATATATTGAAAGCCTGGTGGATAATATCTATTTTAAATGATTTCCCTTTTTAACTCTGTGCTCTATTCTTCTGTTATTAAAATTAGCCGGAAAAACAACCTACCAAAACCTGTTTCTATTCTTTTTTTTTTTTTTTTTTACCGGGAGGTACCGGGGATCGAACCCTGGTCTCTCCATATGGTAGACAGACGCCGAACCTTTGAGCCACGTCCGTTTCCCTGTTTCTATTCTTGAGGTGTTTGAATGGCATGGCTCCATTACTCTGCCTTTCCATGATACTTTGTTTACAACAAATAATTTAGTTGGTTCATTTTTTTATTTCACTTATGTGCCATACTTTCCCTTTACTAAATGGTCAAAGATGTTAAGATTTTTAAAACTGTTTCTAGCACATGATTGTCCTCTCATGGCTTGATCTGCTTAGAGAGTCCCCAAATGGGAAAAATCTACAGGGAAGTGGTCATGCCTTGGGCCCTGATGAGAAATCTTCAAAGTAGGGGAAGAAGGGAAGGAATTTCCCATTCTAAATCCTCAGGAAGCTCTTAAATAAAAAGAACTCCAAATACAATCATGTAACTTTTGTATTTTTCAAATATAAAAATTTCCTTTATCTCATTTTGTCCTTTTGCCCACCCAGCAAGGTTTCATTCTTATTCCTAATTTTAAAATGGAAACTAAGAAGTCAATACATTGTTCAGTTATATACATTAATTAAAAAATGAAATTAGAGCATAAAACCCAGGTTTTTTGACTCCTGGTCCAGGTTTCTTTTCCTGTATGTTGTATTATTACCACCCTCATGACTTCTAGATTACCTCCAAATTGTGACAAAGAACATATCTCTCCTTCCAAAGCAGCCCAGAACATAAGTAATGTCTCAGAATAAAGGCCAAGAGACTCTTTCTCTTCAGTCACAACCTTTATTGTGTGATTGCTATATGCTGGTTTTGGAGTGCTTAGACTCAGTGAACAAAAGAAAGATCCCTGATTGGAATCGAGCTTACATTCTAGTGAGAAGAAAGACAGTAAACATAAAAAAATAAAATTTTACTATATTAGAAGGCAAAAGCACCATGGGAAAAAAAGAAAAGCTAGAGCATGATAAGGAAAATCAAGAGTTGTAATGTTGAATGGGATCAGGATAAGCCTATTAAGAAGATGTAATTTGAGCAGACTTGACAGATTTTAGCTGTGTGGACTTTTAGGTGAAGAGCATTTCAAGAAGAGAGAACAGCCAGTGCATATGCCCTAAGGAGGCAGTGTGCCTGGTCTGTTTGAGAATCTAGAAGTCCAGTGTGGTTAGACAGAATGAACATGGGGTGAGGGAGTAGTAGAAGATGAGGTCAAGGAGGTAACAGCCCAGATCTTTTTTTTTTTTTTTTTTTAAAGATTTTATTTATTTTATCCATTTTAAACCCCCCCTTCCCCATTTGCTGTTTTTTTGTGTCCTTTTGCTGGGCAATTCTCCGTGTCTGTTTCCTGCCATCTCTTCTCATCCTCCTCCTCCAGTCTTCACCAGGATTCGATCCTGGAGACCTCCGATGTAGGAGAGAGGTATTCTGCTGCCTGCGCCACCTCAGCTCCTGGCTTCTGGAGCTTTCGGAGCATCTTGTCTTGTCTCTCCCCTGTTACGTCATCATTCTGCTGCATGGCTCCCGGGGCCCGACAGCTCAGCGACACACAGAGCCTGGCAGCCCATGCGCCTTCTATATATATATATGGTTTTTTTTTATTTTACCAGGAGGTCCCGGGGATCGAACCCAGGTCCCTCCATATGGCAGACGGACGCCCAACGTTGCATTTGAGGCACATCTGCCCCCCAGCCCAGATCTTTTTTTTTTTTTTTTTTTATCGGGAGGTCCCGGGGATCGAACCTGGGTCCCTCCATATGGGAAACGGACGCCCAACCATTTGAGCCACATCCGTCCCCCCCCAGCCCAGATCTTATAGGGATTTATAGGCCATTGTACGAACCCTGGATTTTAATCTAAGAAAAATAGGGAGCCTTCGGAGGGTTTTAAGCAGAAGCATAACGATCTAACTTACATTTTTAAAGGATTACTTTTATTTTAAAAGGATTGCCCTGGCTGCTGTGTTAAGAATAGACCTAATTTTGCAGGTACTGCCAGATAACCCCAGGATCTGCCATTGGCATGAGCCAAAGACCAAATCTCACTTCTGTTTATGCTCTTCTTAGCAGAGGATGTATGGCTCGGTGGAATGGTCCAGAAAGGGGAGATGCTCAGATGGACTTTTGAAAAGTTAAATCACTCAACTTTTGGTGGTAGTGACACAGGACATGTAAAATGAAACTTAAATAGCAAAGAAAACTAATAATTGAAACGAGAATATTCACTCGCTGTTTAGCAAATTTGTATTGAACACCTGCTCTTTTCTATGTCAAATACTAATTGGCTAAAAAAATACAAATGAACAGCATCCCTTTTCTCACAGAACTTATATTCTAGTGGGGGGAAACAGACAATAAGCAAATAAATATATCATCAGTTAGTGCTTACTATTGAAAACAAAGCAAGAGAACATAGAGAATGATAAAAGATGCTGTTTTAGTTAGGGTGGTCCAGCAAGATCTCTTTGAGGAGATAACATTTGAACAAAAATCTGAATGAAGTGAAAAAGCAAGCCATCTGAGCATTCTATGCATAAGGAACCAAGACCCTGAGATGGAAACACACTTGGTGTTTGAAGAACAGAAAAGAGAGCATTTTGGCAGGAACAGAATGTGCAATGAGGGTTCTATCAGTTAATTCCTTTCAACTTTCTGTTTGAAATGGCACCCTTCAGCATCTTTCCATCCAAACAGTGGGACTTGCCACAGCTGATGATGTGTTTGCTGTATGTGTTACAGGCAAGTCTGCGGACACCAGAACTGACCTGGGAACGAGTGAGATCCCAAGTTGACCATGTAATATGGCCAGATGGCAAGAGGATAGTACTCCTGGCAGAGGTAAGACCTGGGGCTGGCATAGAGTGAGTCATCACTGACAGGAGAGACTACAATACCCAGGTCCCCTCCTCCTCATGTTCTATCATATTTTCAACTCTTTCCCTTAAGCACAAGTTTACTTTACCAATGGATTTTACTTCTAATTGTGGAAGGTCTTCTCATTCAGCATTAAGAATCTATTTTGGTTCCCCACTTTTCACCAATTATCCTGTCTCTCCATGTCAGTCTGCGGGTTGAGTCTGATAATGACTATTACTGTGGAAGGAATTAACTGATAGAACCAGTGCCACTGTGAGCGATGCTTACAAAGAAATAATGTCATTTGTGGGATGGTTAAATCAGTAAGTACAAAGTAGATATTCCTAACTGTAACTATCATAGGCATGCTCTGGAAAAGTCATGTCTTTGCTGATAGGTTCCCTGTTTTTGAGTATCCATTCCTCTGAATTGAGCCAGACGTGTAGTAGGTATCCAGTTATATATTGGTTGCTTGATTGGTATTTCCCCATCTTCTTCTTCTCGTGCAGACTTATTCTTGACTTTCATTACATTTAGCCTTCCATGTCAATGTTTGGCCACCTTTCCTTTCTTGAAAGCTTTTCTTCCCTGGTCCTGGATTTCTGACAGCTATGATGATGCCCCCTGTTCGTACCTTGAATCTTCCTCCTCTTTAGGGAAAGATAAAATAGCAAGGATGATATTAATTCTTTTTCTCAGGTTTTGGTTTTCAGTCAGTTTCCTTTTTTTATTTTTTATTTATTTTTTATTTATTTATTTATTTATTTTTATTTATTCATTTATCCCCCCCTTGCTGCTTGTGCTCACTGGGTCAGCTAACCACGCCACGCAGGCGGGCTTGCCTTCACCAGGAGGCCCCAGGAACTGAACCCGGGGCCTCCCATATGGTAAACGGGAGCCCTACTGATTGAGCCACAGCCGCTTCCCAGTTTCCTTTTTTTAAATCAAAGAAACTGAATATGAAAATGTAAAAGATAAACCATCTTTATCTAGGGGCCCATAAATTTACTGTTCTCTTCACCTTCTCCTGTCTTTTCTTCTCAAATACTTTGGGACATCTGTAAAAGGTACTGAATTACTCCTTCAAAGGGAAGGAATGTTTACAGGGAGGGAGTGGGCAGGTTGTTAACTTTGATATCAGCCTGCTGTCTGGTTACTTATTTCTAGTTTCCCTGGGAGGTCTCACCTAGTAATTTTGTTCTTGGCTACTATGGCTTGACAAAAAAGGTAGTCAGGTTTCCTAGGAAACAAAGTAGAAAGGGTAGGCTTAGGGGCAGTTTCTAGCTCTTCTACTCTATGAATTGCCCATTCAGAATACAATACTGCCTTTGAATTCATGAGTGCCAAACTGAGGAGGAAGCATAAAAATCAGCATAGCTTCCTAAATCCAAAGACATCTCCCCTCACAATCTGGAGAGCTCTCCTCTTTCAAGTATGGATTTGTCTAAATCATTGTTTAGGGCACTCTTTCAAAGGAATGTTGATGCCTCAAAATGAGTGTATTCTGCTGGAGAGAGTAGAAAATTCAAGAAAAATACACCTTTCCTTGGCATAAACCTTAGATTCGTATGACCATCTCTATTCCCTTTTGCACAATCTCAGAGATCTTTTTATTTGCTACCTTTATCAGATTTTCCAGAATTGTTTATGGTTTCATTTAAATGTCAATCAAGTAATTCCTATTTATTGAATACTTGCTTTTTGTCCAGCAATGTTAGTTGGGAGTTGATTGGAAAGTGGTAGTTGTGCTCTTCCCTCACACCTCAAAGGCCAGACACTTTGTCCTAACCCATTTGTATCTTAATCCTTGCTCTCTAGGGCCGTTTGCTGAACCTAAGCTGCTCCACAGTGCCTACATTTGTGCTCTCAATCACTGCTACTACTCAGGTGAGGCCTCCAGAGTGGGAAAGCAGTAGGCCTGGAGAGGGTCATCAGACCATCAGGGTTTCATGTGATATGGGGTAGATTGCTGTGTATGGCATGTCAGCATCCATCTCTCTGCTATTCTAGGCTCTCGCCTTGATAGAGCTTTACAATGCTCCCGAGGGTCGCTATAAGCAGGATGTCTACCTGTTGCCCAAGAAAATGGGTAAGCATGCATTGTTCCTACTCCATCTTTGCCAGAGTAGTCGAGAGTCAGAGGGTAAAAGAAGTTCAGGCACATTACATTTCTGATGGATTAAAAAAAAAAGGATATCTTTATCTTGTAAAAGTAGTGCTGTTTCCTAGGTTCCATTTCCAGTTAATTTATCACATTTTCCACATGGGATACCCTAGTGAAGTCATGACATTTTGCTATGATTTAGTTTACCAGCCCATGATTTTAAGGATTTTCTCTCTACAAGTATCTTGTCAGCAAGAATCTTATAGGAGGAAAAAAAAAAAAACCTTCCCCCAAGGGAGAGGAATCATCTCCTACTTTGTAACATCTGGCTTATTCCAGCTCTACGCTGCTAATAGCCCCTAACAAATTTTTCTCAGACCAAGCAAGATTTTTCATACTATACCTTCCAATTATGACCCCATTACTTCAGGCCAAAGGAGAGACTCTAAATGGCTTCTGTCAAAAGTTTAGTTATGTGGGTGTTTCATATGAGAGAAACATTAAACTGTATACATTTCTAAAGAACCTCTCTCAAGCTCCTGAACTCTGATACTTTGTGTTTAGAAACTCCTTAGGCAAAAATCAGAGAATAAATCAGCTTCAATTGTATTTTGCTTCAGCACCAAGTATATAGCAACTATTAGAAGTTGACATATTTTTCCTTTAACAGATGTTCTGGAAGGATATAAAAGAAATAGAGCAATCCATATTTTGACCAAATGTGTAATGGAGTGGGGGAGAACCAAACAAATAAATAGAAAATTACCTAAAACTATAATTAAGTAACATGTATTGAGATAATAGAATATAAGCAGAAACTCATAAGAATTAAAGGTACCAAGAACAAAGCCAATGGTTTAGTATCCTTCTTCGTTATTCCTTCCAGATTTCCCCAGGTGTTAGTTTTTCTGAGTGCTCCAAGTGTAAAAAGTCCAAGGCAGAACTAAAGTTTGAGTTTCCCGTTTTTCAGTCCCTCTGCTACCCCACCCTTTCTTTTAGTCCCTAAAGTCTATTGCTTCTTTCAACTCTCTGTCACCTTTCTGGGGAGAAAGAACAGTTCAAGGCTGAAATAGCTGGAAAGGAAGAAATTAAGTTAGAGTTTTGAGAAGCACTGGGCTTGAAGCTAAAAGTAGCCATTCCTTATAATTGAGGGCAATGAGCATATTCCTATTTTCTCCAGGAATTAGAAGGTGTCTTCAATGTTTTAAGGGCTAGCCTGGGAAGAGCAGCCAGTCAGGAGGCATGGATGCTTATACCAGGGATTCTGTGATCTGTTCCAGATGAGTATGTGGCAAGCCTACACCTGCCCACCTTTGATGCCCACCTGACAGAGTTGACAGATGAACAGGCCAAGTATCTGGGACTCAACAAGAATGGACCCTTCAAGCCTAATTACTACAGGTGCTTTGGGCTCTGCAGGAAACAGGGAGGGACTCTGGAAGCCTGCGTAGTGAGGAGCTTCCTGCACTGAAATTGCTCTCTGCAACAACAACCACATATACATGAACTCAGAAAAATAGACCCACCCCCAAAGGGCTCTTCAAGGCCACCTCCAACATTAAATAGTGTTTCCCTTCCTGAATTTGCCTTTTGAACATACCGAGGTGGGGCTTAAGTACATGGCTATTTGTCATTAAACAGTGTTCCCTTCCAGAAATGCCTTTCCCCATTTTATCTTCTTGCTATGATTTTTATCTCTTTATGGAAAAATACTGATGTGAAAAAGAGCCACATCAGTCTACCCTCAGCATTCACTCCAGAAAAAGTCCCTGCCTCCTTGTTGCATCTTTAGGCAGGCTCTTCATGTCCCAGCATCCCCACAAGCTGATAACATCACAATCTCATCTTTCTTTTTCCCTCCAGGTATTAAGTTCCTGTAACTCAAGCCAGAAGAAGTTTTAGGAATAGAACTCCAAGTTTTTTCTCCACTACTGTACAGGAAAGAATCCAGCAAGCTGCTTCTCCAATCAGAGCTGCCCGCCGTGCTCACCCTATAGACCATACGTTAGGTTATTTATTTATTAAAATCTAGAATCCTGTGCCTGTAGCCTTGGCCCAGAGTGTGGTTACTGCCTTGAAGGCCTTGAGAGCCACAGAGGACAGGCTGAGGAAGGAAAGCCATGGGATAACCATTCCCAGTGCATCTTTCGCATCATTCCCCAATGACTCTGAATCCTTGGCGATAGCCGTTTTTCTCTTGTCTAGGATCAGGAGTTAGTCCAGGGATTCCACACTCCTTGTTTCCTGGGGTTTTCTGGAATAAATTTTCAGCAACTGCCTTCCTCAGCTTTGGCCCTTCTACAGGTGAGGCCTTTTGGAAACCACTGAATTAACATGGCCTGGGTTCCCAGTCTTGACTGTCACTATCACTGCCTTCTTTATAAAATGGTTAGCAAGGAAAAGAGTGTTATGGCTTTGGCAAGCTACACCAAGGATTCAGCTGTGCCTGTGCCTGTGCCTAGGAGGGTCTCCTTCCTTACCCAGGACTCCTTTCTTCTCCTTAAAAATCTATGTCCATTTTAACACTTTCTGGTTCTAAGAGGAATGTGCCTCCATTATGCCCTCAGCAACTCTATTGTTTGTCAGTCATTTGTTTTGCCGTCTTTCTAATCCATCCATTCTCTGCTCAGGAAGTGGGGACCAGCTCCCCTGGAACCCATAGTTTTACTTTCTTGTGATTTAACCAGAGAGTTTCCCAGGAAGCCCCCTCCAGATTGGCACCATCTCAGAAAAGAAGGGCTTATTGAGAAACACTGTTTCCTGGAACTTCCTGTTATTGCCTGAAACTAATTCTGAAACTTCTAAAAATGAGTAGGGAAAGGCATACTTTCCAAGGGATTTGGGGAGTTAGGGCTTTGGAAATGGGGCAGGTCTTTTCAGGCACACAGCTTGACATACCTCCTTTCTAAACAAGCAGAATATATTTATCTCCCGGGAAGGGCTTTGCAGCTTAACCAGCTAAGCTATACAAAGATGACACTGTACACTGGGTCCAAATGGTCAAAGCTAGTTTGATTAGTTTGACCCTCATCAGACATTCATCCCTTTGGCCATTGCCATCAATGAAACCAAGATCTAATGTCAGTGTAATCTGATCTGCATACTTTATTCTCTAATGGGATATCATGTTAAGTTCTGGCTTCTTCCATCTAAGGATTCTGTATTTCAGTAGAAGTTTCTTGAGTAACCCCAACATTACAAAGAATTTGGTAATGTGACAGTATGAAATTTTATGTCCCACTCGAGTTGCATTCCTACTGAAGGGTTCCATTGGGACCAGGTTGGTATTAAGAGTTAAAGTCTAGAGTGACCCTGGGAATCTTGAATTAAATGAGTCCCCTCCTCCTTGTGCCAACCCTATTTAACATTCTCAGGTTTATTTGTTTATTTTCCTTTTTTACCACTCTGATTCTCTTCCTCTGCCTCATCCCTCTCCAGCTTCCACTGGTCTTCACATATACCCTCAGAGTGAGTCTAGAAGGGCCCTTACTTTTGGAGGTAGAGAGGTGAAGCTTGGGTACATGGTTATTTGCCTCATTAAATAATATACAGGCTCAGCCCAGAGAGTTTGGTTCTTTGGAGGTCATATGTCTCAGAAGGTATTGGAGAAGTAACACATAACATGGCTGTATTTCCCTATAAGGAAGATTGTAAATGCTGAAAATTCTATGAGGCACCTCAATTTTTCCTTTTGCCTGCCCAGTTCTGATTTTTGTATTAACTAATTGCATCCCTTTAGCAAATGATTCAGATCTTTTATACCTCATCTTATATCCAGAGAAGATTCCATTAGGCAGAAATCTGGATTTTAGTCTATTATGTTCTTAGGTCAAAAATCTTAGCACACTGTTCTCAGCAAAGCCTGACTCTATGGAGCTCAGCATGTGCTGATACTTCCAGAGAACACTGTGCCCTGCTAGAGAGGAGCCATGCTGGGGCTGGGTTGCTAGTGTTGCTGCCAATGGTGAGGTTTTTGCTGTTGAGTTTCAGAAGAGCTCTCTTTCTCTCTCTGAGGACCCTGTTTCATCAGCCATCAAGAAGAAAGGCCCAGGCCTCCTCCTGAGTATTTGGGTTCTACCTTAGAGTTGGAATCTGGTCATTATTCCCTCTACCCTTGGAATCAGAGCAAATATGTTGTCTTCTCTCCAAGCTCTCCCATTAGATGCATCGTAGGTATCTGGAAGTATGGGAAAGAGCTAATTATCTCTGTGTGTGTGGCCCTGGCCTGTGGGGATACATACCATTTTCTCTACAATGAATTTGTACTACGTTTCAAGGCCTTTTTTTTTTTTTTTTTTTACATTCTTAATCGGAATATTCAGTTTCCTTTTTCTCATTAAAAAAAAAAAATTTGTATCTTAACTTCCATTTGTCCTCCCACCTCCCCATCCTACCTTTCTATATGAGCACGGCTCCCCATGGCCACGTACTCCTGCAAAGGCTTTTCTGCTGCTTGGCTTTTCTCGGAACTGATCTGAAATTGCTGCTCCTGTGGTTTTCTCAAAATTAACTTTGTCATGGTTTTTAAAAAAAGAAATCAAAATGCATTGTTGCATTAAGCTTTTTTAACAAAGGAAAATTACAGAAAGAAAATAGGCAACACCAGCAAATTATATGTGGACAAGTTCTGAACTATATATACATATATATCTCAAAAAATAATCATCTAATTCTTATTGTCATCTTATTGAAAGGAAATAAAATGTGAGGGGTGTCATTTCTGAGAGGCTCTCGGAAATCTGTATGTCTGAGTGATTGTATTAGATCAGCAATAATGACTATGTAATCTCAAAAGACAAATAAAATATTCCTAAAATGGATTCTTGTCTTGAGAGTATTCCTTGCTTCTGTGATCTAGGAATTCAGCAGAGATGAGAGTCATCTTTGGGCAACAGGCTAGAGAGCCTGCTGTGTGGGGCTAGGATGTGAAAAGCTGAAACAGTTACCAATAGGCATGTTTGAATGGCCTTAGCCTCAAGACCCTTATACTAGGAGGGTCTACTAATAAATATCTTATCCCCCTTACCTGGTTGTGTGTGTAAAGAACCTGCTTACTCAGAACCATTACCTTGTGGAGTTGAGTACTGTAGGCTTAAGGTAGAGATACGAAAACTGACTGTAGGTCCCCCAAACCTACAAGAAGTATACTACCCTTAGCTGGTGAGCAGGGGAAGCCAGCATCTCCACAGCTTGAGACCAAAGGACTCTAACACCCAGGACCTGATTACATTCAACCAACAGGAAGAAAAAAGTGACTTGGGTAGAAGTTTATCTCTTTAAATCAGGTTACCTGACTAAATCAGTAACCAGAGGATAACTCCAGCTGTCTAGTACCAATAGAGTAACCACCTTCAGGTAGCTTTCTGATAGCCACCTTTAGTTGCCAACTTAAACTAGTTCTACATCTTGTATACAAGATGCTTACTTATTTACATCTCTTTCCTCCCTATCAAAATCCTCTCCCACTTTGATTCCTGTTTATCTAAAATGAGGGCCAATAGGGCTAGAACAGTCTGGGCAGTTGGTAATGGCTCAAAGCTGTGCCACTCCAAATGAGAGGAGGAAGATGCAGCAACTAGCAATGAAGCCTGTAAACCAGCTGACCATATTTGTTCCATGACAGTAGGACTTGACTCAACTTTTGTGAAGGATGGAAGCTTGAGCGCTTATATGGGGGAAGGGCTATGTTTGGGGCTTGTAACTATTTTTACCTCCAATCCTCTGTCAGGCTTAGAATACCTGAGTTTGGAGACAAGGGAAATTGGTAGTGTAGGCCATCTGCTTTAAAAATAAATCAGCACTGGAGCCATTTCTGTAAGATGCTGTAAGATGGGAAGATGTGTAGACTAACCTATGACTAAATAGCTCCCAGGTGTATTATTGAGTGTCTCTGTGGTTAATGGTATTGGCTGTCATTCCAATGTTGACAAATAAGCTGAAAGAAGTTGAATGTATGCCAATTCCATGGTTTCAAAGTTTTCAGTTAATATGTGGTTTCTTGTTAATTCTTCCAGGAGTTGTTTCTAGTTATCTTCCTCCTTACGACAACTCTGAAAGTCTGGACCTATAATGAGCAGGTAGATGTCTGATCTTTACTATCTCCCATTCCACTGGGGTGTGGGAAAGATCATGGATTGAGATCATGTCGACACTGCAATCTCCATAGAACCAATTTTTCAATTCCCTTCTCCAAAAATGAAGCCAGATGGAGCTCTAGGCTCTACAATTGACTTTGAATAGAGGCCAGAGGGGACTTGAGTCCTCAATCTTACTCTCAATGAAAGATTAGTCTCCTCCCTGTGCCTTAGTGTAGGCAGGAAAAGAAACAAAGCCTCAAAACTGTCCACTCCTGGGAGCAGATGTAGCTCAAGTGGTTGAGCACCTGCTTCCCATGTACGAGGTCCCGGATTTGATCCCTGGTACTTCCTAAAAACAAAACAAACAACAACAAAAAAAACCCCACTCGTTAGGGAGTGGATGTAGCTCAGTGGTTGAGCACCTTCTTCCCACGTATGAGGTCCTGGGTTCAATCCCCAGTATCTCCTAAAAAAAACAAACAAATCCACTCCTGTCTGCTACTTCTGCTGGGAATCCTGCAGTGTGGCTAAGCTCACAAGAGAATATGAAGTTCTGGGCCTACCAATTCTAGAGCTCTGGCTGCTAGGAGGAAAAGTACTGGGAAGAGGGAAGGTAGAATAATTAATTCTTTTTATTAAGAAGCCCCCATCGGCTGCTGTGACAGGTTTCCCACACTGAAGCAGTAATGAGCTAGGCGTGGGTTGTGAATTTTAAAGCAGAGTGTGAATCCTTAAGAGTTTAACAAATTATATCCCCCAAAAAATTCCAAAATCAAATAGCTTGGGCCTTGAGCCAGGAATTTTCTTGGAAATTCATCTCAGTTCAATTCTGTTAAACCAGTGGATCTCAACCAGGGAAGATTTTGCCCCCCCCCCCAACCCCCCCCCCCCCCCAAGGAACATTTGCAAGGTCTGGAGACATTTTTGGTTGTCAAACTGGAGGGGGAGGGGTGCTACTGGCATGTAGTGAATAGAGACCAGGGATTCTGCTAAACATCCTACGGTGCACAGGACAGCCCCTAACAGCAATGTTTTATCCAGCTCAAAATGTCAATAGTACAAAGGTTGAGAAACCCTGTGTTAAACATGCATAACATACAAAAATGAACAAGACTCTCAAGGCGCTTATATCCAGGTTGAGGGCAGTGTGGGAGAAGAAGGGGAAAGTATTTGGGTACAGTAAGCAGAAAGCATAGAACCGGGAGAGTAGGGAATCCAGATAGTTCCAAGGAGAGCATCGCTCCCTCTCCCCCCAACTCTGCCTTGATCTGTCAACTACAGAGTAACAGAGGGGACAAAGTTGTCCCTAAGAAATGGGAATGGGGAGTAATTCTTTTGGGCCCCTTGCTTTGGGGATATTTTGGACAACGTAAGGATTTCGGATCGAGGCAGACACAGCTGGACACCAGCCCAGTCAGGAGGGTCAAAAGGAAAGCTTCCTGGAGGAGGTGGTGGTGATAATTAAGTAGAATCTTTAAGGAAGAATATAGTCAGCCAAGAGAACAAAGTTTTCCTTCAGACAGAAAAAACAGCATATGCAAACACTGAGATGAGATAGAACACAATACCTTGGAAACTGCAAGGGTTCCTGAGTCCTGGGTTCTTCATCAGTAATAGTGAAAACAACCTATGAGAGAGGTATGATACCTGGTCCCTAGAAAGTGCCTAGTGCAATGCCAGACCAGTGTCAGCTCACCCCCAGTCATCTTCCTAAAGCCTGTTTGGGGGCCTCTATTACCAACTCAGGCTGCTCTAGTTATTGTAAAGTGATTTTTAGATAAATTCAGGCGAGGGCAGATCACCCAGCTTCATTTGCCCCGGCTAACACCAGACCTTAGGAAAGAAGGAAGGAAAGGACTGGGGAGCAGGGTCGGGGTGAGAGCTTGCTCTCCATTCGGTACTCCCTCTTCAAACTCCCTAGCTCACACCATGAAGAAGGCGCCCCACAAGAGCAGAGAAAGCTGACCAGGGCATCCAGCAATTTCAGTGAACTAAAACGCAACCCCACCCTGCAACGCCTGGTCTGCCAGCCAAGCCCTCACTCCGGGGACGCATGCGTTCCCTTCAGTAATCTCAGCTCCAGAGAGGGCGAAAGCCGAGTCCCTCGTTCCCTGCGGGGTCCCTCGCCACCCGGTGGTGCCATCCCTCCACTGCGACTGAAGGAGGATTTGGGACGTGTGTAGGGGCTAGGATTCGGAGGGCAGGGGTCTGTGGTAACGGGGAAGCAGAGACCACAGTGGAGCAGGAGGCGGAGACCAGGGCTCCCCCAAAAGATAGCTATTTGGGAGAGGGCGAGGGCTGAGGGACACCGAGGGAGAAGCAGAGATAACTCGCCTGAGCTTAAGGCCCAGAATTCGCGAGGTGGTGCCAGGAGCCAACCCAGGTGTTTCTGGCCACTAGCAACGCCACAGGACTAAACAAATAAGATAAAATTAAAAAACCCTTGAACGTGCCCCCCACCTCCTCCAAGTCCCACTCGGAGCGGCCAAATGGCCAATCGCGCCGCGGGGCGGGGCTGCGGGGCGCGGGCACAGCCAATAACTGTGGAGGGGGCGGAGCCGGGCTCCTGGCGCGCGGCTGCTGGGTCGCCCAGGGCAGAGCCCGCGGAGCCGCCGAGGGGCAGCCGCATGGAGGACCTAGCTGCCGCCGGGGCGGGGAGCCAGCCCGCCAATGGCAACGGCAACGGCAACGGCAACGGCGGCAGCAAAGGGAAGCCAGTGGCGCCCAAGGGCCGGGAAGCGTTCCGAAACCAGCGGCGAGAGTCCGAGGTGAGGGGCACGGAGAAGCTCGGCTGGGGCGGGGAGTCGCCCGCAGGCTGGAAACGGTGACTGAGGTGATTCTGCAGCGTCCCCTCCCCGACCCGGACGCCCCTGGGAGCGGGCGCCTGCAGGGGCCACTTGAGTTGGGACTCTGAGCTCTGCACCCCTGACCCTTCTCCGTATGTCTTCGGCCGCAAATTGGAGGATTTCTGCCCTCAGGCCTTCCCCGGGGTGCGAAGGTGTAGCGCGGTACCGTGAGTGCCCCACACTTTTCGAATATTATCTCCTTTAATCGCTGCAGCCTCATGGGGTAGGAGTTCGTGTCCCCCTTTTGGCAGAGGAGGAAACAAGCGCGGGGAGGTTAAGAGACTGGCCTGAGCGATAGGAGGATTGGCGATGTGGGGCAGCCCTCCCACTCCAAGGCTGCCTGCGGCGTGTCCGTGAGCTGATCCAAATTTGCTGTGTGTGTTCTAGCCTTCCCCTTCCCGTGTGTGTGTTGTTTGGCCCTTTAGGGAGTGCCTTCCACAGACTTCAGCAACCCCACCTGAGAAAGGACCCAGGCAGGAGCAGTAAAAAGTGAGTATTTGGTGGAACTGTCCTAGGATACAAACCCACCGATAGGAATTTGTTTGGGTCTCTCCCTCTTCTCATGAAAAGAAATCCTAACTAGGAAGATGAGAGGATTGAAATATGTTCAATCCCCTCACACCTCCAGCCAGCCAGTGTCTATCAAATAGCCAAGAATAGAATTGGATCTGAGCATGAATCAGGATAATAAAACCATCAAATGCCAGGTATGGAAGGGTCTCTAGAGGTCACCTAGTTTAGCCCTTTAATTTTACACACATAAAAGAGAAAGAAGTAACTTGCCTAAGATCATACATATGGCATCGTGGCCAAGAACACCAGCTTGGGGGTCCATTAGACTAGGTTTTGAATCTCATCTCTATCATTTACTATCTGTGATTTTTAGCAAATTACCAAACCACTCTGAGTTTCATCTGTAAAGCGGGGTTCACACTCCCTACCTCAGAAGGTTGTGAAAAGTCAAAATGAGATAATTGAGTGTAAAAGGTTTAACACAGTGCTGATAGTTCTATATTACTATCATCATCAAGTGATGATCATCAAGATCTGGCACTAGAAGCCAGGTCTTTAGCTTGCCATATGACTAGTACTTCTCCATTTACAGAGTGATTTCATGGATGCTTTTCGTTTTGATAAAAGCAGAGTAGGAATCCACCCAATTGTTTTAAAGGTACAAGCAGAAGAGGTGAAAAGACTGGCCCCAAATCACACCACCTTTCAAAGGCAGAGCTGGGTTGGATCCCAGCCCTCCTGCCTTGCTAGATCAGTGTTCTTTCCACCACATCATCTGCCTTTTCCTGCCTCAGTAAGAATCTGGCCTTTTAGGGCACCCAGTGCCTCCTTCGGAACACAGACATTTTTCTTGTTCAAATGTAGGTTTTTTGGGTTGATGAGTCATTTATTAATTCAACAACTAGTTATTGAGTCCTTTTTGCCAGGCACTGTTTTAAGTGCTAGGAATACATCGGTGAACAAGACTGCCTTTGTGGAGCTAATGTTCTAGTGGGGACAGACAGATAATATGTGAGTAATCAAAATAGTTTCAGAGTGCTATGTGCTAAGAAGGAATTAATAACAGTTCCTGCTCAAATCTCCCCTCTGAAGTAGAAGGCCTGTTCCCCACCTCTCAAGTATTCCTTCAACAAAGGGCTCTGATGGTACTTTGCTTTGGCCAATGATCTCAGTGTCCAAAGACCCAGACTTTTCCATCCTGCACCACAGTTTACCTCCTGACTGTCTGCAACTGCACTTTTCTTTCCTGGAAACCAACAACTGCAGTGATCATCTCTACCTGGGCTCATTGCCTGCCAAAAGGCTACCTGGAAAGATTAGCTTTCCTCTACCTTCCTCTGCAGCAGGAGAGCTCCTGCTATCACCTTCTATCACCACAGCACCATGTGCCAGACTCAGATGACTATCTGCTTTCCCTTCCATCTCTCCTTTTGCTTTTCTGAAGGAAAGACAGCTTTCCTATACATCACAGTCCTCAGAGGAAATTGCTTTCTTTCCTCTCTTGGGCTTCTAATATTACTAGAAGAGAATTGCTGTTGGCACAAGTCAAGGGAGTTTCTTTAAACATCACCTCGTTTTTAGGGGCATTTTTTACTTCCCTTCTCCCAGTGGCTTAGTGTATGAACATCCCAACCTAAAAAGGAAGCTAGAGAATAGTTGCCTGTTTAATGAAAAGATTCTTAACATAGCAAAAGGATTCACTTTTCACCTCTTGGTTCCCAAGGTCCTTGATAAAGTTTTAACTAATCTGTTGCAAAATGTGGAAAATTTAGGACATTGAAGTGAGTTTTTCATAAAATACACTACAATATATTTAATTTAAAGGATGTATACAATTTAAAGCAGTGTTTTTCAAACTTTAGGGGGCAACCTATGAGTTGGGACCTGCATTTTTTAATTTTTATTTTTTTAAGAAATAGAATAGAATAAAAAATATCAGAGTACATCACACATATTTAGGGTAAATATTATTTTGTTAAACTTTTATTCTTGTTTTATATGTGTGTGTTGGGTCATGATGTAAAGTGTATTTATACTTTGGTTTATGGTCAAAAATTTTTGAAAAACAGTTTTTAATGGCTTTCCTCTATTCTGAGATTATGTCCTTTCCAATTTTAGCTTATTAAACTGTTCGTTCTTTTTTGAAATATGTTTTCTGAAAAAAGGTTTATAATTCCCTACTTATCAAAACAAAATATCAACAACCTATGTCCTTTCCACCCCCAACCTTTCTGTTTTTTTTTTTTTTTTAATATCTACTGGTCTGTGGAAATCTTTGCTACAATGGATTTAAACATGATTTGTGTTGTTGGCAGTATAAACTGGTACAGTGGTTTTAGAAAACAGCTCATTATGTACTAAAAGCCATAAAAATATTCATAAAATTTGATGCATTAATTCTTTTTGTAGGAATCTATCATTAGGAAAGACCCTACATATGGAAATATTTACAAGTGTCGTACAGCTTCATATTTTTTTTTTTTTTGCAGAGAAGAGCCCTGCCACCTCATAAGGTGTGGCTTTTATTTTGGCTTTAGAACAAAGAAAATATGTATGTACATATACAAAGTCAATAGATACTTGACAGTTTACATTTTACTAAAATGAGCAAGTCTTAAAAGTTGATGGCTCAGTTCCTCTTTTTCTTCCTGAAATTCACAGATATACAGCTTCATATTAACTTAAAAACAACCTAAATGTTCAACAATAGGGAACAGGTTAAGTAAAGCAATAGATATCCATTCACTTATACAGCCGTTTAAAGTGATGGGCATAATATGAAAAAATGTCCTTATAACATAATATTGAAATTGTAAGTACAGTAAAAAGATAACAGTTAACCACTTATATAGCATTATTAAGTGCTAGGCAGTATTCTAAATGCTTTTCCTATATTAACTCATTTAGTCCTTACATTTACTCTATGAAGTAAGTCCTATTATTATCTCCATTTTACAGATAAGAAGACTGAAGTGCAGAGAGGTTAAATAACTTGCCTAAGATCACATAGCTAGTATGTGACAGAACTGAGATTCACAATTTCTTAAATTCATATATAATAATATGTATTGGAAGGAAATACCCCAAAATGCTTAAAAAGGTAGGTAGGGGGTAGGATTATATTAAAAATATTTTTTAAATGGAATGATAAATTTATACATATAACATCATAGGAATTCTAGCTTTTAATACAACTTGGAGTGGAAATGCTACCCTGTTTGAGGATCTTAAAAGTCATGGAATATTTGAGCTGAAGAATCTCTTGTTATAGATGAGGAACTATGGTCCGCAGAGTGAGACTTGCCCAAGATCACATAGTTGATTAATGACACAGCTGAGGCAAGAATCCAGTTCTCCTCCCTTGTATTTGTTCATCTCGTTTTTCTAGATATCAGCGAGGTGCTCTCTGGTCTGTGTTTATACAGGTCAGATATGGTCATACATTGTAGCTTTCATATCTGTTCATGATCCCGCCCTTTACCCAGAGTTTCTGATTCACACTATATAGGAACCCTCAACCCCTGCCTGCACGGAGCCTCAGATTTTGACTTGGGGGTGAGTGCTCCTATGGAAGGCCCAGCTGGGTCTCTTAGCTGCCTCTCTAAACTAACCTTGACCTCCAAGAGGAGATGAAATGAGGGCATAATCTTCCCTTTTCAACTCCTTTTCCCAAGTTCTCTCAGTTACCACAAAGATTTCTCCATTACAGGGCTCTGTGGACTGCCCCACTCTGGAGTTTGAGTATGGAGATGCAGATGGGCATGCAGCAGAGTTGTCAGGTATGAGGTAGAGGGCTCTGTAGAGAGTGAAAGAAGGGCCAGGAGGAGAGGGGAGGGGCATGTGATCTCCCCTGGCAGCTTGTCTGTTCTCAGCAAGTGACTGTTGCAAAAAGGCTGTTCTCCACATTCCCTTTCTTTCCACCCTCCAGTGGTGAATATCCCTTTGTTTGCTTTCACATTTCTTTCTCTTAATGCTCCTTAGACTATGGCATTCTCCATCCATTCTTTCTTTCTGCACATGTCCTCTTTTCTTTTTCTATCAACTCCTTCCTGCTCACCTGTCTTTATTCTCTTGGTATACTCTCAAATCTGTTTTCACTCTACCTTCTCCTCTCCCTTCTCCCTTTTCCCACTCCCCTCTTCTCTTTTACTTTCTGTCACCCATATCTCTGCAAGCCCCCTTTTTCCTTATACACTATCCCATTCCATCTCTCTCTTCTTTGTCTCCTCCCCCTTCCTCTAATGCCTGCCACTTATTAAAATCTCAACAGTTTCTGAGGGAAAACTCTCTTGCTACCTGGACAGCTGAGCAAGGCCTGCAATGTCACCTATATCCAACATAATGGAGCTCCACTCGGGGTTAAGTGATCCCATTCTTCTTTCGGTGCTGGGCTGCTTCTCTCTGTCTGGCTTTTTTGCTTAGAGTAAATGTGATCTCACATTAAGGGCCTCCATTTTACACGTGCCATGAATGCCAGTTATTAATAAATAACTTTTGAATGGAGGTGATATGAAAGTTAAAAATTCTGTCACATGGAAGTGACACTTTGAGACATGCTTTTCCAGAGAAAAGAGACAAAATTTTTAAGAAGTTATTTGTGCATGACACAGGGAATAAATTTTGTGATGAGTGACAGAGAAAGAGCCAAGTTAATACTCAACAAAGGATTAGAAATCAGAATATGAATATATTTAGGGAAAGAAAAAGGAAGCGAGCAACCAATAGAAAAGTGGGCAAAGAATATGAATAGAAATTAATAGAAGAGAAAACCAAATGGACAATAAATATATGAAAAGATGTTCAGCTTCGCTGGCAAATGGGTTAAAGCAAATTAAAACAATGAGATTTCACAGTCATCAGATTGCAAAACTTAAAAGTCTGGGGTTGCTGAGTGTGCAGAGAAATGGGTCCTTTTATACAATGCTGGGGATAGGGGAACAGAGTATAAAACTGGATGTACACATATTATGTCCCAGCAATTCTACTCCTGGGTGTATACCCTGAAGAAACTTATACTTTGGCATGAGAAAACATGTACAAGGATGTTTATTGCAGCCTTGTTTATGATTGTGAAAAATTGAAAAAGAAAATCATGCCTTTCAGTATAGGAATGTATAAACTAATATATCAATACAATAGGCTACCATTATTTAATAGCCATTAAAATAATTGATCTATAACAACATGCCTCAGTATCAATAAATCTTAAAAACATGTTGAGTGGGGGAAGAAGCAAGTGGCAACAGATTTATACAGTCTGTTACTGCTTGGAGAAAATTAAAACAGAACAATATCTTATGTTGTTTACCAGCCATACATATGTAGTAAAAGATAGTGGTTACCTCTAGAGAGGGGAGTAAGATAGGGGAGGAGGGGGAACTTTAGATGTATAAAGATCGACATTTGTTTATTCTGGGTAGAGAATACATAGGTGTCTTATATGTATTCTATACTTACCTGTATATAAAAGTTTATGATTTAAAATTAAAAAATAAAATGAGAACAAAAACCAAATTCAGTACTTAAAAGCATTGCTCAATTTTCTTACTGTGCTTTGGTACTCTTAAAAAAGATACATATCCACACTCTCCATCATTAACTGAAGAATTGAAGATTCAGAGATGAGATTTGCTTCTGGTTAGTCCAGGACTCCAAAGCCCTGGCTCCCAGGCATGGTGTATCTCAATCATTAGACAGCTGGCTGATAAATTTCTCTTGCTTTGTGAATTATCTGGGATCTAGTTAAATTGTCAACAAGGGTCCCAATTGGGGAGCAGAGATCCTGAGAACTATCACCTGTTGACTTCTCAACTTCAATTCTTCATCCTCTGTAAGATGAGGGTACTGATAGAATGTTCTGGAATATGTGTGTCTTTGTAGGAAGGGACTTTTTTATTTCTCATAAGCTTTCTGCATTTTGTACTGAGAGGCTGCTGCCAGTGAAGTTAGATTTTCCTAGGCCCAGGCAGCCCTTTGGCAACCATAGCTGCTGTCTATGTGGTTGGCTACTGCCTCTGCCTAGGTGACTATGGGCAGGAGCATAAACTTGTATACCCTTCAAGGAAAATCGTCGGAGGGAGAATGAACTGGATCCAATCCTGAAGAGTCATCAGCACATACCTTCCACCCCTGCTCTGGCTCCCTGAACAGCACAAACATCTTACTTCTGAATTTCAGGGGTTGTGTTTCCCTCCTTTTCCCTAGAGACAGGATGGTCTCAGTCTGGGTTGGCAAAGCAGAAGGGCTTGTAGCCGTGAGAAGCAGGAGTGATAACACTAAGGCCTCTGCTCCAATCCTCCTCTTGGCCCTCACCAAATGTAAAGGCTGCCTTCTCTGCTGCAGCAGGCAGCTGGCAGGAGGAGGGCAGGTTTGATGGTTTAATCACCAGGGGACACAAGTGGCTATTTTTAACTGCTCTGAAAAGGAGGAAGCTGGCTCTGGACTGAATTGGACACAGAAATGTGTTAGAAGCTTAGTCTGCAATGCCACCCTCTCTACCCCAGACTCCTTCTATAAGGGTCTGCTGAATGTTTTTGAATCTGTTCTGTCTTTCCTGCCACAGAATTGTATAGCTACACTGAGAACCTGGAATTCACCACTAACAGGAGGTGCTTTGAAGAAGATTTCAAGACTCAAGGTGATCCCAGACCCTTATTCATAGGGACCTACTTTTTCCCACCATGATATCCCAATCTGACTGAAACAAAGTATAATCCTTCCTCATCCCCTCCAAAACCATATACCCTTTTCCTTCTTGCATATAGGCTGCAGGGTTCACTAAATCTCAAGTGGAGAGGCCATGTACCTACTCTGTACCTCTCTGACCACCAAGTACAGTGGCTATTCAATTTTCAGTTCAACAAGTGTGGTGACTATCTGGTCTGTGCCTGAGATGCATGTGGCTGGGGTGAAGGTGAATTTGCCACATCTTCAAAGAGCTTATTGTCTGGTAGGAGAGGGAAGATGTGTACATTACAAAACTAGCCGGGAAGCAGCTGTGGCTCAATCAGTAGGGCTCCCGTTTACCATATGGGAGGCCCCGGGTTCGGTTCCTGGGGCCTCCTGGTGAAGGCAGGCCCGCCCGCACGGCGTGGTTGGCTGACCCAGCGAGCACAAGCAGCAAGGGGGGGATAAATGAATAAATAAATAAAAATCTTTAAAAAAAAAAAAAAAAAAAAACCTAGCTGAAGCCAAGAGGAAAATAGCAAATACCATAAGAGGAGTAAAAAGTCTCACGAGACAGAGCTTCTGACTGATGTATTAGTGGAAAAGAGGTAGTTTCGTATTAGTTTTATAAGGATGAATAGGAATTAGATATGTACAGAGACCGAGGGAATGACTTGAGGAAAGACAGCAAGATAGTACAGTATAGGCAATAAATGGAGGATGGAGGAGATGTTGAAGATGAGGCTACAGAAGTGGGTTCAGGCCAGAACATTTTTAGTACTCTCCTTCTACTGTCCCTTTTTCTTTCTCAGATAAGGAAAGCTTTTGAAGAGAAGAATTTATTGGGGGCTGAAATCAGAGGTAGTGGGGCAGTAATAGCTTACATTGAATGGATATGACCTTCTGTCCCCAGTACAGGGCAAGGAGTGGCTGGAGTTGGAAGAGGATGCCCAAAAGGCCTATGTGATGGGACTCCTGGACCGGCTGGAGGTGGTCAGTAGGGAGAGGCGGCTGAAGGTGGCTCGGGCTGTTCTCTACCTCGCCCAGGGTGAGTGACCATCCTTGCCAGCTTGAGAGGGGTGGAGGTGGGGGAGTGAAGTGGTATTATCAGGACAAGAATGAGGCAGGCCATGCTGGGAAATCTAGGTCCCCTGCCTCTCAAGGACAGATCTTGTCATGTTTTAGGAGTAATCTGGTGCTTATGAGAAAGAGAAGGAGAAGGTGATGGGTGCTGTTCTGGACCCATTGGGACCTGCTTTTATCTTACCGGTCATGCCAGGTTTTCTTATAGGGTTCTTTTTTCCCCAGTCTGGACTGTTATAGTATGTGGAGACTAGCATCTGGGTCAGTGTGGCCAGAGCTGATGATGTACCACCAGCTGAGCATGGAATCTTCTTTCATAAGCTGTGGTCTGGTCCAAATACTGAGAGGGGGAGCCAGAGGAGTGTCATCTGTTGAGAAGACCTGTTGCAAACTCACACATAGATCCTCTCTACATTGTTTCTCATTGGCAACCTAATTGTTCGACAGGGTTTTAGAAGATAGTCTAAGATCACAGGGCAGGGTGGAAAGAACTGGGATACCCTCTCAACCTCTGTGGCACTGTTTGGTTCTTTAGGTACTTTTGGGGAATGTGATTCAGAGGTTGATGTGCTACACTGGTCCAGGTACAACTGCTTCCTGCTCTATCAGATGGGGACTTTCTCAGCCTTCCTGGAACTACTCCACATGGAAATCGAGTGAGAAACCTTAGGAGAGGGCTGGCTTAGACAACCCCCTTCTTTGAAAGGGCCCCAATTCTGTGCTGGTTCCTTCCCCATAGAGACTCCTGTAGGGAGCTGGGTCTACTCATACCTCAGCCCAAATCTCACTGACACTTCCCCTCTATCTAGCCATGGTCCCTGATATTCTGTCTTCCCTCTCTGAGGTTGGGCCCATCAGCAGCTTCTGCTCCATTTACAGCTTCAATCCTGGGCTTCAGGGGCCTGTGCTAGATGGGTCCCCTTTTTATCCAAGCACCTTCAAAGCTCAGACTAACTGCAATCGGTAAAGGAAACCTGAGAGCATGACCCAAGTGGAACATGACCTATTTCTATAGTTGTGCCCAGTTCTTTTCCTCGTGGGTTACAGCTCTAGAGGTAGCCTTATCTGCTGCTACCACTACAGTGAACCCCCCATTTTGTCTCTCATGCCTGTCATCCAGAGGTTTGGGTTATGATGAAATTTGTTCATTATTCACTGGTTGTTGCTTAGTGTGTCTTTTGTATTCAGTACGGTACTAGGCATGGGGGGAGTACCAGAGTAGTGGACACCACAGACCTTGTTCTTTGCCTGTCTTCACCACAGATATGGATTTGCTAAGATGGCAGAAGGAATTCTATGGGCTTCTTTGCTTTAAACCAGTTTCTTTAGTGATTGCATAGCCAGAAAATGGCAGGTAGTCATGTTCATGTGTATGATAAGTTGGAGCACAGGGAGGGAAAGGACCTTAGGAGTTCCCGCTCTCTTCTTCCTCCCCACGGTAGCAACAGTCAAGCCTGTAGCAGTGCCCTTCGGAAACCAGCCATCTCCATTGCTGATAGCACAGAGCTCCGGTGAGTGGGGTTGGGTATGGGATTGAAGAGGGAGATGATTAGCAGTGGGTCACTCTGGCCCCAAATCCCAGATGCCCTTAGTTCCACAGAGTCTATCCATGAGGTGAATGAGAAGGCCCCTTCCCCCCTGACTGCAGACTGGGAGCTGCCTAGGGATCCTCTTGTGACCCTTCTGTAACTCCAGGGTGCTGCTGAGTGTCATGTATCTGATAGTGGAAAATATCCGCCTGGAGCAAGAGACAGACCCCTGTGGGTGGAGGACAGCCCGAGAGACCTTCCGCACTGAATTAAGTAAGAAGTGGCACTTGGGGAAGGGTGGGGATGGGACCCAAGCAAGTTGATGAGAATATCATCCTTTCTTTTAGGATAGAGATGTTGTGTGGCATGCACAAGAGTCAGGCTTGATTGTCCTTCTGTGTCTATGAGCCAGGACCAGTCATATAACTTCTCTGTGCCTTGGTTTCCTTGGTTTTAAATGGGAATAGTCATCCCCCTCCCATTCCATCATGAATCCCATATGAAAAAATGAGTTGAATCACCTTGAAAACTAATCTCGTTCAAATGTAAGTTGGTATTGTCATCAGACAAAATGGAATATGAAAGCCTACAGAATCTTAAAAATATCATCACTGATGTGGGAAAGTGAAGTGTGAGCCACAATCCTTCAGCTGGGAAGGAACTTCTTCATTACTGTTACTTCTAGTTTGGCATCCACCCCCAAAGCATCACCCTTAGCTTTGGGGCTAAGCCATTTATTTGACCTCCCTGGCCCCACTTTCTGCCCTTGAAGGGCTTCTTTCTGTGTCTCTTTAGGCATCCTTCTCATGACCAAATACCCTGGAATTCTTCAGGGAAAATGAGAGCTTTCCTCAGTATGCACAGGAGCAGGGTTTTGGCTTCCTCATCCTCACTTTCACTTGCCTCTCTCCACACCTCCCAGGCTTTTCCATGCGTAATGAGGAACCTTTTGCCCTTCTGCTCTTCTCCATGGTTACCAAATTCTGCAGTGGCCTGGCCCCCCACTTCCCCATAAAGAAGGTCCTGCTTCTGCTGTGGAAGGTGGTCATGGTGAGTGGCTGCTTCTCCCTACTCCTATCTCATCAGAACCAGCTCTGCCCTCTGCCCCCTCAATTTCTTCTAGTCTGATTCCAGGAGGCTGGGTACTAAGCAGCAGATTAGGGAAGCTTTTGGTCAGTGGAGGGGCATCAAAGCTGTCCTAGAGAAATTGGGTGTTGGGTGTCAGAGCAGATGACTTGTTTCTATTTGACTGATGGAAATTGCCACTCTATAAGTTACGGTGATAAGACACCTTCCCCTGAAGTTGCTGACATTTTGTGGAAAGGAGACTGACTGAGAGTTGGGAGATCTGGGCCCAGCCAATACTGAGAAACCTCAGGCAACTCTCTTGCCTCAGTTTGTCTAGCTGTAAAATGTGAGAGTTAATGCTTACCCTCCATCCAGATAAATATAGGATTTGCTTTTAAAAACTGAAGTCCCTCTAAGCCAGAGGTTCTTAACCAGGCGTTAAGGGGTCCATGGAAAGATTTCAGGGGTCCATGAGCTTGAATTGAAAAAAATTAACTCATCTTTATTTTCTCTGACCTCTAACTGAAATCTAGCATTTCCTTCACTTAAAAATGTATGCAATAAATAAATTACAGTAGTATTAATTTCACCTGACTGGCAAAGGGGTCTGTAGAACAAAGAAGGTTAAAAACCCCTGCTCTAAGTGTATCATTGCAGTTTTGTTATTAATTATTCAGACTGATCCTTCATCTCTAGTTCCCACCCTACAGGGCCAGCTGAACATCACACCCTCCCGGGCATAACCCATGGGGAGAACTTCCCCTTGACTGCAAAGGAAATTGAGTGACCTCTGGGGGTCAATAGTATTTGGGAATGCTTATTAAAAGGGGAGATACAGTTTCCTGTTTTTTCAGTGGAAGTCCCAGGGTCTCTCTCTTAATTCCTGGTGGTATTTCCAGCCCTGGGTCAGTAAACAGTGCTTTACCCTGACCCCTGAGCGCCCCAAACTATGGATGGTAATCATATGTGCCCCTTTCTGTTTTACCACTTCCTTATTAAGGAGGAGAACTGAGGGGACTAGAGGTGATGGCTCTTTCTCTCCATCCATGTCTCCCTGACCTTGCTCTCTCTGACTTCCATCTTTTCCTTTCTCTTCTGTCCCTTTCCTTTTTACCCTTTAGTTTACCCTTGGAGGGTTTGAGCATCTGCAGGCTCTCAAAATACAGAAGCGGGCAGAGTTGGGCCTGCCTCCACTGGCTGAAGACAGCATCCAGGTGGTGAAGAGCATGCGTGCTGCCTCTCCACCATCTTACACTCTCGACTTGGGGGAGTCTCAGCTGGCTCCTCCACCCTCCAAGCTACGAGGCCGCCGTGGCTCTCGAAGGGTATGAACTAAAGCAGACTGTGGTTTTGTGACACTGGCTGGCCAAAAATCAAATTCTAAACTACTCTGGGTATGGTGGGAAAGGGCAGTAACTGACAAGACTCATTCTGCCCCTGATTGTCCCTAGGACCAACCTGTAACTTTGGAGTCTATCACTTTGGCCTCTGTCGCCTAGCCCTGACAGTCTTCTAGGCTGTGGCATGATATCACATCATAGATCCTTGTTACAGGGTCATTGGCCTGGAGTCCCCTTGCATCCTGAACAACAGCTAGGGTGTAACCTGGGACACCTGACAAGGGCCTGCAGCAAATCCATGTGCTTAAAGTAAAGTACTTCACCATTTTCTTGGCAACAAGAAGTTTTACTCTGAGCCAGCTGTGCTCTTGGCTGGCCCTAGAACCAAAGGCTTACATTTGTGAGATGACTGGGTAGGGTTCTATGTATAGTCTGTAGCCCTGGAAAGGTCAGAATGACAAGTTACACTGACCTGACTATGCTCCCATGAACTCAGATGCTTGACCTACCCAACAGGGCCAGCCAGCTCAGTAATCCAGTCTACATTATCTGCAATGTGATTTTTTTTTAACCTTTATTTTTTGTTTTATAAAGGAATGCTTACTCATTGTAGAAATTTTGGAACGAGTTTAAAAATGTGAAGAAGGGAAAAAAAAAATCACCCACAATCTTAACAACCGGAGGCAGTCACTGTTAACTTTTTGGCCTATTTCTGTCCAACCTTTTCTTCTTTCTGCAACAAGATTTAAAATTCCAAACTCACTTCCCTCTGCCTAGCAGCAAGCTTCTGTCCTCCTCTTCCTCAGTCAGCCAGCTGGTATACGCTCACAGAAAGCAAACTAATTGAATGTTCACCTAAGCAGAGCATAATTAGGAAGGAAAGTGCTGGTTAAAAAAAAGACATCAGTGCTCTCTGAAAGCTAAATAACTATGACTCTCTTCCCTGGCCATTGGCATGGTTGCCTGAGAGCTCCTTTTCTTGGGCCTGGTAGGGGCAATAGGGTTGAGGTGGGGAATGGGATGATCTCACAAGAGTTGGGTTCTTGCTCCATATTCCCTGAAGTCTGGAAGCCTATGAATAGGGGATAGCCTCAGACTGGGATGCCTAGCATGAGATCTCCCCACACATCTCCTTTTCCCCTTTCCCCAGCAACTCCTCACTAAGCAGGACAGTCTGGACATCTACAATGAAAGAGATCTCTTCAAGACTGAGGAACCAGCCACAGAGGAGGAAGAGGAATCTGCTGGCGATGGAGAGCGAACCTTGGATGGAGAGATAGACCTGTTAGAGCAGGACCCTCTGGTGCCACCTCCACCCTCCCAGGCATCCCTCTCTGCTGAGCGAGTTGCCTTTCCCAAGGGCTTACCCTGGGCCCCGAAGGTCAGGTAGGTTCGGTAGTACCAGGGATTCTGAGTTTGGGGGATATCAATCACTAAAGGCCCAGGGTGAGGTGGTCTATGTGTACCAATGCCCAATAAGCTGGGCTGGAAATCAAAACTCCTGGGTTTGAAGTTCCCTGTCTTGCCTGGGTTTGAAGTTCCCTGTCTTGCCTGCTGTCTTCCTGCATTGCTCTAATCCTCTGATCAGAGGGATAGGAGCCCAGAAAGGTTTTCTCTCTCAATGTTTGCTTTTCTTCTCTTCTTTGGGCTTGGTCTCTCCACTGCTCTCTCAGACAGAAGGATATCGAACACTTCCTAGAAATGAGCCGAAACAAGTTCATCGGATTCACTCTGGGACAGTAAGTGACTGGATGGTTAGAACTGGCTATAGAGTAGTTCCTGGAGGGCCAGAAGAGTGGGTGGCTTGGAATGAGGGATTTTGCCAGGTAGTCATTATGCAACCTAGAGCCTTCAGGCCATGGGCAACTCCTGGTGACCTAGTTTATGTTCTTTCTGTGGAAAGAAGAGCCTTTGTATTCTTGGCCAGCTTTAGGACCCTGAGCAATAAGTCCTTTACTTTTTGGGCCCGAATTTCCTATGGATGGTGTTAGATTACATGGTTCCTAGGGGCCCTTCCTGCTCAGATGGGCTAAATTCTGTGAAGAAGATACATAGTCAAAACAGATACAGTCAGGGAACGGATGTAGTGGTTGAGCACCTGCTTCCCTTGTAGGAGGTCCTGAGTTCAATCCCCAGTACCTCCTAAAAAAAAAAATCAGATGCAATCTTCCCCATTTCCCCACCCTCATGAATCCTTCCTCCTGGCCACTACCAAACCTGAGAATGCATCTTAGTTATTGGGGTTTCCCTGTCAAAAGTATCATTGGGCTACATACCCTTTTAAGTAGGATACTAGCACTCCCAGACCAAGTGAGTCCCCAAGACACCATCCAGACCTCCTAGTTTTCAGAGATACTTCTGGGTACTGTTGTTCTTTTTGTGTCCTGAAGCAATGATGGAGGACCCAGAAGCTTGCAGAGGAAGATCCAGGGCACCAGAGAGTAGATACTGAAAGTAGCAGTCTTTGTAACTCCAGGGGGGGTATTGGTAGTTCTCTTAGCTTTTGAAGCTTATGAATGCTGTGTCCCCCTCCCCCATTTGGCCTTTAACAGGGACACAGACACCTTGGTTGGATTACCCAGGCCTATCCATGAGAGTGTGAAGACTCTAAAGCAGGTGAACAGGGTGGGTTCTCAGCTTTCAGGAATAGGGAGCCATCAAGGCAAGTTGGATTATCAAGATCCTGGGTACTGGGTAGGACTCTTCTACCAGACACATTCTGAACTTCTTTGCATTAACCTTACAAGCCTTTTGGCTAAAGAGGAAAAATTAGGTCTTTCTCTGTTTACCCAGTTTCCTACATTCAGCTAGATTAAAAGATTCTTTTTTCTTCTTCTCATTCCTTTTCCTTCCTCCCACTCTTCTCTCTCATTTCCCATCCCTCACTTCCTTTCCTTTCACTTCTCTCTCCCCACTGGACTACTGACCTCCACAGGCCCAGAATTGAGAAGTACCTGCTCTACATCCACTGTGTATGTGAACACAAAGAGTACAAGTGGAGTTCTCTTGCACAGGCCTTGAGCCTTCTTCTTCCCCTTCATTATCACCCCATATACATATAAATAGACACATGTGCACATACACAGCAAAGCTCTCCAGTCACTGGCCTATTCTTGCCTTCCCCTTGCACTTTGGCTGAAAGTAAATGCTGAGTATTTGCTGCTCTTCAACAAATATGGAAACATGGAATAAACATAAATACTTCTTCCTATGTATGAAGCACTGTGCTTGCTGCTAATGATGCAGAGGGGAATAAGACTCCTGCCTTCACAGAATTCATGGTCCATTTGGAGTGACAGACCTAGAAACGGCATTTCCTTGTAATTGGAGAAGTTACTGCTTATACATAAGTGATGCATGTGTACATCAGAGAAGCCCTTGAAGCCCTCAGCTACATGTTGATGTTGTCTTATCTTCCCCAGCACAAGTATATTTCCATCGCAGATGTGCAGATCAAGAATGAGGAGGAGCTGGAGAAGTGCCCTATGTCTTTGGTGAGCTAAGGGGGTCCTGCACAGGAGGAAGGCAGAAGACAATCTATCTGCAGTGCTGCCACACAGCATTTGTACATGGATTTGTTCAATTATTGGGCTCTGTGTGCCAGGCAAGACAGGGTCCCTACTGTCATGATACATTAAAAGTGGAGAAGACAGATAATAAAGAAATAATTAAGTAAACAAGAAGACTATCAGAGAATGGTAAATATAATGAAGAAAATTTAAATAGGACTGGGTTCTCAGGGTAGACCTCTGAGAAGATGACATTTAAGCCAAGATCCAAGGTATAAGAAGGAGCCACCCTTAGGAACATCTCAGAATAGAGCATTCCAAGCTGGGGGAACAGCCATAAAAAGGTAAGAGCAAGCTCAGGATGCTAAAGGTAGTGAAAAAAAGCAAGTGTAGCTTGAGCCAGGGGCGAGGGATTGAGTTGTACCAGATAGAGTTTGAGAGGTGGCTTGGGGCCATAGGACCTTGTAAGCAAAGGCTATAGTACAAGGGGAAGACCTGGGAGGATTTTAAGCAAGGCAGTGACATGATCTAGTTTTATGTTTTTAAAAACCACTAGCTGCTGTGTAAGGATTGGGCCAGAAAATAGTGGAAATGGGGAGATCAGTTAGGAAGCTTTTAAAATAGTGTAGGTGAGATGATAGAGAGGCAAAGAGAAGAATCAAGAATAAATACCATTTACCAAAATGGGGAGGAATATGAAGAATTCCATTTGGTCATACTAAGCTTTAGGTGCCCGTTAGATATCCATGTGGAGATGCCAAACAGTGAGATATATGGGTATAAAGTTCTAGGGAGAGGGCTGGGCTAGAGAAACAAATTTAGGAGTCCATGACTTATGTGCAATGTTAAAAGCCATAGTACTGGCTGAGATCACCCAGGGAAAGAGTAAAGATAGAGAAGAGGATGGAACCCAGGACAAAGCTCTGGGACACATCAATATGCTGAGGGTGGGATGAGTCAGAAAAGAAGAGTAAGAAGAAAGAGTGAGGTAGGAGGAAAGCCAGGAATTGTGATATAATTACAGCTAAGAAAAGAAAGCATTTCAAGAAGGGAGTGATAAGCTGTGTCAAATGCTGCTGATAGGTGGAACATGATAAGAACAGAGGTGCCCCTGGAAGATATAGCTAGTGACCTTGATAAGGGTAAACTCAATTGAAGTGGTGGGGTCAGAAGCCTCACTGGAGTGTGCTGAGAAAAGAATGTAAAGAAAGGTAGAAAGAATCAATATAGACAACATAGAAGTTTTTTTTGTGAAGAGAAACATAAATATAGGATGATAACTGAAGGAGAATGTAGGGTCAAGCGAGGGGTTTTAAAGCTAGGAGATACTAAGAGTTAAATTTATGTCCTAGAAAGAGGAGAGAGGGGAATTACAGGACTGGCACACTTGGCAAAGTGAAAGGGTATAGGATCATCCTGAGCACAAGTGGAGAATTGGCCTTTAGTGGAAGCACAGGCGGTTCATTCTTCATATCAAGAAGTGGGTCAGAGACAAAAATAAAAAGAGCAGAGAATCTCTGGTAGATTTAGTGTTGAGAAAATGAGGATGTGTCTGTCTGATTGCTTTTTTTTTTTTTTTTTTTTTTTTTTTAA
>JAKSZT010000049.1:56861179-56990069 GCA_026826555.1 Tolypeutes matacus | reverse complement strand
ATGGGAGACGGACGCCCAACCAGTTGAGCCACATCCGACCCGCTTTTTTTTTTTTTTTTTTTTAATACATGTCATATATTTTAATTTTTTCCAAAGTTTGATAATGGATGGTCATGATTTTTATGTACAAAATTCAACTATTTCCTCCAAAAAAGCTGCATACTTTTTCACAATACACGAATGTTAAAATATTCATCCTGCAAATGACTTTATATATGTCACATGAGTAAAGTTGTATCTACTTGGATCTGTCTAAGTATAACCGTCAGCACAGTAACCCATCCAAAGAAACTTATGAAATCCAAGACTTGGGAGATTAAGTCTTCATTACTTGTCTAGAAGAGAGGTCAAAGTGGGGACTATACCAAACAACATGAATTAAATTCTAATTATTTTCTATAACTATCTCATTCCATCAAAACTATTCCTCTAAATATCCCCTCTCTGACCACCCCCCCAGGCAACAAACCACTTATTTACCTTCCTTTCCACATTCTGAAACTTTTGTTTTTCTTATGAGTAAATCAGTGACCCTCAAAATCCATTATTTTACTTCTTTTTTTCCTTCTCAAAGCATTTTCATTACTTCTTCCTTATGGCAATTTTTTGTTTATAGTTTAGCTTTGGGGGGCATGTTTTATTGTTTGTATTAGATTTTAAACTCTTTGTGGTTTTGAGTTCGTGATCATTTTTTTTTTTTTAACAGAAAAATAAATATTGTATTATTTCACTGAAACAAAATAATTAGAGTATGAATATTCAGAGTCATAAACTAGAATCCAGATTAACAGGGGCTGGTTGGGGGTGGGGAATGGAGATTTATGGTTAATCATTATAGACTTTCTTTTTTTTTTTTTTTGTATTTGCTTACAAAAATGTTATTTATATATATATACACATATATTTTAAGAGGTGCTTAGATTACCTGTCTGATTGCTTTTGTTTTGTTGTTGCTGCTGTAGTTTTTTTTACTGGATTAGGTGGATAGATAAGACATTCAGGGAGGTGATAGGGCTTGAACTGTGTTTTGAAGAATGGGAGGCATTTAGGATATGCTGAGATGAAGGGAAATGGCATCTTTCCAGGAGAGGGGACCAGCAGAGGCAAAACAATTTTTGCCATGAAGTATGAGGCAGGTCAGCAACAGTGTCGAAGGGTTGAGGGGAGAGTGTAGGGTTGAGGATAGAGAAGAAAGGTATGAAATAGGTGTTTTGGAGAAGAGGAAGGCAAACATGGCAAGATTACTAGGCTCTATCAAATGCCCATTTGAGACTTGTATCCATTTAGCAGCAGCTGAGTTATATGGGGTCAAAGGAGCCTAGTTATCCCTCTTTCCCTCAGAATCTCATGACAGTGACTCTTGTCTGTAAAGGAGGGATCTTGGGGGAGCAGCCACTGCATTAGCCAAGGATGACAGTGGCCTTACCAGCCTCATGAGCACCCAAGGCCCCTTACCTCCCCACTTAAAAAAAAAAAAGCTAAGCTAGGTCATCAAAAGGACAAAGATAGCCCTTTGAAGACTATGGGGGCGCTGGGGAGAGAGGAGGAAGGAATATTGTAGGGACTAATGGAGGGGGTGAAGATAGTTTCCACATAAAGACTTCCAAACTAATACTCCATCCTTCCTCCCTAGGCCATAGACTACCCATTTCTGTTATTAACCCTCTCTTTTGAGCTGCCTACCTCTCCTTTCTGGCTTATGGAGCATTCTACAGTTCTCAGATGGCCTCAGATTGACACCTTGGGAAGTGCCTCAATGTGGGTTGTCTGTTGGTGTCACAGGCTTACCTACAGTCTGAGTTGAGCCCATATGCATACAGGGTGGTCTTCCTGTGTGTGTGTATCTGTCAAAGCAGTGTTTTCAGCCAACTCCTGGGTGGGAGTTCTGACTCCTGATCTAGCATGTGACATGGAAAGAAGAATTCTGGATTGATTTCAAGTAATGGGAAAACCAGAATCATAGATCATCAGGACTGCAAGAGTTATCCAGACCATCCCTCTGATCCTATTGAAGAGGAAATTAGAACTCAGAGAGAGCAGGCAACTTATCCAAGGTCACATGGGAAGTTATTAACTCAGCTAGGATAGGAATCTAGATCTGGCTTTTTTCATGTCACCCCTCACAACCAATAAAATGTTACAGCCTTTGGCCAACTGAAAAGTGGCCTGGGCAAACAGTGTGTTTCCTGCTATAGGGGGAAGAGGTGGTACCAGAGACACCATGTGAAATCCTCTACCAGGGAATGCTGTATAGCCTACCCCAGTACATGGTAAGGAGGTGATGGCTAGGCCAGAACTGCCCTTCTCTGCTATGAGGAACAGACAGCTGAGAGGCATTTCAACCTGAGCTCTCTGTCATTTGAGCTTGTTTCCTAAGAGCCTTTGTCCCTTAGGCAAGGCTGACACAAGAGTTTTTCTGAGCTTTCCTTGGGACTCCTCTATTCTCCCAAGTCCTTCTTTGGAAGGGATGGAGAAGAAGGTGGGATCCATGAAGGATACGTTGGCGGCCCACTTCCTAGGAAAGTTCTCTAGTCCCTCTGAGACCTGCAGTGGTCTGTCATGTCTTAGGTAGCCACAGGCTGGAGTGGTGAGGATACTGATAGACAGGATTAGAGACAGTAAAAGGGTGAGAGAAGTTGGACTGTGGAGATCTTGCTTACACCTTCCACCTTATTTCTAGATGTTGTCCCCCTCACCCTGCTTTTTCTATCCTCCCCTTTGGAAAGAACAATCTTGAAGAACAGCAGCCTGTGGGCTTACTTCTGGCTTCTCCTTAGCCTCACAGGCAGGCCTCTCAGAACTGTGTACCTGTTTGTCTTTCTGGATGCTGAGGAGATCTGGTCATTGAGGGAAAGACTAAGAGAAAGGCTTAAAATGCTTTTCACAGGACTGTTGAGGTGTGGAAGAATAAATGCCTTGCTGAGTGGGATGGACAAGGATGGATATTCTCATTTTCTACTTCCCAGATTGCTCTGCTTAAGATTCTGCTGGCTGCAGCCCCCACCTCCAAGGCTAAGACAGATTCTATCAATATCCTGGCAGATGTCCTACCTGAGGAGATGCCGTGAGTGCTTCAACTGGGGCAGCTGCTGAACGCTAGCTATCTTGTCTGTGGGGTGTCTCTGGTCCCCACTCTCCCTCATTAACACAGGGATTTTCTCTATGAAGATGCCCCTCTCCAACCAGTAACCCCTTTCTACTGCAGGGCTCTCTGCTGCCTTCTTTTTAACTTGGAACTAAGGGTCTGGAGGGTAACATTAGTGCCAGTGGATGCCCACATATGTGAGTGGATAGTACGAAGGGAGAAGCTTGCCAAAGGAGAGTGACAGAAACAGGTAAAAGGAACCTTTCTCCAGATAGGCTCATAAGTAGGAACTCTGGAGGTTTCCCTTACACAGAAGTTTAGGTTTCCCAGGTTCCTGGTTCTCTTGTATATATTGTATCTGACCCAAACACCTGGGCCCTTTTAGGTCTCCCTCTGAGGCCACCCTCTGCACTGACTCTTCTCTCCCCATTTTAGCATCACCGTACTCCAGAGCATGAAGCTGGGCATTGATGTGAACAGGCACAAAGAGATCATTGTAAAGAGTATTTCTACCCTGCTCCTGCTACTCCTCAAACACTTTAAACTGAACCATATCTACCAGGTAAGCAGCCAGAAGCCCTTCTTCACAGGTCTCAGGTGTTTTCCAGGGCCTGTCTTCCAAAGGAGGGATGTAGGGGCCCTTGTAGACAAGCTAAGCATATTTCAGTCTTTTCTTTGTCGGGGAATCCAGCTACTTGTTTAAAGAGCTTGGGATGGAGGTATGGAGTGAGATGTGGGAAACCATCCTAGGAAGATGCGGATGTCTGTGTCCTTTGTACATTTTCCCAGGGCTTTGGGTAGGTGGGTTGCATTAGGAATCTCTAGCTTCTTGGGAATATGTACAGCCAACTTTGAAGCAATGAAGACAGGATTCAAACATTGCATTAAAAAAAAAAAAAAAAAAGCATGTTGAACCCTGTCTGTATGTGAATGTGTAAAGCACTTTCCTAGATATTTGAGATATAACTCTGAATAAGATACAGTTATGGCTCTTAAGGGTCTTAAAGTCATGTAAAGGGTACAGATGTATGAAGAGTCAATTACAGAGTGATAAGACCTGTAATACAAGTAAACATTGGATGCTTTGGAAACACCTCATTCATAACTGGGGTGGGGAAGAGGTGACATCTAATCTGGATCCTAACAAAAGGTGTTAGTCAGTATATGGTAACTGGCATAGAAGGGAGACACTTCAAGCAGAAACAAAAGTTAATGTGTAAAAGTCCAGAAGAGAGAGAGCACAGTACTTTTAAACACAATTCCAGTTAAATTAAATGTTGGGTGGCAATGGCTCAGTGATATATGAAGCTGGAGGGGACAACAGGGAGCTCACAATTAATGAGTTCCTCTTGTGTGCCAGGCACTCCATTAAGCTTGTATGGGGTCTCATTTTATTCTCACAACCGTATGAGGTAGGTCTTATTTTATCCCTATTTTATAGATCAGAAAACTGAGACTAAGAAAATTTCAGGAAACTGCTTCCTCATGAAGGCATTGTTTGCCATGCTAAGGAGTTTGGACTTGGTCCTGTGGCCATGGCTAAGATGTAGGGAAAAGATGAGGTCAGTGACTAGATGCTTCCTGTCTGTGGTGAAACCAAGTTGAGGAGAGGGGGATTTCTTATTCCCACACAGAGGCTCTGCCTCGTCACTACCCTCTTTTTCTTCTAAGAAGTCAGAATCAACCTTGCTGGTGGAAGAGCAGGTCCTCATAGTACAGGGAGGGAGGCCCCTGCAGGGCCAGTATCCATGGTAAATTTGACTATACAACCAGGGTATCTCTCCATTTTAGTATATTCAGAGACATCTTTGAGGGTATTAGGATGTCCTAGGTGCTTATACTTCTGCCAGTGTTTGTTAAGCAGCAGCAGAGCTGGGCATAGTAGATATAGGTATTATATAATGTTCCTAGTGGGAAAAGAACATAGAACTATGGATGTGTGTTTATGTCTGCTTCTCTCTGTGGATAGTGTATGGACAGATAGCCAGACAGTGGATAGCTTGATGGGCCCCACCAATGTGTATCAGTGTTGGGGAATCCTGACAAGGCCAAAGGCCCATCTCAAACTAAAGAAAGTTTTGAAGCATTTGATAGTGGGTATGTATGTATTGGCTCCTCCATCCGGGTTTTGGAAAATAACCTGAGTCGGCATCCAGAGAGAAAATATTGAGCAGAAGTAGTTGTGGCACAAGCTGATTCCCCACCTCAACCATACACCCAGTGGCAGAGGAATGGTGTATAGCTACTTCTTCATGTTCAGGAAGAGCTAAGGAATTTAAGACATGACAATTCTCTGCTTTTTCCACCCAGTTTCTGCACTTTCCACCATTCTGAGTTCTAGGTCTAGAGACAAATTATGTATGATATTTTGGGTATGTATCATGGGTAAAATCCATGGTGACAACCCCACGACACTGCCACCTGCCTTACTAAGTCTTCCTGAGCACAAACCCCGTCTGAATTCAAGAGAGCAAAGTGGGGCCAATGTTCTGGTATTTACCCTATCAAAGACATTTTGGACTTATTTTCAGTACAGTCTCTGTTGCCTGAAGGGCTCTTGTTCATTCATTTATTCAACAAATAGTTACTGATATTCTAGCTACTGGGAATAATGTGGTGAACAAGATAGACTCAAGCTGGAGCCCACATTCCAGTGGTTCATTTGGTTCCTGTGCACTGTCCCTGTCCTGACTGAGTGATGCCAGCCATTGCTGGGTATAAGCTTCACCTGTCCCTGCTATGTTAATCCCAGTTGGAGCATTATGAGCCAGAGGTTTGGTATTCCCTCGGGGAATCTTCCTTTCCTGTTGAGCTTAAGGACAAATCTCTCAGCGATTCTTTCTATTTATCTGAAATGGTGTTTTCTTTTTGGCTTGTGTATATTTTATCCTTTTGGTTAGGAGTTTGCAACATACACACACTGCAGAATTTCTCCCTCCCTGTAGGATAAGCTGGCTAAAGATGATTCTCCCCACTTCCTAGACAGGAAGACTGATAACACAAGTTGACAGTGGATATTCTTAGGAAACACCAAAGATTCGTACCTGCCTCTCTTTTTTTTCATATATGCCTTCTCTTCTTCCTAAATAAGATTCAGCCCTTTCTGCTTTGATTTTTTAATTCAGTTTGAATATGTGTCACAACATTTGGTGTTTGCCAACTGCATTCCCTTGATCCTGAAGTTCTTCAATCAAAATATCTTGTCCTACATCACTGCCAAAAACAGGTACAGACTCTGGATGGGTTCATTTCAAGAGGTTATTCTGAGGTGGTTGAGAAAATTGTATCCTCTCTGAGCTTGTCGTTTTTCCTGATGTCCCCAGCCCCTTCTGTCTTGATTAAAAGAAATGAAGCTGTGATGGTGAGATTGTAGCCCTTGGCAGAAAGAGCCAGGAGATGTGTGTGGGTTTTTTTGTTTTTGTTTTTTAAACCAGCCCTGATCTTATTATAAATCATAAGTTGGAGCAATTGTACTACTTTGTAAATTATAAAGTGTTATCCAAAATTTGTAACTGAAAGTAAATAATAGATTTTTACTTAGGTTATCAATTTGTAGTTTAAAAAATATTTTCACATCTATCATTTCATTAAAATGTTAAGAAATATTACAACATGTTTTATTCTCATTTTACCGATTAGGAAACAAATTCAGATAAGTTCATCGACTTGCTCAAAGTCAGCACGCTAGGAAGTTCCCTTAAGCAGGCAGTATAGAGAAAATCAGAACACAAGCTTCCAGTGAATACAAATTGGCTTCCACTCTTCTAACCAAGAGAGGGCTTGCATTTGGGGGATGGCAGAGTAAACTCTTGTTTTTCAGTTTGCTCCTTCCAGAGGAACTGGAAGCATATTTAATTAGTAAAGTTGACCAGAATTGCTTTACCAGATGTGAAGTTCTCAAAGTAGTAGAAAAGGGCTGGTCTCATACTTGGAATGACCGGAGAGGGACTAGGAAACTTTGCCTCAGCAGTTTGTAAAGTACCTGCCTGAAATTGTACCATTGAGAGCCAGCCTACTTAGTTGTTTGTTTTGGGGTTTTTTGTTTTTTGTTTTTTTTTAATAAAAGCAACATGCAACACCAATTCTGAAGTAATAAGACCTAAATTCCTGACTTGGATCTGCCATTTGCTAGTTATATAATATCAAATAAGACACTTGATTCTCTAAACCACAGTATTTTCATCTTTAAAGTGGGAATAATAATATTTACTCTGACTTTTTTTTTTTTTTTTTTTTTTACCGGGAGGTCCTGGGGATCGAACCCGTGTCCCTCCATATGGGAGATAGACGCCCAACCATTTGAGCCACATCCATCCCCCATGTCATAGGACTTTTATAGGCATTAGTTAAGATAAAAATACGTGAGCTTTTCCTTTTTCGGGGAGAAGCATCAGAGTATGGGTTTTTTCCTAAATAATACCTGTGCACTAGACCATTTATAAGTGACACTTAAGACATGCTAGTTGGGTTATCAGGGAAAATGAAAGTGTAGGTTGGACTGGGTGAGGGCCACAGCTGCATGTGAGCACCTGTGTGTATCAGCCAACCCACTTGGTGATAAGCAACCAAAACCACCTAGACCTGGCTCACACAAGATGGGGAATTTGTTAAAAGGCAATGTAATGTTTGTCATCTTGAGTAACCTGGGAAGGTGATGCAACTCTGGACCTAAGAATTAGTCTGTAGCATGGGGAGCTCAGGAAGCCCTCCACCTCCATCTGTGCACACTAAGCCTCTGTACCTCCACTCCAGTTTCCTCTCTCACTGACAAATAGCATTGTCTGTTCCTCAGGCCACTTGGTGAAATATACCCACATGAGCTTAACACATCATGATGCCACTATCCTTAGAGACTGAATTGACTCTCAGGGTTTGAGGTCCTCCCCTGGAACAATCAACTGGCTGGGGTGGGGTAAAGGAACTGAATACACCCATTATACTCTTGGGCCTGGAAGGGAGAGGAAGACAAGTTAATAAGTTTGATTTAGAGTTGGAAGAGTGGTAGTGACAGACTATACTTTTTGCTTAGGTTGGCCTGGATTTGACAGTCCTGTTATGTATCACCTGTTAAATTTTCATTTTAAACGATCCCTGAGAACTTGGGGCACCCACAGCTCTAACTGCACAGTTTGTCATGGCTCGTACAACCTAGATATCCTAGATATTTGTAAATTTATGTTATGCCCCTTTAGGCTAGAATTTAATTCATTGAGGGATTGGACCTAAATGGGGATAGAGTAGGTCCTATACCCATTTCCTGACACCCAGTACCTACTTTGCCATGGGGCCTTGTCAGTGGGAGGTGGGTGGATAAGTGGATGAGTCCACCAAGAATGTTCATCCTGTTGGAGCAGTACAGAACTGGTAACCCTGGGAGAATCCAGAGTGAATCAAGATGGCAAGCAACATTTTAGATGGATTCACTGTCCTCTGCCAAGCTGATCCTTCTCTTAACCTAGTCCCCCAGATTACCCTTGTCTGGGTTTCTTGGACAAAGGTAAACATTTCTAGACAGATAAATTACTGCCCTTTGCTTAAATAGTTTTGGCTCAAAATATAGAGATAGGTCCAAGGACCCTCCTTCCCCTCATATTCCTCTCTGTAGTCCCTGCTTTGCCAACATCCTTTGTGCATTTCCAGTTGCACTAGTTTGAATAGTGTTTAAAGCCTCATGAAATGTTGGACCAAAAGAAGCATTAGTCCAAATTCTGTGTTATACCAATGAAGAAGAGGAAAGAAGGAAGAAAAAGAACTATTATTTGTTGAATGACTGCATCCCTGTCATCATGGGGTTCCTTATTTCCACTCCTGATTCATGCCTGGGCTCACCAAAATGCCTCCAGCTCCCTTCTAGTCCCCCGTTATCTGTTTTGGGGGCAGACAATGTTACTATTCTTGAACTCTACTCGATTGACCCTGCTGCAGGGAGCTGCCCTTCTGTCTCAAGTTTCCCTTTAGGAGTGGCTCCTGGGATCATCCCCAGAACTCCCAGCTTTCAGAAATTGCTGATGAGAGATACAGGAGGGGTCTCTGCTTCATCTTTATGTTATCAGAATGTTATCTAGTGGAATTGGTTTGTGCAGTATTTCTGGGAGCATGATTATATTCATATACACACAAGCATATACTTACATGAAGAAGCACAAATGCATACAAGTGTACTTATTCCTTTAAAGAAGAAAGGAGAACTGAGGAAAAAGATAGCTATACATTCTTTCTCTGCTGTAACTTTTACATCTGCCAGCAAAAGCATTGTGGCCAGCCTGAATGAGCTCCCTTGGTTTCTCTCATGACTGTCAGAAGAGGAGATGGGCTAGAGTTGCCCAACACCAGAGCTCTCATTTTCTGCTGAGGTCACTAAGCAATCTGGAAAATGGATGGGGCCTACTGGAGAGAAAGAACTCCTGCCCTTTGCTGATACAGTTGTTTCCTGCTGTTGCCATTTACCTAAAACCTGTCCTTATCTCTACATCTTACAGCATCTCAGTTCTGGATTACCCTTGCTGTACCATCCAGGATTTGCCAGAGCTTACTACTGAGAGTCTGGTAAGCAGATGGGGATTTGGTAGCCTTTGAAACTACCAGGGTGGCAGAGGCTTGCATTTGTTCTTTCTTTTCTTCTCCATCTCATATTCCCCTGGTTTGAGAGCCTCAGGTCAATAAAGGCACACTAGTAATAGCTCAAAGGCAGTAGGGACTTAGAGCTGCTGACCCAGTTGAGAAAGATTTGGAAAATCTGTGCAGAGCATTTTTCAGAGAAGAGGAAAGGAAAATCACTAGCAGGAGAGGAAATTTAGAAAGATGATGGGGCTGAAATCAAATGTGAACATCTTCTGGTCTGGTACAAACCATTATGTGTCTTTCTGCTGTTAAAGGCCTACACTTCTCATTTTCACAGAGATTATATAACTGAAGAGTGTGTACTTCAGAGAACACCTTGTTTAGGTCTCTTTGAGGCAAAAATCGATATAGCCACAGAAGAGTGACCCAGAAAATTCCTCATCCTGAAAACAGCTCTAGGCAAATTAGGAAAGTCTCTCAAAGTTTTTCTGAATTCTGTGAAACTGACTGACCAATATCATATTGAAGGTCAGATGTTTACCTCATCATAGATTGCTACAGCTCCAGTATAGCTCAGTCCATACCCTTACTCTGTTGCATGGTAATTATCTGTATCTGTTTTGACTATATACTCCTTGAAGAAAAAGATAGTATCAAAGATGAGAAACCTGAGGGTCCAGTGGATGAAGTGACTTGTCACGGTCTACTCATAGGTGGCAGACCCTGAATTAGACCAATGTCCTGAGATAAACTGTAACACCCTTTCTACCACTCAGGCAGACATTCCCTGTCATATTTAGATGTGTTCTCAGCAGCCAAGGAAGCTGGGAGCTGCTTACTCCTGCAGAGAGAGGTAATAAGTTGTCTAACACTATTTATGTACATGATCTTATATATCTTTAAAACTCTTTGAGGTTGGGATTACTATTTTGTAGATGGAGAAGTTAAAAAACTGCCAACACCTTATAGTTAAAAGTAGTAGAACTAGGGTAGAGACATGTGTCCCTACCATTCAGAGTTGGAGTGAGTAACACATTTTCTCACAGAAACAATTTTAGGTAGGTAGTATTGAAATTCTCTTATTATTTGGCAATAGGTGGTGGTGATGCTTGCACAGCATTGTGAATGTAATTATTGCCACTGAACTGCACACTTAAAAATGTTTTTTTTTGTTTTGTTTTGTTTTGTTTTGTTACCGGGAGGTCCCGGGGATCGAACCCAGGTCCCTCCATATGGGAGACGGACGCCCAACCTGTTGAGCCACATCCGACCCCCTTAAAAATGTTAAAATGGCAAATTTTATGTTATATATATGTTACCACAGTTTTTAAAAATGAAAAAAAAGACTGTTGCTAGTAGAGTATTTCAGAACATAAAGTTGTCAGCTTTTATGGCCTGAATCTCTTCCTTGATTCAATGTGTTCTCTATTCCCAGTCCCAACCCCATCAATTTCTATGTAAGAATTGATAGGAGCCATACTTTCACATCTCATTCAATTGACCTTTTGGGATATGAGAATAAAATTATTGAAAATGTTATACCTTCTGAGAAGACTTTATTACTATCGAAGAGTAAGTAAAACATATTATCTAGTCTTAATAAAACATCAATTCATGCTTGCTATTCCACTCTTTTCTGTGAAAGAGTAGTGGCATCTGGTGGTTTCATTTGGTATCCACAGATTATTTTTACAATATAAATACTTCGTAAAATTCATGGGTGTGTATAGGGTTTTCTTTAAATAATTCATAAATATAAAGTAATTGAGTGTGTGCATATATACACATACACACATGTACATATACATTATGTAACACAATAAGGGTTTTATATATGTAGAAGGATTGATATAAACAGTAAAATTCAAATATTCATGACATGGTTTTACTAAACATTCTTGAAAACATAATTTTTAATGACTATACATAATAGTCCACTCCTTAATTAAACAAATAAAAAAGTCCATTCTGCTATTGTTGGACATTTATTTCAGTTTTTCCCTATATAGCTCCAAAATGAAATCCTTGCACATGAATCTTTGACCTCATCTCTTATTATTTCCTTCAGATAGATTCCTTGAAGTGGAATTACTGGGCCAAAGTAGTCTTGATTCATATTTTCTCAGTTTTCTATATGTGAACTGAATTCAATAAAATTTCATTTGGAACTCCAGCTGTACAGCAGGATGGATATGAAATAAAGGCAAAGTTATTAGCACGTTAATTTCTGAAGTCTTTCCATTTTGTCAAAATGTTTAGCTTTAGAATATGCTGTCCTCACTCATGTACTGAGCAGTTGTCCAATCCACCTGATGTAGGAAGGCTTACAATTTCTGGATCCTAGAATACTTCTATATTCAAATACAATTGACTAAACTAGAAAAAAAAATTAAAATTAAATCCAAAACATAGATGAAGGATGGTAAATGTATGATTGTGTGGAAGTAAGATGTGGTCTTTGTAAGGAAGTTACTGGATTAGCAGTTATATATGTCAGCGAAAGGATTGAGAAGTGACTACTAAGGGGTAGGTTTTTGTGTTTGTGTGGGGTTTTTTGGGGTTTTGTTGTTCCAGGAGTAGTAAAAATGCACAACTCTGATTATACCAAATGCCATTGACTGTACACTTTAGATGAACTATATGGTTTATGAATACATTTCAGTTAAACTGATTTTAAAAAAATAGCAGTGGGGGGTGGATGTGGCTCAAATGGTTGGGTGCCCATCTCCCATATGGAGGGACCTGAATTCGATCCCTGGAACCTCCTGGTAAAATAAAGAAAAATATAGATGGCGCATAGGCTGCCAGGCCCCGCAAGCAGGCATGCCGTCAGGCCCCACGAGTGGGCGACCCCCAGGCCCCATGCACGGGTGCGCCTCCAGGCCCTGCATGCAGGTGTGCCAGGCCCTGTGAGCCACGCAGCAAGATAACAACAGGAGAGTGACACAAGGGAGAGCCAAGACAAGACGCACCAAAAAACTAAGGTGGCACAGGTGGCAGAACGCCTCTCTCCCACATCGGAGGTTCCCAGGATCGAATCCCAGTGAAGACAGGAGGAGAAGGATGAGAGGAGAGGGCAGGAAACAGACACAGAGAATTGCCCAGCAAATGGATACAAAAACGGCAACAATGGGGGTGGGGGTGGGGGGGTTAAAAATGGATAAAAGTAAATAAAATAAATATTAAAAAAAAAAAAAAAAAAAAAAAGGCAGCATTACATACAAAGGAGTATATTTTGAACAGTGTAGGTGCTCAACCTAACCTGTAGGCTAAAGATGAAGGGATGAAAAAAAGTATTTATGGAATCGTAAATTCCTTGGAGAGTATCTTGCCCACCCCCCACCCCCTTTTACAGATGAGGAAACAGTAGACTATTGAAGTGACATCCAAAACCTTATAGCTAAGTAGAGACAGCACAGTGGGTCAGAATTTGCATTACCTAGCCATTTGCAAAGAAGTGCTTGGTATTTCCTTTTAGTTTTAGGCAAGTGACATTTACCAAGTTAATGTTTAAAAGGTTGCAAAATTCCTCAAATTTTGGTTTTATTTATATTCAGGAAGGCCTATAGCATATGTTCATATCACTTAAATTTATTTACCTTATCCTTATGTCTACCCTTATTAAATTTAGTTTTAGGGAAACATGTGGCTCAAGAGGTTCGGCGTCCGTCTACCATATGGAGAGACCGGGTTTCGATACCCGGTACCTCCCGGTAAAAAAAAAAAAAAAAAAAAATTTAGTTTTATAACTTTCTAAGCCAGTTATTTCTGGACATCTCAGAAGATTTTTGTGGTTTTGGTTCTCTTTTTGGAATATAATCATTGTGTTCAAGTATTAAAGTCCATAGCATTTCTTTCAGGCATTATTTAACTAATGATATGTGACCTTTTAAAATAAATTATCTTGTTCTGACATTCACCGTCACTACTTAAAACTGTATTAAAATACTAGACTTTAGGGAAGCGGCTGTGGCTCAATCAGTAGGGCTCCCGTTTACCATATGGGGGGCCCCGGGTTCGGTTCCCGGGGACTCCTGGTGAGGGCAGGCCCGCCCACATGGCGCGGTTGGCTGACCCAGCGAGCACGGGCAGCAAGGGGGGGATAAATGAATAAATAAATAAAATCTTTAAAAAAAAAAAATAAATAAATAAAATAAATAAATAAATAAAATACTAGACTTTAGTATAATTGTTTTCTCTATCCTAGATATAATATAAACACACCATAAAGTATATGATATAAAGATATCTTTTTTTCTTTTTTTTTGAGGTCCCAGGGGCCGGGGATTGAACCCGGGACCTCATATGTGGGAAGCTATCCTCAACCACTGAGTCACATCCGCTCCCGATAGTATCTTTAAGATAGATATCTTAAACAGAACAATTGTTTTAGCACTTAATATATTTTCCTGTTGGTAACTATTCAGTAATGGGTGCTAGAGGGGAAGATTAGAATCATCTGGGATGGTTTTTCAAACACACATGCCAAGGTTCCCTCCCTGGGGCTCATGTAATTTGCTAAAGTTCCCCAGATGATATTGAAATTTCTTCTCTCCTTCCCCCTACTCCCTCACCCTACTTGAGAACCACTACTTTCATGATATCTAGATCTAGGTCCTTAAGCAAGCAAGTTACCTAATCATCAGAAACCCCTATGTCTTGGTTTGCCAGGCTGTTATGACAAATACCACACAATGAATTGGCTTTAACAAGAGGACTTTTTTGGCTCATGGTTTTGAAGTCCAAAATCAAGATATTGGCAAGGCTTGCTTTCTCCTGAAAACCCCTGTAGCATTCAGGTGCTGATTGCTGGCAATCCTTATGGTTCCTTGGCTTGTCTTTCTGCCTATGGTACATGGCAATGTCTTCTTTCTTCTGTGACTACTGAATTCGCTTTATAAGGCCTCCAGTAATCCAGATTAAGACCCACCCTTAGTCAGTTGGGCCACTTTAACTAAAAACATCTTTAAGAGGTCCCATTTACAATGGGTTTACACCCATAGAATATATGCAGGCTATATTAGTCAGGGTTCTCTCAGGAAACAGAATCAGCAGGAGATATCTGTGAATAATATGGAACTCTAAAAGAGTCTCTCACGCGACCGTGGGGACGCACAAGTCCAGGTTCCTCAGGCAAGCTGCAAACCAGGGGCTCCGATGAAAGCCCGATGAAAGGTTGTTGATGAGTCTCTGGGAGAAGTTGCCTGTCCAACGACGAGCTGGGAAATTCTCTCTGAATGTTGAAATCACTTCCACTTTTAAGTCATTCAACTGATTGGATAAAAGCACCACCCATTGATAATGTAATCTCCCTGATTGATGCAGATGTAATCAGCCATCCACGCAGTAAACTCACTGGTGATTGAAGTCCATAAATGCTCTTGTATTACAATTAGCCCAGTGCTTGCTGGAACAAACACCTGGACACAACTACTTGGCCGAGTTGACACATTAGCCTAACCATCACACAGGCTAAGATTGAGAATGCTTCTAGATTGAAGTTCATAATTCAATCTACCTCACCCTATGATAGGGAATTACTCTATAATCATGTAGGCAAAAGCAAAATTAAGATAAAAACTATGACTTGCTTTTTAGTTTTGTGAACCATAAGAAATGGATCAAAAGAATCATTTGCCAAGAAATTGCAAATTAGCAATAATAACTATCAGTAAGTATTAAGACCTAGCAAATGTTTTTGCAAATAATTTCAAATGCAGGACTGAATTTTAAATAAGCACTAATGGCAATAGAGGTTTTAACACGCATAGAAAACCTGAAGTCCAGAGGGAAAGAAATGGACTAGTTTGTGGTATAGAAAAGACAGGCAGACTTGGCTTTGAGACCTGACTTTGCCACTTACAGCTATATGTTATTATTATTATTTTTAATTAGCAGTTTTTATTTTGCTTTTAATGTTAGTTTAAAGGACTATAGCTAATGAATAAAGGGATGTCATATTTTTTATATTTTCTGTCTTATCTATTTTACGATTCCTTTACACCATTTCTTTTTTTAAATTAAATTTTTATTGTGGTAACATATATAACAAAATTTGCAAACTTAACCATTTTTAAGTGTACAATTCAGTGGCATTAATTACATTTACAGTGTTGTGCTATCATCACCACCATCTATTACCAATACTTTTTCATTGCCCAAAACAGAAACTCTACCCACTAAGCAATAACTCCTCATTCTCCCTCACTTCAGCTCCTGATAACCTCTAAATTACTTTCTGTCTCTATGAATTTGCTTATTATAGATGTTTCTTGTAAGTTGAATTATACAATATTTATCCTTTTGTGACTGGCTTATTTCACTCAGCATAATGTTTTTAAGGTTTATCCATATTATATAGCATGTAACAACTTCATCTCTTTTTGTTGTTGTTGTTTTTGTTTTTGTTTTGATGTGCCAGGGATTGAACCGGGGACCTCATATGCGGGAAGCCAGTGCTCAGTGAGCCACATGGGCTCCCCTGAGTTGTTTTTTTTGTTGTTTGTTTGCTTGGGTTTTTTTTTTTTGTTTGTTTGTTGTTTTTTTTGGAGGCACCAGGGACCAAACCCAGGTCCTTCCATATGGGAAGCAGATGCTCAACCACTTGAGCCACATCTACTCCCACTTCATCTCTTTTTATGGTTGAATAATATTCCACTGTATGGATATACCACATTTTATCCATTCATCTGTTGATGGATATTTAGGTTGTCTCCACCTTTTGGCTGTTATGAATAATACCGCTATGAATGTTGGTGTACAAGTTATAGGTGATTTGAGCATTTTCCTGTGGGCTGTAGGAGTTTCATCTACACAAGGAGGAGGACTTAGATAATGAGATGAATAGATGTGTTCTCAGCAGCCAAGTCATTATAAAACAACCAAGATAATATAAATAGTTTCCCTTTCTCAGTGCAAAACTGGTTTGCAATCTGAAAGTAATAGTAATCACTTGAGACTTTAATAAACTGTTTAGAAGGTTTGAGGTTATTAGATTTAACACTTAGCAGTACTTCTTTAAAGAATCAGTTTGATCATTGGCTGACAAAACTCGGATGTTCCACTTTAAAGCAGGAACTTCACTGTTTTGTTGTTTTTGTTGTTTCCCCTGGAAACTGTTATCTTGTACTAGTTTGGAGTAAGACTTATAGTAGAGCATAAGGAAGAGCTTCTCCACTATTAGGCCTTCCAGAATCTCAGAAAGCAGTAGGTGAAACCAGATATTCACTCAGGAATCACCTTCTGTGTCCAGGATTCTAGAAATGCAACTAGCAGGTTGCATTTACATAAGGACAGAATTCTTAAAATTCAGTGAGCACTAGAGATCTAGGTTTAAGTCCTGGTTGGGTGCTTATCATGTGACCTTGGGCCCCTTCCCTTCTCCAGGCCTCAGTTTTTGTACCTATGGATGGCAGAATTGGAGTAAAACGGCTGACTCCCCTCTAGTGCTCAGATTCTAACCAACCTGATTTCCTCAATCCAAAGGGAAGAAACACTCTGTTCTTTCCTCAGTCATCTGAGTTAATTATCCACATAGTTGGCAAAAGACTGGATTTTATATGTGGCTTAGCTTCATCCAGCTGGTCTATGCAGGGATTCTTGAGAACAGAGCCCTCTCAGTGTCTTGGATTCACTCTGAAGGGATATGATCCCTAAAGTGAATCTTTAGACCCAAAGTTGCATTTCAAATAAATATTTGTGAGAATGGAACATGGGGAAATGTTTTCTTTTTTTTACTGTAGATAGAAAATGGGAGTGAAAGCCTCACTCTGGTAGTGTGAAGTACTGGAACAAGGGGGTGTGGCTGTGTGCTGCTGTTCACAAAACATCTCCCCACAGAGGTTCACATCGTATTCAATTTGCTGAGTCCTACCAAAAAGAGAGACAGAGAGGAGGTGACTTGCCAAATGGACATAAAAAGAAAAAGAAAAATCCCTCAAGTCTGGAAAATCTGCAAAGGCACCTGTGTTGCTGAAGGCCTGCTAGGAAAATTATTATCTTTTGGGTTAGAATAAGGCAAAAAGCTGTAGCAGTGCCCCATGTAGGATCTGCTACTGCAAGCAAAGAAGACAAAACAAGTTTGGGCTTGACTCTTTTGAGAGAACCATTGACCAGGCCATATGTTGCCTGTCAGTGTTGCCGGTCAGGACCTGGGTCCATAAAAACGGTGCCGCGGATGAGAAAGAATGTGTCTGTTTGTCTCCCTTTGTTGCATGATCTTGTTGCGCCAGCTCAGTGCACCAAGAGGGCTGGCTTGCCTTCACCAGGAGGCATTCTCAGTGCCAGCTCCAGGCTGCACCTGGTGATGCAAGAAGCCAGGGTAGTTACAGTCGTCTGGGGAGGCATTATCAGAATGAAGGGTGAGCAGAGCCCTGGGCAGGTGAGGTTGTCTTCAGTGAGGGAACTGGGGCACCTTTCCTGGGGCTCAAGACTAAGTTCTGAGGAAGGAGGCAACTACAGTCAGCTTTGATTTTTAAACTACTTGGAATGTTAGGAAACAGAGGGGAAATGACATTCCTAAAATCATACAGCTGGGGCCAAAGCAAAAACTAGATGTCCTGGTGCCTAGTCCAGTGCTTCTTCTAGAAGACTTTGTCTCCACTCTCATATTATTCTTTGAGGTGCTGAGGGATGCAAGGCTTTTTTATGCTGCTGTTGTTACGGGATTTTGTCTAGGTTCTTGACTTATGCTGCAGAAATGAATTTCAGAGCACGTCGGGTTAGTTAGGCCAGTAATTTATTAAGGTAGGGAGGGAAGAGAAATGGGAGAAAATAACAGATTACGGGTCCCCAATAGAGAGTGATGAAGAGAGCTGATTTATAGACTACAATTTCCCATTCTAGATTATAAAATGCCCAGGTTTTACTTGCGTGTTGTTCCATGCAGGGGGGACACGACAAGAGCAGGGCACAGAAGCCAAGAAAAACGAGAAAGCTAGAGAGACTTTTGCTCCTGCTTTTAAACCATTAATTATTCCACCCCTTTGCTAATGGCATGGGAGGAGTCCCAGCTGTTTGCTATTTGATTGATTTCCCCACCCATCAATCCCCCAGGTGGGCCCAATGATAATGTCCCTGGAGAATATCCAGGGCTTCTCCTGGGAATCTCTGGGAATCTCATTCTAGGTGGCAGAAATCTCACGAGGGTCTTCTAGCAGCCATCTTGGGGGTGTTGATGTCCACGTGGACTTCTTGCCAGGTTCTAGATCCATCTACTGATTCCCTATATGAAGCCTGCTTCACTATCATGTTAGAACCAGGAAAAAGGAAGCTCACAGTGGAAATATACTATACCTATCCTATATTTTTTGTGTCTCCCTTTCTCCTAAAACAAAACAAACAAACAAACAAAAAACATTTAAAAGTCTATCCTGGGGAGTGGATGTAGCTCAGTGGTTGAGTACCTGCTTCCCATATACAAGATCCCAGGTCAGACTAGTTGATGCACTAGGCTGGACATTTCCTTCAGAAGCAGAGAAATGGTTCCTCTGGAACTAATTCTAAATACAGTACTGATCATCTACTACAGGAAAAAGGATATTATTTCTAAGTAATGTTTCTAAAATGTTTCTTTCCCTGAAACTTTTTGACCCTTGAGCTTACTTATTTCTTAGGAGAGCCTAATGCCCTCAAAAACCTTGGGTGTTCATTCCCCATTAAATATCTGCCTGTCTTGCTTTCATCAAATTAATTGGGCAGGGAGGTGGGTAGCAGCAGGACTACCATTCACTAGACAGCAGGTTCACTTCTGCACATGCTTCCTACTCCTGTATTCTTTTGTCACATTTTAGACATGAGGAATTTTCAAGATGTTAATTTGACCATCATGCGTGATAATTTATGTAGCTTCTGACACTAGTATATATTTGTAGGCCCCCAAATCATGTAAGTACTCTTGTTTTTGTCCATGAAAAATGTTTCTATGAGTAGACCTGTTTCTAATCTGACATCCCATCTCTGGTTGGGTGCTCTCAAGTTATCAAGAAACATAAAAGAGAAACACCAGGTTAGAATGAACTATCTGCCATTTTTTCTTCCATGCTGGAGAATTAAGTATTTTATTGCAAGATGGTTTAATAAAGGAGGGTGGGAGTTGATTTAAAAAAAAAAAAAACAGGGAAGCGGCTGTGGCTCAATCAGTAGGGCTCCCGTTTACCATATGGGAGGCCCCGGGTTCGGTTCCCAGGGCCTCCTGGTGAAGGCAAGCCCGCCCGCACGGCGTGGTTAGCTGACCCAGCGAGCACAAGCAGCAAGGGGGGGATAAATGAATAAATAAATAAAATCTTTAAAAAAATAAATAAAAATAAAAATAAAATAAAAAAATAAAAAAATAAACAACCATATTGAATAGCAGATCTATCTAGCATGGTATGAAATATACCAGAATGAGACCTAATTCTTAGCAATTACAAACATAGCTTATATAAGTAAAATTCTATCATCTTTTTCTAATCCTAAAGTAGAAAGCTACAAAAGAAAACTTGCTTGAACCAAGTTCCTGTGTTCATGTGTCATCTAACCAGTAATGCTCTAGGTACAGAGTTTTCCTGATTGGTACCTGAGTGTATTTTCAAATGAAGAATATTGTGTGCTTCAGAGACCTCCCAAGTGTGTGCAGAGGAGGATGGTGAGGAGGTAGTATTTCATGCCAGAATGCTTCACCTAAATTGATCAACAGTGGCTTCCAGGCTTCTGTGGGAATGAAAGCCTTGTGGCTATTGAGATAATAATGTGTGGCCTTATTACAGGAAGCTGGAGACAACAACCAGTTCTGCTGGAGGAACCTCTTTTCCTGCATCAACCTTCTGAGGCTGCTCAATAAACTGACTAAATGGAAGCATTCCAGGACCATGGTGAGTAGGACTTTGGGTAATGGAGGTATCTATCTGACTGAGTTTTTTTAATCATTAGTAATTATTTGTGGACTACCTGCTTTGCAAGCTCTATAAATACACAGTGAATGCTTTAATTCCAGGCACTTACTTCATATGAGATGATTACTCATCAGGCCATTTCTTTTCAGAAAGCTGAAAATGGACCTTCCCTCAGGGCAGCTCTTGGTAGAGAAGTTATCATTGTTATTTGATTTACAGTCACATTCCAAATGATGCAAATACAAAAATATTCATTGTAGCATTGTTTGTAACAGTGAAAAATTGGAAACAACCTAAATGCCCATTAATACAGAACCCACTGGTTCAATATATTATGGTAAATGCTCATAATAGAATACTGTGTAACCATTAAAAATAATGAGGTTATTCTATGCTGACATGGAATGATTTTCAAGGTGTATTGTTAAATAAAGAGCAAGGCATAGAAAAATATGACATGATATGTGATTGGCTATCATTTGTGTTGTGATTGGCTATCATTTGTGTTTTTAAAAAAAGTAATATATACATAGAATATGTATGGAAGATACACAAGAAACTGGAAAGAGTAGAAATGGAATATGTGGCTGATGATGCACTTTAGATGATGGACTTTGAATATCAGAAACTTTGAATTGTGAAATATAAATGGAGTGGTTCCTTTATGTTCTTAAAGACTAAGTCTAATTAGAACCTGGACCATAGCTTACCAAAAGCTCCTGGGGAATTCTGAGGCTAGTCAGGTTTGGAAACCATTGGCTTAATTTGTCTGTGAGTTGGAAATTCCAAGAAACTTTAGATGTTTATCTGCCTTTCTTCCTCTCTACCCCTCTGTCAATGGGCAGATGCTGGTGGTGTTTAAATCTGCTCCAATCTTAAAGCGGGCCCTTAAGGTCAAACAGGCCATGCTTCAACTTTATGTCCTGAAGCTGCTAAAGATACAGACCAAATACCTGGGGCGCCAGTGGAGGAAAAGCAACATGAAAACCATGTCAGCCATTTACCAGAAAGTGAGACACCGTATGAATGATGACTGGGCTTATGGGAATGGTAAGTATTCTCAGAGTTCTTCCCTCCCTCCAGGAGTTTTTTCTTGACTCTATTATTGGCATGAATTGTTATACATTTTGGATGAGTAAATAACTGATTATAAATGAGATGCTGATAGAAGAAATTTTAAGGCAGTGCCCCAAATTCCAACATGTACTCTTTTATGTAAATCATTATATGAAAATCCACTTATATAAAACAAGTAAATTGAAGGATAATTATCTCCTTTCTAAAACATTCCTCTAAGTGTCAGCATTCTCCTAAAGATTTTTTTAAAACTTTATTTTGAAATAACCTCAAACTTAAAGGAAAGTTACAAAATAATGTAAAAACGGGGACTGGATGTGTGGCTCAAGCAATTGGGCACCCACCTTCCAAATGGGAGGTCCCGGTTTGGTTCCTGGTGCCTCCTAAAGAAGACGAGCAGACGCTGTAACCAGCAGACACTGCAACTGCTGCAGGCAACAGACGCCACAACCAGCAAGGAATGGAAGTGGCTTAGGTGGTTGGGCACTCGCCTCCCACATGGGAGGTCCAGGGTTTGGTTTCCAGTGCCTCCTAAAGAAAATGAGCAGACAGCAAGCACACAGATGAGGGAGCCATCTCAGGGGAGGATTAAAAAAAAAAAAAAAAGTATAAACAAACATAGAATTCCAATATATCCCCTCACCCAGATGCCCAGATTTACCAACTTTCAGCATTTTGCAACAATTATTATATCATTCTGTCTAGTGTCTCAACTTTTTTTTTATGAGTTTCTTTTTTTTTTTTTTGAGGTACTGGGGATCGAACCCAGGACCTCATACATGGGAAGCAGGCACTCAACCACTTGAACTACATCTGCTCCCCTGTCAGAACTTTTGAGAGTAGATTACAGACATCATGAATCTCTAATTAGCACTTCCTGGTAAATTTTCTGAGAACAAAGATTTTCGATATGTAAATACCTTAAGTACTGCTATCAAGTTCAGGAAATTTAACATTGATATAAAGTATATAGTCCATATTCCAATTTTTTTCAGTTGTCCCAAATTGTCCTTTTTTTTTTTTTCTGGGTTGAAAGATTTTTTTTTTTTTTTTTTTTAAGTTTAGTTACACTTACAACCTAAAATTTCCCCTTTTAACCACAGATATTTCAGTGGTGTTAATTATATTCACAGTGTTGTGCTACATTCAACAGTATCTATTACCAAAACTTTTCCATCACCCCCAATAGAAATTCTGCACCCATTAAGCTTTATCCCCTGTTTTCTATCCCCTCCCCAACCCCTGGTAACCTGTATTCTAGTTGATGAGTCTATGATTTTGCTTATTCTAATTATTTCATATCAGTGAGATCATACAAAATTTGTCCTTTTATGTCTGGCTTATTTCAACATATTGTCTTCAAGGTTCATCCATATTGCATGTTATCAGAACTCTGTTCCTTTTCGTGGCTGCATAATATTCCATTGTATCTGTATTTACCACATGTTGCTTATCCATTCATTTATTGGTAGACCTTGGGTTGTTTCCATCTTTTGGCAATTGTGAACAATGCCCTTATGTGTATCAGTGTGCAAATGTCTGTTCAAGTCCCTGATTTAAATTCATTGAAGTAGGATTGCCAGGTTATAAGGTCATTCTATACTTAACTTTTTGAGGAACCATCAAGCTGTTTTCCACAGCAGCTGTACCATTTTCCATTCCCACTAGCAATGATTGAATGTTCTTATTTCTCCATATCCTCTCCAATACTTGCTTTTTTTTTTTTTTTTTTTTTAAGAATAGCCATTCTAATGTGTGTAAAGTGGTATCATTGTGATTTTGGCTTGCATTTCCCTAATGGCTAATGGATGTTCAGCATCTTTTCATGTGCTTTTTAGCCAGTAGTATATCATCTTTGGAGAAATGTCCATTCAAGTCTTCTGCCAGTTTTTCATTCGTTTGTTTCTTTTTTGTTGTTGATTGTAGGATTTCTTTATACTTTCTAGATATTAGACCCTTAACAGATATGTGGTTTCTGAATATTTTCTTCCATTCTGTAGGTTGTCATTTTACTTTCATTATGAATTCCTTTGCACAACTATTTTTAATTTCAATGAGGTCCCATTTTATCTATTTTTTCTTTTGTAGCTCGTGCTTTTGGTATAAGGTCTAAGAGATCATTGTCTAGCACAGGGTCCTGAGGATACCTCCGTACATTTTCTTCTAGGAGTTTTATAGTCCTGGTTCTTATATTTAGGACTTTGATCCATTTTGAGTTAATTTTTATATATGGTATGGGATAGTGGTCCCCCTTCACTCTTTTGCATATGGATATCCAGTTTTCCCAACACCGTTTGTTGAAGAGACTGTTCTTTCCCAATTGAGTAGACTTGGCATCCTTATAAAAAATCGGTTGGCAGGAGCTGAGGTGGCGCAGGCAGCAGAATACCTCTCTCCTACATCGGAGGTCTCCAGGATCGAATCCTGGTGAAGACTGGAGGGGGAGGATGAGAAGAGATGGCAGGAAACAGACACAGAGAATTGCCCAGCGAATGGACACAAAACAGCAAATGGGGAAGGAGGGGTTTAAAATGGATAAAGTAAATAAATAAATCTTTAAAAAAAAAAAAAAAATTGGTTGGCCGTAGTAGTAAGGGTCTATTTCTGACCCTCAGTTCAATTCCATTGGTTTCTCCTTGTGCCAATACCATACTATTTATTTTTCATTGGAAAAAAAATGTTTAGGGAAGCGGATGTGGCTCAAGCGATTGGGCTCCTGTCTACCATATGGGAGGTCCTGGGTTCATTTCCCGGGGCCTCCTGGTAAAAGCAAGCTGGCCTGCATGGAGAGCTGGCCCACGCAGAGAGCTGGCGCAACAAAAAGAGTCAGAGGAGGGGTCGGATGTTGCTCAACTGGTTGGGCGTCCGTCTCCCATATGGAGGGACCCGGGTTCGATCCCCGGGACCTCCCGGTAAAAAAAAAAAAAAAAAAAAGTCAGAGGAAAGGCAATGGGGGAGACACAATAAACCAGGGAGCTGAGGTGGCTCAAGCGATTGAGTGCCCCTCTCCCACATCAGAGGTCCCAGGATCAGTTCTCTAAAGAGAAGACAAAAAGAGAAGACAAGCAGACAAAGAGAGCACACAGTGAATGGACACAGAGAGCAAGACAGCGAGTGCAAAAAACAACAAGGCGGGAGGAATAAATAAAATAAATCTTTTAAAAAAATGTTTGTCAAAGTTACAAGTTACTCCATTAACACAAGATAATAACTGCAATAACAATAAATCTACTTTGGTCTATGGTTATACTCTCCCCTTATTTTTGTTCATTCCTCAATCTTGAGGGATTTGGGACAATGTCCACTCTGACTGCTTCAGGCTGAGAAGAAACATAGATATTATGGGGCAGAGGTAAGGAATTGTTTTGCTTACAGTTGAAGAGACTCCTTGTTTTGGGGGATGGGACTGGTCCATCATCATCATTTTGTTAGTTGTCCAGGGTAAGCCCAAAGAACTGGAGAGTAGGAGATGGCTGCAACTCTGCTAGGTTTCATGGCTCAACCAGCATATGAACAATCCAAAGATTTAAGTCTCTGAGAAATATACTTAACAGATACATTGAATTGGCTCACCATTCTCTCCTCCCACTCTATCTCCTGGTAACCTAACTTCTAGACTTTGCCTCCATGAGTCTGCTCACTATATTTATTAGTAAGATCATGCAATATTTGTTATTTTGTTTCTGACTTATTTCACTCAAAGTAACGTCTTCATGATTCATTCATGTTGTTGCATGCATCAGGACTTTATTCCTTTATACAGCTGAATAGTATCCTATCGTGTGTATATACCATATTCTGTTTACCAATTTATCGGTTAATAGATACTTCGATTGCTTCCATCATTTGGCAATTATGAATAATGCCCCTATGAACATTGGTGTGCATATATCTGTTCTCATCCCTGCTTTCAGTTCTTCTGATTATATACCTAGCAGCAGGATTGCTGAGTTATATGGCAGTTCTATACTTAGCTTCCTGAGAAATCGCCAAACTGCCCTCCACAATGGCTGCACCATTCTACATTCCCACCAGCAGTGAATGAGTGTTACTATTTCTCGATGTCCTCTCCAACACTTGTAGTTTTCTGGGTTTTTTAATGCTACCAGTCTAGTAGGTGTGAAATGATCTCATTGTGATTTTTGATTTGCATATCCCTAATAGCTAGTGATGTTGAGCATCTTTTCATGTGTTTTTCAGCCATTTGTATTAACTCTTTGGAAAAAAGTCTGTTCGAGTCATTTGCCCATTTTTTAATTGGGTTGTTTGTCTCTTTATTGTTAAGCTGTAGGATTTCTTTTTATATGCTGAATATTAGACCCTGATTGAATATGTGATTTCCAAATATTTTCTCCCATTGAGTAGGCTGCCTTTTCACTTTCTTGACAAACACCTTTGAAGCACAAAAGTTTTTAATTTTGAGGAGATCCCATTTATCTATTTTATCTTTGGTTGCTTGCACTTTGGGTGTAAAGTTTATGAAACCATTACCTACCACAAGATCTCATAGATGCTTCCCTACACTATCTTCTAGGAGTTTTATGGTCCTGGCTCTTATATTTAGGTCTTAGATCCATCTTGAGTTAATTTTTATATAGAATGTGAGATAGGGATCCTCTTTCATTCTTTTGGATATGGATACCCAGGTTTTCCCCCCCACCATTTGTTGAAGAGACTATTCTGTCCCAGTTGAGTGGCTTGGTGGCCTTGTCAAATATCAGTTGGCAGTAGATGTGTGAGCCTATTTCTGAACTCTCAATTTGGTTCCATTGGTCAATATGTCTATCCTTGAGCCAGCACCATTCAGTTTTGACCACTGTAGCTTTGTAATAAAAAGTTTTAAAATCAGGAAGTATGACTCCTCCGACTTTGTTCTTTTTAAATATAATTTTGGCTATTCAGGGCTCCTTACCCTTACATATAAATTTTTTTTTTTTTTTTTTAAGATTTACTTTATTTCCCCACCCCTTGTTGTTTGCACTCACTGTCTGCTTTCTGTGTCTGTTAATAGTGTGCTTGTCTTCTTTTTAGGAGGCACTGGGAACCAAACCCGGGACCTCCCATGTGGGAGGGAGGCACCTAATCACTTGAGCCACCTCTGCTCCCTGCATGTTGTCTCTCTCATTGTGTCTCCTTGTTGGCATCATCTTCTTGCATCAGTTTGTCACTCCAGCTCGCTGTATTGTTTGTCTTCTTTAGGAGGCACTAGGAACTGAACCTCCCATATGGTAGATGGGTACCTAACTGCTTGAGCCACATCCGCTTCCCTTCCACATAAATTTGATGGTTGGTTTTCCCAATTCTGCAAAGAGTTGTTGGAATTTTGGTTGAGATTGTTTAAATCTGTAAATCACTTTGGGTAGAGTTGACATCTTGACAATATTTAGTCTTCCAGCCTATGGACTCAGAATGTCCTTCCATTTATTTAGGTCTGATTTCTTTTAGCAATGTTTTGTTGTTTTCTGCATGTAAGTCCTTTACATCCTTGGTTAAATTTATTCCTAGATATTTACTTCCTAGATATTTAAATAAGCTTATTTCCTAGATAATAAATCATTTCCTAGGTATTTGATTCTTTTAGTTACTACTGTAAATGGAATTTTTTCTTGATTTCCATTTCAGATTTGTTCATTACTAGTGTATGGAAATATCACTGATTTCTGGGTGTTGATCTTATACTCTGCCACTTTGCTGAATTCGTTTATTAATTTTAATAGCTTTGTTGTGGAGTTTTCGGGACTTTCTATATATAGAATTGTAGCAGTTTGGCATTGTTTATGAATTCCAAAAATAGATATTGGATTATGTTTGTAAACTGGACTGTACCTGGGTGTGATTAAATTATGATTAGGGTTTTGATTGGGCCATGTCAGTAGGATGTTGAGTCCCTGCCCCCTTGGTGGGTAGGGACTCACTTGGGAAACTACACAGCAGAGAAGAGAGTTGGAGTTTTGGTCCTGGCACCCAGGAAGTAAACAGACAAGAGAAGCAGATATGTGAGGAAAGAGAGAAGGTTCTGTTAGACACGACAGAGGCCCTGGAAAGAGAGACAAGCCATTTGCCTGAGAATGTACAGCTGACTTTATGCAGAGAGGAGAGTGGCTGAGGCAGGGTGAGAATCGTGCCCTGGAAAAGAAATGAGACTTATCCCAGCCTACAGCTGATATTGGAAGAAGCTGGGACCGTGGAGCCTTAAGAGGAAGAGGAAGGCTGAATGTCGACAGCCATCTTGCTCCAGCATGTGGCAACAGACTTTGGTGAGGGAAGTAACTTATGCTTTATGACCTGGTATCTGTAAGCTTCTACACCAAATAAATACCCTTTATAGAAGCCAACAGATATCTGGTATTTTGCATCAGCACCCCTTTGGCTGACTAATACAAGGATCATACCATCTGCGAATAAGGAAAGTTTACTTCTTCCTTTCCAATTTATATGACTTTTGTTTCTTTTTCTTGCCTAATTGCTCTGGCTAGAAGTTCCAATACAATATTGAATAACAGTGGTGACAGTGGGCATCCTTATCTTGTTCCTGATTTAGAGGGAAAGCTTTCCATCTTTTACCATCGAGTATGATGCTAGCTGTGGTTTTTTAATATATGCCCTTTATTGTGTTTAGGAAGCGTCCTTCCATTCCTAGTTTTCTAAGTGTTGTTATCAGAAAGGGTGCTAGATTTTTTCAAAATTCATTTTCCTGTATCAATTGATCATATGTTTTTTTCCCCTTCATTCTGATAATATGGTACATTGCATTAATTGATTTTCTTGTATTGAACTGCCCTTGAATACCTGGGATAAATCCCACTGGTCATGGTGTGTAATTCTTGTGACCGAAAGGGGAAAATATTAAATACAAATGAGTTTTTACAGCTAAGTGATTTCAAAATGAGTCCAGAGGTCATTCCAGGGGTTACACTTATGCATGTCTCAGGAGTATCTCACTGACTGCTACAGTAAACAATGCCTCAAGCAAGGGTAATCCTGGGGGCTCTAGAGATATCTGGACACTATAGGCAGGGCAGACAACCCCAGGAAATCTGCACCCCATCGGTGGCTTTACCTTGGAATATATGATAACCTATCTCCCCAGTGTATCAGAGTTAGACTCATTTATAATCTTCCTATACATGGTTCTTCTGCCCCTTTTATTTGAACCTATAATTAGCACTATACCTGTTAAATATATGTCCCAGAGACTTAAATCTTTGGTCTGTTCATATGCCAATTGAGCCCTGAATCTAAGCAGAGTTGCAGCCAATACCTGCTCTCCAGTTCATCAGACTCACCCAGGACAACTAACTAAAGGATGATGATGGACAACTCCCATCCCCCAAAAAAAGAGTATCTCCAACTGCAAGCAAGACAGTTCCATCCATCTGTCCCATGGGATTTAAGCCCCTTCTCAATTGGAAGCAGAGTAGGCATCACCATCCCAAAATCTTCAAGATTGAGGAATGAACACACATAAGGGGGGAATGCTACTATGGACCAAAGTAGACTTGTTCTAGTAATGGAAGAACTTGTAACATTGATATAAAGACAGTGGTCACCAGAGGTTCTAGGGGTGGGGGGTGGGGGGAGAAGAGGTGTAACATGGAGCATTTTTGGGACATTGGAGTTGTTCTGCATGATATTGCAATGACAGATACAGGCCATTATACATTTTGTCAAAACCTATAAAATTGTGTGGTAGAAAGTATAAACCATAATGTAAACTATTGACCATGGTTAGTAGCTATGCTACAATATTTGTTCATCAGTTGTAACAAATGTACCACACTAATGAAAGATGTCGTTAATGGGGCAAAGTGTGAGGGGGAAGGAGGTGAGGTATATGGGAATCCCCTATATTTCAATATAACTTTTATGCAATCTAAAACTTCTTTAAAAATAAGGAACAAAAAATATGCTGTTGGATTCAGTTACCTAGTCTTTTGTTGCGGATTTTTGCATCTGTATTCATAAGGGATATTGGTCTTTTCTTTTCTTGTATCTGCCTTTGTTTTAGAGTGTTGTTTGTCTCATAAAGTGAGTTAGGGAATATTCCCTCTTCAGTTTTTTGGGACAGTTGAGCAGAATTAGCATGAATTCTTCTTGGAATGTTTGGTAGAATTCGCCTATGAATTTTCTTTGTGGGCTTTTCTTTTTGGGGAGGTTTTTCATGACCAATTCAATCTCTTTGCTTACAACTGGTCTTCTGTTTCTTGTAGGTTGTTTGTGTGTTTTTAGGAACTTGTCCATTTCATCTAAATTGTCTAATTTGTTAGCATACAATTCTTCATAGTATCCTCTTATGATTGTTTTTATTTCTGTGAGTCAGTAGTAGTAATGTCCCCCCTTTCATTTCTGATTTTAATTATTTGTGTCCTCTTTTATTCTTTGTCAGTCTAGAAAAAGGTTTGTCTGTTTTATTGATCTTTTCAGAAAACCAACTTTTGCTTTTTTAAATTCTCTCTATTATTTTTGTTTTGTTTTTCTCTCTATTATTTTTTACCCTCTATTTCATTTATCTACTCTAATCTTTATTATTTCCTTCCCTCTGCTTGCTTTAGGTTTAGTTTGCTGTTCTTTTCCTAGTTCCTCCAGGTATGCAGTTAGATCTTTGGCTTTAGCTCTTCTTTTTCAAAGTACGCATTTAGGGTTATAAATTTCCCTCTCAGCACTGCCTTTGCTGCATCCCATAAGTTTTGATATGTTATATACTCGTTTTCGTTCGTCTAAAAATATTTACTGATTTGCCTCGCAATTTCTTCTTTGGTCCATTGAATGTTCACAAGTGTGTTGTTTAACTTCCATATATTTGTGGATTTTCCAGTTCTCAGTTATGGATTTCTAGCTTCATTCCATTGTAGTCAGAGAAGATCCTTTGTATGGTTTCAATCTTCTTTTATTTATTAAGACTTGTTTTGTGACCTAACACATGGTCTATCTTGGAGATTGATCCATATGCACTGAGAAGAATGCGTGTCCTGTTGTTTAGGGTGCAGTGTTCTATTAGGTTGGTGCAAAAGTAATTGTGGTTTTGCATTGCTGAAATTTGCCATTTCATATTGGAATACATTTCTTAAATAAATATGGTTATGTTATACATCATTTTAATGTGCATTTCTCACTTTATATTTTTTTGCTAGTGACTTATTACTTGCTGTTTATTTTATATTTATTTTGGACTATGGAAATGATGTTAGACAAAAAGCAAATTTGGGCGATTTTCTTATTTGGGTTCAAAATGGGTCATAAAGCAGTGGAGACAACTGCAACATCAGCAATGCATTTGGCCCAGGAACTGCTAACGAATGTACAGTGCAGTGGTGGTTCAAGAAGTTTTGCAAAGGAGACGAGAGACTTGAAGATGAGGAGCATAGTGTCCAGCCATTGGAAGTTGACAGCAACCAATTGAGAGCAGTCATCGAAGCGGATCCTCTTACAACTACACGAGAAGTTGCCGAAGACCTCAGTGTTGACCATTCTACAGTCGTTCGACATTTGAAACAAATTGGAAAGATGAAAAAACTTGATCAATGAGTGCTTCATGAGCTGACTGAAAATCAAAAAAATCATCATTTTAAAGTGTCGTGTTCTCTTCAACGAACCATTTCTCAATCAGATTTTGACATGCGAAGAAAAGTGGATTTTATACGACAACTGGCAACAACCAGCTCAGTGGTTGGACTGAGATGAAGCTCCAAAGCACTTCCCAATGCCAAACTTGAACCAAAAAATAGGTCAAGGTCACTGTTTGGTGTTCTGCTGCTGGTCTGATCCACTACAGCTTTCAGAATCCTGGCAAAACCATTATATCTGAGAAGTATGATCAGCAAATCGATGAGAAGCACCGAAAATTGCAGCGCCTGAAGCCAGCATTGGTCAACAGAAAGGGCCCAATTCTTCTCCACAACAACACCCGACCGCATGTTGTACAACCAATGCTTCAAAAGTTGAACAAATTGGGCTATCAGCTTTTGCCTCATCCACCGTATTCACCTGACCTCTCCAACTACCGACTACCACTTATTCAAGCATCTCAACAACTTTTTACAGGGAAAACGCTTCTATAACCAGCAGGTTGCAGAAAATGCTTTCCAAGAGTTCATCGAATCCCGTAGTACAGATTTTTACATTGCAGGAATAAACGAATTTATTTCTTGTTGGTAAAAATGTGTTGATTGTAATGGTTCCTATTTTGATTAATAAAGATGTGTTTGAGCCTAGTTATAATGATTTGAAATTCATGGTCTGAAACAGCAATTCCTTTTGCACCAATCTAATATATATTTCTGTTAGGTCTAGTTCATTTATAGTATTGTTCAAGTTTTCTGTTTCCTTATTGATCTCCTGTCTAGATGTTCTATCAATTGTTGAAAGTGGTATATTGAAGTCTCCAGCTATTATTGTAGAAGGTCTGTTTCTCCCTTCAGTTTTGCCAGGGTTTGCCTCATATATTTTGGGGCACCATGGTTAAGTGCATAAATATATATGATTGTTATTTTGGGGGGTGGATTGCCCCTTTTATTAATCTATAGTATCCTTCTTTGTCTCTTATTACATCTTTTGACTTCAAGTCTATTTTGTTCAATATTAATATAGCTACCCTACCTCTCTTTTGGTTACTATTTGCATGGAATATCTTTTTCCATCCTTTAACTTTCAACCTATTCATGTCTGGGTCTAAGTTTAGTCTCTTGTAAACAACATATATTGTATCATGCTTTTTTATCCTTTCTGCCAACCTGTGTCTTGATTGCAGAGTTCAATCCAATAACATTCAGTGTTATTGCTGAACAAGTAGTACTTACTTCAGCTATTTTACCCTTTTTAAAATAGATATCGTATATTTTCTTATCTCTCTTTTATTGCATGCTCATTTTGTGTATAGTTGATCTTTTGTGATGTAAATGATCCCTTTCTCATTTCCATTTCTGTATATTTCTTAAATACTTTCTTTGTGCTTTTCCTGGGGTATATTAAACAACCTAAGTCTATAACCTAGTAGTTTGAAAAGATACCAACTTAACTTCAATAGCATACACATTCACTGCTCTCTTGGCTTCCTTTTCTCCTCTTTATGTTATTTTTGTGACACACTACCTCTTTATATTTTATATATCCATTATAAGGAAATATGATTATTTCTTATTCAATTGTATTCTAACTCTTAGAGGAAATAAAGAGTAGAGTTATATACTGAGGATACAGTACTATTTAGGTTTGCATTTACGCATTTAGTTACCTCTACCAAAGATCTTCACTTCTTCATACTGCGCCAAGCCACTCTCTCCTGTATTTTCCTTTCAACCTGAAGGACTCCCTTTAGTAATTCTTTCAGGGCAGATCTTTTGGTGATGAACTCTCTGTTTTTGGCTTTCTGTGAATATCTTAAACTTTCCCTCACTTTTGAAGAAAAATTTTGCATAATAAAGAATTTAAATAGGGAAGCAGATGTGGCTCAAGTGATTAGGCTCCCATCTACCATATGGGAGGCCCCAGGTTTGATTCCCAGGGCCTCCTGGTGAAGGCAAGCTGGCCTGTGCCGACGGAGAGCTAGCACAGCAAGATGACACAACAAAGGGAGACAAGCAGACACAAAAAAAGTGTGCAGCAAATGGACACAAAGAGCAGCAAGGGGAGAAATAAATAAATAAAACAATTCTTTTAAAAACAAAACAAAAATATCTTTAAAATATCATACCACTGCCTTCTGGCCTCTATGGTTTCTGATGAGAAGTCAGCACTTAGCCTTATTGACTTTTCTCTTACTGCTTTCAGAATTCTCTCTTTATCTCTAGCATTTGACACTTTGATTAGTATATGTCTTAGAGTAGGTCTATAAGGGTTTATCCTGTTTAGAGTATGCTGTACTTCTTGGACCTGTATATTTATGTCTTTAGTAAGAGTGGGGAAATTTTTGGACATTATTTCCTCAAATATTCTTTCTGCCCTTTTCCCACCTTTTCTTCTGCTGGGACCATATGTTGGTATGTTTCATGCTGTCACTCCTGTCCCTGAGACCCTGCTCAATTCTTTTCTATTCTTTTCTCTTTCTCTTCTTTTGACTATATGATTTTGACTGCCCTGTCTTCTAGTTCACTGATTCTTTCTTCTGTGTTCAAATCTGCTGTTTACCTTCCTAATTTAGGCACATTGTCATCTTAATATCCTTAAGTTCTGTGTCCTTATTTAGTTTATTTCTATCTATATTTTCCTTCATCTCCTTGAATTGATTTAGGAGATTTATTTGAACTTCTTTGGTTAGTTATTCCAAAGTCTGTGTGTTCTCTGAAGTTTTAATTTGTTCCCTTGACTGAGCTATATCTTCTTAGTATGGCTTGTGATTTCTTGCTGATGTCTGGGCATCTAGTTATTTCTTTTTTTTTTTTTTTTTTTTTAAAGATTTTATTTATTTATTCATATATCCCCCCCTTGCTGCTCATGCTCGCTGGGTCAGCTAACCACGCCGTGTGGGCGGGCTTGCCTTCACCAGGAGGCCCCGGGAACCGAACCTGGGGCCTCCCATATGGTAAACGGGAGCCCTACTGATTGAGCCCACAGCCGCTTCCCAGGGCATCTAGTTATTTCTATGTGCTAACTCTGAAAGTCAGTCTCTCCCTCTTGCCTAGGGTTTTTTTGGTAGATTGGCTGTGTGTTAAGGCTCTTATTCAATGCTTTGTCCAACTTATACTGAACCTTTAGAGCAGTCCCTATTTGTTGAGATTTTATCAGGTGTTCTGTACCTTCTTCCTGTCCTGGACAACTTTTCAGGTTGCCCTTTTATGTATGATTGTTTCACCACCAGGAGATTTCCTTTTCTCTATTCCTTCTCTGGAGGTCCTAGGCTCTTCTGTTTGTTTTTGTGCAGATTTTCCTCCCCAGTGGCTATGATTTAATGCTCAACCACTCTCCCAAGCTAGGTACCTCCTTTTTGTTACAATTTTCAGTCCCGGGGCCCATCCTACTGTACATCAGTTCAGTTTCCCCTTTTTTATATGAATCTTTTCTGCCTCCAGTAACTTCCACATTAGGGTATCCTGTCCCAGGGAGCCAAATGGGGTCAGCAATAAAAAAGACACCCCCCCCCCTTTTTTTTTCATTTAGGTATTTCAACAATTAGAGACCAGGTTGGGTGTTTGCACAATTTGCCAGCAGTTCCACTGTGGGTCTCTCTTATTTTCTGGGAGTCCTTTTGTATGCACATTTCCCCAACCCCTTGGACTCTGCCCTTGGTCTGTGTGGCCTTGGATCCTCATGCCTAAATGTTCATGGGGTTCTAAATCACTAGTATGTGTGTGGCTGTATGGTCCATGACTATGGCTGTAGGTACCTAGGCCAGAGTGCTGCCACCGTGTGACTCTTAAAAGGTGTGGGACCTAATGAGGGGGAAGGATCCAAGCTAGCAGGTCTGAGTCACAGATCTCCCGCCTTCTTTTGTAGTGGTTTTTTTTTTTCATTCTTTCTTCAATTCAGCATTTCTATAGTCTCCAGTTTCTATTGTCCTCCTGAGTCACAAGCAAATGGAATTTGCCTTTTTATTAGTTTCTATAGAGACTCTTTCCCACTATCTTAATGACATCACTCCCAAGATTTTTAAAATTAAAGTAACCTTTTATTATTACAAAAGCAGTTAGGGGGTCATGGATGTGGCTCAAATGGTTGGGCGTCCATCTCCCATATGGAGGGACCTGGGTTCAATCCCCAGGACCTCCCAGTAAAATAAAGAAAAATATATAGAAGATGCGCGAGCCGCCAGTCCCTGTGCGCAGGTATGTCGCCAGGCCCCATCCCTAGGCCCCACGCAGGGGTGCGCCTCACACAGCAAAATGATGACTTAACAGGAGAGTGACACAAGGGAGAGCCAAGATGAGACACGCTGAAAAACGAGTAACTGAGGTGGTGCAGGTGGCAGAACGCCTCTCTCCCACATTGGAGTTTCCCAGGATCAAATCCCAGTGAAGAGAGGAGGAGAAGGATGAGAAGAGAGGTTAGGAAATGAACACAGAGCATTGCCCAGGGAATGGACACAAAAACAGCAAAAACGGGAGGGGGGGTGGTGGTTTAAAAAATGGATAAAAATAAATAAATCTTAAAAAAAAAAAAAAAAAAAAGCAGTTAGGAAAAAAATTAGAAAATACATTACCATATTTATACCATAATTGTACTACCCAGAATGCCAGTGTTAAACATCTTATTGTATATTCTTCTAGATCTTTTTCTATACATATATATGCATATTTTATTAAAATGAAAGCAAAGGTACATGCTATTTTATAGTCTTCTCTTTTTAGTTAACAATCTCCACCTTTTCCATGTCAGTACATTTTCATTTTTTCTAATAATCAGAATATTCAGAATTCCCCAATTGCTCCAAAATGTTCTTCATAGCTATTTTTTCCAAATCAGAAGCTAGTCTAGGATCACAAGTTGCATCTGGTGGTTATATCTTTTAATTCATTTTGAATCTAGTTTAGTCTTTCTTTTTCTATCACACAAACTTATTCCATCAACAGAACTAGGCCAGTTGTCCTGCAGAATAGCGTACTTTCTGGATTTGTCTGCTTGCTTCTTTGGGGTGCCATTTAGCTTATTCCTCTATCTCTGGTATTTTGTGTAAATTGGAAGTTAGGTCTAAAGACTTGATGGATTCAATTTAAACCTTTTTTGGCTACAGTACATCCGAGGATGTTGGGTACAGCATATTAACTCACATTAGGAAATATGATATCCATTTGACCTACCAGGACTTATGTTAAGTCCCTGGCCCCTAATACATTTTTTTTTTTTTTAAGATTTATTTTATTTATTTCTCCCCATCCCCTCATTGTTTGCACTTGCTGTGTCTGCTTGTCTTCCTTGTTTCTTTAGGAGGCACCGGGAACCAAACCCGGGACCTCTGATGTGGGAGAGAGATGTCTAGTTGCTTGAGCCACCTCCATTCCCTGCTCCATTCCCTGCTTTGTTGTGTCTCATTGTTTTTCTTCTTGTGTCTCTTGTTGCATCACCTTATTGCATCAGCTTGCTGCACCTGCCTGTCACACCAGCTCACTATCTTCTTAAGGAGGCACCAAGAGCCAAACCAGGGACCTCCCATATGGTAGGCGGGAGCTCAATCATTTAAACCACATCTGCTTCCCCATTTTTTTTAATGATACCCAGGCCCAGGGAATGAGCTTCCCACCTTGTATGTGGGAAGCCGGCGCTCAGCCACATTAGCTCCCTTGAGTTGGTTTTTTCATTTCTTTGCTTGTTGTTTTTTGTTTGTTTGTTTTTAGGAGGCACTGGGGACCAAACCCAGGACCTCCCATGTGGGAAGCAGGCACTCAACCGCTTAAGCCACATCACTCTCCCTAATATATTTTATTTTTTTTTTTTTTTAAGATTTTATTTATTTATTCATTTATCCCCCCCTTGCTGCTTGCTCGCTGGGTCAGCTAACCACGCCGTGCGGGCGGGCTTGCCTTCACCAGGAGGCCCCGGGAACCGAACCCAGGGCCTCCCATATGGTAAACGGGAGCCCTACTGATTGAGCCACAGCCGCTTCCCATCCCTAATATATTTTAAATATGATTAATTCAGAACTCAATTCAGTAACTCATTTGTATCATATATTAATACTTGAAATGAATGAACCATCAGCCAGAGTTAAGAAAAGTTTATTTTGGAGAGCTTTTTCATTGTATTTTGCAATAATGAGATTTAACTGTTATTTGCATAATTATATTTAAGGCTTTTGAGCAGAGTGACTAATGGCTTGTCTTTGCTGGAACTTGTAACCTGCTTGAATTTCAGAGGAAGCTGCAGAAGAGAGTTCAGAGAACTAAGGGAAGCATATGACTGGCATATAACAAACCAGCATGTAACTTCTATAAGATATAAAGCACAACTAGCTATTAAAATTCTTATAGATTTTTAAAACTTGAAAATGTCTTATCCTGCAAATGGCATGTCTGTTATTGTTGCCATTGCTACAAACTACACTTCCTTATGATAAATCATTGAGTGTGGGACATAAGAGGCCTGGGAAGTATGTATCTCTAGCCGTGAAATAAGTGTTTAAGTGGGATGAATAGAAGCAAAGCAAATATGTTTTCTGTCTTTGCCTCTGTGGAAGCCGCCATCTCATAATTGTAACACAGGCTGACACAGATTTATCATGTGCTGGGAGAGATTCCAGGGAATCAGGAAAGCCTTCAGTAATTGTTCCATTCTGATTCTCCTTGCTGTGCCCTTCCTATTCCTTCCCATAACTTGAGAGCTGGTGATTCCATGCAAATATGAAACTCCTATGCCCTAGGGAAAGGTCAATAAAAGGAATTGTGTTACCTTTTTAGAAAACATAACACATATAATTAGTAAGAAAGTAAAATAGTAAGAAGGAAATAAAAGAAATCCACCACTGATATCAGTTTCTAGACTACCCTTCCAAAAATATTCTGCATATTCAAGTATGTGTTTGTGGGCATTTGTGTGGTTTTTTTTTTTTTTTTTTTAACCTGAATGGTAGCATGCTACATACTTATTTGTGCATTGCTCTTTATAAAAAAGGGAATTCTGAGCAGTTTCTTTGTTGAAGTATCATAGACCATGCTCTATGGTAAGAGGAATAGTGGCCTGAGTTGCATATATCTTTTTCTCCCTCTCTTCCCAACACAGACATCGATGCTAGGCCATGGGACTTCCAAGCAGAAGAATGCACCTTGAGGGCCAACATTGAGGCTTTTAACAGCCGTCGGTATGACAGACCCCAAGATTCTGAATTTTCACCTGTGGATAACTGCTTGCAGAGTGTGCTGGGGCAAAGGTTGGATCTTCCTGAGGATTTCCACTATTCATATGAGCTTTGGCTAGAGAGAGAAGTATTTTCACAGCCCATCTGTTGGGAGGAGCTCCTCCAGAACCACTGACTGTGCTCTTGTCAAAGTGTCTGTTACATGGGGATTGGCTCCAATAAATGGTGCTCTGCTTAACCTGCCCATTCAGCCTTTGATTCCAGCTCTAAGAATGCTTGCCAAAGGGAGATCTGGCCTAGCCCAAGGACATCCAGTATAGTTCAGGGCAGTCTGGGGACTGTTGGACCTGGAGGTGGGACAGGCCTGGGATCCTGAGTCACAAAAAATGTATCAACCTTCCCTGAGGTCGATTGGGTCCCCAGCTGACCTTGGATATTTGGTGGATCCATTCTAGCCAGAGTCTTTGGTGGTACCACTTTCTTTATTAGTCTTGCCTAGAACCAGGGTAGCCTTTGTTGGGCCCAGGAGTGAGAGAGTTTATTATGGCATTTGATCCATGGCATTCATCACGAGTAATTAGAAATGAAGTTTATAAAATAAGAGGAAAGTTTTCTTCTTGCTCACTCTGGATTCCTAGGACTTATCAGAAGTTTGGCAAAACCACCTTTGAAATTGTGTGTAAATTTTGACAAAGTTGTCCTGAACACACACTCACCCCTTTCTAAAATCATCAGTGCTAAGATGATTTTAGAGCACCTGCACCTTCTTTGGAAAGGATGATGATTTACTATTCCCTAAATACTGCATGTTATAGATAGTATATTGTGTAGAGTGTTTTTTCTATATTCCCTAAGAAATCTATGTTCAATGTGAAAATTTTTTTCTCTGTGTATTCTCTATAGGGCATGGAGTCCTCTGCCATTTTCTAAGAGCCACACCAATATGAAACAGGCCTTCTCAAAGGATGTTTCATGTTTCTGAAATTGCTTCATCTTAAAATGGCTGAGTATGCTGCAGAAAATTAGCCTTTCCATCAAATTAATTTTTCAAATGACAAGTTAGCTACTGGAGACTTTATCAAGATAGTGTGTCCATTTGTGCTCATGATCCATTTATTTTTTAATTGAATAGAACAGCAAGAACATCACAGCTTATCATTTTTCTTCTCATTCAAAGTTGCTTAATAATTTTTTTTCTTTTTTACTGCTAGTGGTTTCAGTGTCATGTGGAGATTTACCAATACCATTTCTGCTAAAAGTGTTTCATATTTCTTTGAAAATATAAGGGTTGATGTACCAATCACTTTACACTTCTCTCTTTTATAGCAGAACCACATACTTCCCAACAGAAATAAGATTTTTAGAAAACTTTCTGATTCAGTCAGGATCGTTTTATTTCTCTTTTGCCTCTAAAATTATGTCAGCTATATTTTCAAGCTTTTTTTTTTTTTTTTAAATATAGATACCTCCTTCCAACTTAGACACTACTGAGACTTTTTTATGATAGCACTAGGCCACCTTAAATGAGCCAGGGGTCTAGCAAAATTAGCTCACTCACTCTGTCTTTTGTCAGCCACAGCCCCACTTGGAACTCATGATGGAGTTACTCGCAATGCCTGAAGGACGTATACCAATACTCTAATAAATCACCCTTAGATTTTACCTCTTTGTGCTTTATGATAGCAGGATTTCTGTTTTTATGAAAAGGTCATGAAGAATGCAAGTATGTAAGTGTATGAAACTTCTTAAAATAATTTGTAAATTTTACGTGAGTAGGATAACAGCCCTTATTGTAATCAAAATAATTTATTGAGCATGTCATCTATGAATTATAGGAATTGTATTAATCTAGGGTCAAGTTAGTGTGATTTTAATGTGATTTGAATAAGACAATTTTCAAGGAAGCAATCATCAACCTATTTATTTTAAAGCCATATAGTATTTAATTTGTATCAAGAACAAATAAGTAGCTTTTAAAGATATTTACATGAATGCTTTTTGAAGCACAAAAATATACTAAGCTTTAATATTTCATACCATATTATTTACAACTCTTTTCTACAGGAAGTTTAATTTTCAATACAAATGGGGAAACTGAGGCACCAAGGATAGGTGATTAGTTTTCAGATCGCATCATTTTTCCACTGACTTGCTGGGACTAGCTTTCAGGTATTAACAGCACCATATACTAAAGTAACCAAGTTGGAGCTCCCAATTTGAGAACCCATATCTATGGTTAGAAATAAATTCAGATTAACCAGCCTCCAATGGTGATTATTGTTACCAAATAGAAGAATGTTATTTGAGTAATTTATAAACTTAAGAATTTTAATTTTGTAAGTATTTCAGTAAAGTTTATGTTGATTGTTGGTGACACTGTTCGTCTACCAAAGCACTTTAATAAAAGGAAAAATGAACTGGAGTTAATAATTTGGTGTTTAAATTATTCAACACAAGAGAATCTTCAAGGCATGTGAGATATAGGAAGGAAATATATAATTAAAGAGGGTGAATATACAAAAAGGGTGAGTTTTACCCCCAGGAAATACTCTGGAGGTAGACTAATACATAAGTCCATAAGTCCAAAATTCAGTGTCTTTTGACAAACATATTTCTTGCTCATAGGTCTCCTCCACTCATCTTGGCTTGCTAACTTGGCTCTGCTGCACAAGTATTCTCTTTCTGGCAGTAGCTGATGGGGTTTATTCCATCTGGGACATACTGTTCTCACAGTGAAGAGCAGGAGCAAAAGACCAAACCAAACCATGCAAGCCCATTTAAAGCTTCTCCTTAGATGTGGTCTAAGTCAAAATTACCCGTATTCCTTTAACCAAAAGCAACTCATATGGACAAGCCTAACTTTGGGCTAGAGAAGTATACTCTACCTACAGAATGGCAAATGGTAGGGATGTATAATCTTACAGTAGAGAAAGTGAATTGGAAACAATAATACAATCTACCCTCCTGGTCATGAATATCTGCATCTATCCTATCTCCAAAATTCACAATCAGTCATGACATGAGATGTGAAGTCCAGGATTGCATGATCTACATCAGGTCTAGATACAGCATCTCTTGATCATGAGACTTGTACACTTAAAAATTACAACAGATAATTTGCCCCCAAGCCCCACTCTACCTCCCCTCCCTCCCATCCCAAATGCAGTGGTGCAACAGGGAGAAGATAGCCTCAATAAACATTCCTACTCTGACAGGGAAGAAACAGAAGGCATATAGTGATCACTGGCCCAGAGCAATTCTGCAATCCCACTGGGCAAATGTTGCAATAGGTCCTCTTACTCCAGGTATAGGAATGTTTCTTAAGTTTGCTTCCTAGAAATACCTTGTCCCTACTCTCCAACCCCTACTTCATTGTTCTCTGGGGTAGAGGAGGGCTTTTTTCCATATCCTTGGAAAAATCTGAAGAGGAAGTTGGAGAATGTTCTTGACTGACAGTTTTCTTGGTCTGCTTCTTGCTTAAGGAATGTTCGGGGCCCAAGAGTCATTCTATATTTTGAACAGTCATATTTTTAAAAATTATTTTTTAATTAGAGAAGTTGTAGGTTTACAGAAAAGTCATGTAAAAATACAATTTTCCCTATATACCTACCCCTCCCCCCATTATTGACTTTTGCATTAGTGTGGTAGCTTTGTTAAAATTGATGAAAGAATATTAAAATATTTTAACTATAGTCCATAGTTTATATTAGGTATACTTTCCCCCATATACTACCCTATTATTAACATCTTGTATTAGTGTCATATATTTGTTAGAATTCATGAAAAACATTCTTGTTCTATTAACCCCAGTCCATAGTTCACAGTAGGGTTCACTGTGTTATACAGTCCCATGTTTTATCTTCTTTCATTCTAATAACTTACATGACCCAAAACTTCCCCTTTCAACCACATTCATATACATATATGTTAATCACACAATAATGTGCTACCATCACCACCATCCATTTCCAAACCTTTACAATCAACTTAAATAGAAATTCTGTACAAATTTAAGCATCACCTCCCCATTCTCTATCCCAATCTATCCCCTGGTAACCTATATTCCAGATTCTAACTCTATGAGCTTGCTTATTATACTTAGTTCATATCAGTGAGATCATACCATATTTATCCTTTGTGCCTGGCTTATTTCACTCAGCATAATGTCCTGAAGATTCATCCGTGTTGTTGCATGCATCAGGATTTTATTCCTTTTTTTTTTTTTTTTTTTTTAAAGATTTTATTTATTTATTCATTTATCCCCCCCTCTGCTGCTCCCGCTCGCCGGGTCAGCCAACCACGCCACGCGGGCGGGCCCTGCCCCCACCAGGAGGCCCCGGGAACCGAACCCGGGGCCTCCCATATGGTAAACGGGAGCCCCACTGATTGAGCCACAGCCGCTTCCCCGATTTTATTCCTTTTTACAGCTGAACAATATTCTGTCATATGTATATACCACATTCTGTTCATCCATTCATCAGTTAATGGACACTTAGGTTGCTTCCATCTTTTGGCAATTGTGAATAATGCTGCTATAAACATCGGTGTTCAAGTATCTGTTTGTGCCCCTGCTTTCAATTCTTCTGAGTATGTACCTAGTAGTGGGATTGCCAGGTCATATGGTAATTATATATTTAGCTTCCTAAGGTACTACCAAATTGTTTTCCACAGTGGTTGCACCATTATACACTCCTATTTCTCCATGTGATCGCTTGAAGCTTTTTGTGGATTCTGGAAAAGATCATGTCCTTAGAGCTAATCCATTCCTGTCCATGTAAACCTAATATAGGTGGAACTCTTGATTAAATTGCTTCTGTTAAGGGCCTTTGATTAGGTTGTGTGACCCAGAGTGGGTCTTAATCCTCTTACTGGCTTCCTTTATAAATGGAGGACTAAAAGCAGCAAATACAAGGAAAAAAGCAGAAGAGATGGAGGAAGGACTCCAGGAGTTGATGAGCCAGAAGGGAGAAAAGCCACAGGCCCAGAGAAGAGGGAAGAGACAAATGGACTAGCATTGTGCCCTGCCATCTGCCTGATTGTCCCAGCTGCAACTTGGTGAGACAGCATCTCTTGATTTGGACACTTTAACAGCCTCAGAACTGTAAGCTTTTAACCTAACAAATTCCCATTATAAAAACCAACACATTTCTGGTACATTGCACCAAGCAGTCTATAGCAAATTAAAACACTCTGCATCCTCTCCAACACTTGTAATTTTCTGTTTTTTCAATAGTAGCAATTCTAGTGGTTGTGAAATGACATCTCATTGTGGTTTTGATTTGCATTTCCCTAATAGCTGGTGATATTGAGCATCTGTTCATGTGCTTTTTAGCCATTTATATTTTCTCTTTGGAGAAATGTCTATTCAAGTCTTTTGCCCATTTTTTAATTGGATTATTTGTCTTTTGATTGTTGAGTTGTTGGATTTCTTTATATATTCTGGATATTAACCCTTATATTTCCAAATATTTTCTCCCATTGAGTAGGGTATCCTTTCACTTTCATGACAAAGTCTTTTGATGCATGAAAGTTTTTAATTTTGAGGAAATCCCTTTTATCTATTTTTTTTTCTTCCATTGCTTGTGCTCTGGGTGTAAAGTCCAAGAAACCATTGCCCAACACAAGATCCCAACAATGCTTCCCTACATTTTTTTCTAGGAGTTCTAGTCCCAGTTTATATATTTAGGTCTTTGATCCATTTTGAGTTAATTTTTGTATTTGGTGTGAGATAGGGGTCTTTTTCATTCTTTTGCATATGGATATCCAGTTTTCCCAACATCATTTGTTGAAGAGAATATTCTTTCCCAATTAAGTGGGCTTGGCAGCCTTGTCAAAAATCAATTGGCAGATTGAATCTTCTGGGAAGATGGTGGACTAGTTAGATACGGGAATCTCTTCTCCAGAAAAATAACTAGAGGACAAGCTGAAACAGCCCTGAAAAAGATCTAGGGTTTAGGACAGCAGGTGAAGGCTGTACACCACCCAGAGGAGAGAGGGACAGAAGAGGGAAATTGCGACTACAGAACCTTGAGTTAGAAGCAGCAGCTTCTGCTGCTGCCAGCACCCTCCCCCACACTCTTTAGGATTCTCAGGCCTCTGGGCCTGTGACCACAGACAAAGGGGGCTCCAGGGATCTACCACTCCCGGAAAGGGGAGAGAGAGGGACACAGCCTTAGGCTGACTCAGGTTCTGACCTGTAAATTTGGGCTGCGGAGCCCCACGGACCCTTCCACACTGTAGTTTGCCCTGGGAGCCTAGGAAGGACTGGAGAAATCCGACCCTCGCAACCTCCCTCTCTTCTAGCCTGGACTAATTGTGGAGGACTCCACGGGAGAGGAGAGAGAGAGCCTGGGGTTGACCCTGCTTTTGACTCCCAGGTTTGGTCTGCCCTGTCCCGAGAGCCCTTCCAGGCTGGGTGGGGCTGCGCCATTGTTTGCCTTGGAGCCTGCAAGGGGCTAAAGATATACAAACCTCCCAATCTCCTCCTCTACTAACAGGGACTGATTGTTGAGGACTCAGAGGGGAGTGGAAATATTTCCTAGCTGAGAAAAGGGGGGCGCTACGAGAGAAGTCTGGAGAACTGTCTCAGAAAGTTTGAATCACAGGGCTCTTAGCCCTCAGACAGGAAGCTCTATCACATTGATCTGGTCTGTGTCACAACAAATACTCTCCGACCAGGCATTGAATTGAGAGCTGCCAACAAGCGTCATCTCCTGGCAGACCAAGGAAGTGCACATAAGAAAATTAATAAGAGAGGCTTTTCCTGGCCTCTATAGCCTCCCTGCCCAAGGCCCTAAGAAACAACTCTACAACCAATTACTGGATCCAGTGCCCAGTTTTGAGCAACCAGCAGAACAATCCTAACAATCAAGGTTGAGTCAAAAATCAAAGAGCTGTGGTAACTCACAGCCTCCTGCCACTAAAACCCCATAAAAGAGAAAGAGATAGAGAAGCGGATGTGGCTCAACTGATATGGCTCCCGTTTACCATATGGGAGGCCCCGGGTTCAATTCCCAGGGCCTCCTCATGAATGCAAGCCAGCCTGTGCAGCACGGTGAGCTGACGCAGCAAGACGACACAACAAAGGGAGAAAAGCAGACATAGAAAAATGCACAGCAAATGTACACAGCAAGCACAAGCAGCAAGGGGGGGGGGTAAATAAATAAATAAAATCTTAAAAAAAAAAAAAAAAAGAAAAAAAGAGATAGAGCATCTAAGTAAAATACAAACTAACCAGATGCCTAAGCACCAGCAAAAAATTATGAGCCATACCAAGAAAATAGAAGACATGACCCAAGAAAAGGAATACAGCAAAGTCCCAGAAGAGATGCAGAGTTTGAGAGAACTAATCAGTGAGATGAGCACAAATTTCCAAAATCAAATTAATGAGATGAAAGAGAATATAGTTAAAGAGATAAATGACATCAAGAAGTCATTGAGCAAATGCAAAGAATAATTTGAAATCCTGAACAGAAAAGCAATGGAGTTCATGGGAATGAAAGACACAATAGGTGAAGTCAAAAATACATTTGAGGCATACAACAGCAGACTCAAAGTGATAGAAGAAAGAATAAGTGATACTGAAGACAGAGCAGCTAAAATTGAATTCAGAAAAGAAGAGAGAAAAGAATGGAAAAAATTGAGCAAGGGATCAGAGAGTTGAATGACAACATAAAATGCAACAACATACGTGTCATGGGAGTTCCAGAAGGGGAAGAGAAAGGAAAAGGGGCAAAAAGAGTATTTGAGGAAATAATAGCTGAAAATTTCCCAACTCTCATGAAAGAAATGAACTTACATGTCCAAGAAGCACACCATACCCCAGTGAGAATAAATCCAAATAGACCTACGCCAAGACACATATTCAGAATGTCAAATGTAAAAGATAAAGAGAAAATTCTCAGAGCAGCAAGAGAGAAGCAAACGATCATGTATAAAGGACGTCCAGTAAGACTTAGTGCAGATTTCTCTTCAGAAACCGTGGAGGTGAGAAGACAGTGGTATGATACAATTAGGAAACTGAAAGAGAAAAACTGCCAGCTGAGAATTCTTTATCCAGCAAAACTGTCCTTCAAATATGAAGGTGAATATAAAGTATTCACAAACAAACAGAAACTAAGAGAGTTTGCAAAAAAGAATCCACCTTTGCAGGAAATATTAAAGGAAGCCTTAGAACCTGAAAGAAAAAGACAGGAGAGAGAGGCTTGGAGGAGAGTATAGAAGAAAGAAAAGCAGAAAGGATAACCAAAAGAGTAAAAAGAGAGACAAAAATAAGATGACATATGAAAACCAAAGAATAAAATGGAGGAAATAAATAGTGCATTTTCAGTAATATCATTGAATGTGAATGGATTAAAATCCCCAATCAAAAGATACAGGCTGACAGAATGGATAAAAAAACATGAGCCATCCATATGCTGCTTACAAGAAACTCACCTCAGACCCAAGGATACAAACTGGCTGAAAGTAAAAGGTTGGAAAAAGATACTCCACGCGAATAGCAAACAGAAAAGAGCAGGGGTAGCTATACTAATATCAGACAAAACAGACTTCAAATGCAAAAAATTGATAAGAGATGTGGAAGGCCATTATATATTAATAAAAGGGACAATCCTCCAGGAAGATATAACAGTCATAAATATCTACGCACCTAACCAGGGTGCCCAAAAAACTGGCAAACTGAAGGGAGAAATAGACATTTCTACAATAATCGTTGGAGATTTCAACACCCCTCTCACATCATTAGATAGAACAACTAGACAGAAGACCAACAAGGAAACAGAGAACTTGAACAATATGATAAGCAAGTTAGACCTAACAGACATATACAGAACACTGCATCCAAACTTAGCAGGTTATACATTCTTCTCAAGTGCCCATGGATCTTTCTCCAAGATAGACCACATGTTAGGTCACAATACAGCTCTCAATAAATATAAAAAGATTGAAATTATACAAAACACCTTCTCAGATCATAATGGAATGAAACTAGAAATCAATAACAGACAGGAAAAAAGCAAATTTGCAAACGTGTGGAGACTGAACAACACACTCCTAAATATTCAGTGGGTCAAAGAAGAAATTGCAAGTGAAATCAATAAATATATTGAGACAAATGAAAATGAGAACACAATGTATTAAAACTTATGGGATACAGCGAAGGCAGTCTTGAGAGGGAAATTTATAGCCCTAAATGCCTACATTAAAAAACAAGAAAGAGCTAAACTCAAAGATTTAACTGAACAACTAGAGAAACTAGAAAAAGAACAGCAAACCAATCCCAAAGCAAGCAGAAAGAAAGAAATAATAAAGATTAGAGCAGAAATAAATGAAAATGAGAACAGAAAAACAATAGAGAAAATCAACAAAACCAAAAGCTGGTTCTTTGAGAAGATCAATAAAATTGGCAAACCCCTCACCAGACTAACAAAAAAAGAGAGAAGATGCAAATAAATACAATCAGAAATGAAAGGGGGAAAATTACAAATGACCTCACAGAAATAAAAAGAATCATAAGAGGATATTATGAGAAACTATATGCCAACAAACTAGACAACCTGGATGAAATGGACAAATTTCTAGAAACTCATAACCAACCTACACTGACACAACAAGAAATACAAGAACTTAACAAACCAATCACAATTAAGGAGATTGAATCCATCATCAAAAATCTCCAAGCAAAGAAAAGTCCAGGACCAGATGGCTTCACAGGTGAATTCTACCAAGCATTTCTAAAAGAATTAACACCAATCCTGTTTAAACTCTTCCAAAAAATTGAAGAGGAGGGAAAATTACCCAACACATTTTATGAAGCCAACATCACCCTAATACCAAAGCCAGATAAAGATTCCACAAGAAAAGAAAATTACAGACCAACCTCTCTCATGAACATAGATGCAAAAATTCTCAACAAAATACTTGCAAATCGAATCCAACAGCATATCAAAAGACTTATACATCACGACCAAGTGGGATTTATTCCTGGTATGCAAAGCTGGTTCAACATAAGAAAATCAATCAATGTAATACACCACATTAACAAATTGAAGGGAAAAAACCACATGATCATCTCAATAGATGCAGAAAAGGCATTCGACAAAATCCAACATCCTTTTTTGATAAAAATACTTCAAAAGATAGGAATAAAAGGAAAATTCCTCAATATGATAAAAGGCATATATGAAAAACCCACAGCCAATATCATACTCAATGCGGAAAGGTTGAAAGCTTTCCCCCTAAGATCGGGAACAAGACAAGGATGCCCACTGTCACCATTGTTATTCAACATTGTACTAGAAGTTCTAGCTAGGGCAATTAGACAAGACAAAAAAATTAAAGGCATCCAAATAGGAAAAGAGGAAGTAAAACTCTCACTGTTTGCGGATGACATGATCCTGTATTTAGAAAATCCTGAAGTATCCACAAGAAAGCTACTTGAACTAATAAATGAGTTCAGCAAAGTGGCAGGATACAAGATCAACACGCAAAAATCAGTAATGTTTTTGTACACTAGTACTGAACAAACTGAGGAGGAAATCAGGAGGAAAATTCCATTTTCAATAGCAACAAAAAGACTCAAATACCTAGGAGTTAATTTAACCAAAGAAGTACAGGACCTATATGCAGAAAACTGCAAAACAATGCTAAAAGAAATTTAAAAAGACCTAAACAAATGGAAAGACATTCCATGTTCATGGATTGGAAGAATAAATATCGTGAAGATGTCAATCTTGCCCAAACTGATTTATAGATTCAATGCAATACCAATCAAAATCCCAAGAGCTTACTTTACAGAATTAGAGAAGGCAATTACCAAATTTATCTGGAAGGGTAAGTGCACCCGAATAGCCAAAAGTATTCTAAAAAAGAAGAGCAATGTGGGAGGAATTTCACTGCCTGACTTTGAAACATATTACAAAGCTACAGTGGTCAAAACAGCATGGTAGTGGCATAAAGACAGACATATCGATCAGTGGAATAGAATTGGCAATCCAGAAATATACCCTCACCTATACAGTCAACTGCTTTTTGACAAACCTACCAAGCCCACGCTAATGGGAAAAAACAGCCTCTTCAACAAATGGTGCTGGGAGAACTGGATATCTAGAACCAAAAGAATGAAAGAGGACCCCTATCTCACCCCCTATACAAGAATCAACTCAAAATGGATCACAGATCTAAATATAAAAGCCAGGACCATAAAACTACTAGAAGAAAATGTAGGGAAACATCTTCAAGACCTTGAGTAGGTGGTGGTTTCTTGGACCTTACACCCAAAGCAGGTGCAACAAAAGAAAAAGTAGATAAATGGACATATTTCCTGGGATTGCATTGGCCAGCTGACCAGGAATTTGGGGAGCCACACTCCACCCCAGCGAGTCCTTTTGGAATCCAATGCAGAAGTTCGATTTCATTTCAAATGCAGTGCCATCCCACATGCTGCTGTCTTCTCCAAACATCACTCTCTTCATGCCCACAAGGTCCAAATAATTAGCCTGCAGAAGCATTGGGGACACACAACGCTAAGGTCCCTGCTTTCGAACAGCAGAAAGAAGACAAGACTGGCCAGTAACATGGAAATAAATCCTGTCCATTTTTCCTGGGACTGCATTGGCCTCATGACCAGGATTTTGGTGTGCCACCCTAACGCTTGCGAGCCCTTTTGGAATCCATTGCTGAAGTAATATTTTATTTTACATGCAAAGGTTTCCCATTGCCCTGATGTAGTATATATGTGGTGTTTGGTGACCTTTGATAATGAAGGTTCTTCGTTGAGATGGCAATACTTTCTCATTCTATTCAAATTTCTTCCACTGACTTTGATTCCATTGCTCTGAGTATTTGTAGTTGGAAGTAATATGGTTTTCCAAGGGATACTGTTATGTTTGGTAAGTTATACAAAGGACGTGTGAGCACTTTACAAAGGGAATGTTTTTTAATCAGAAAGAATGAATGCCTCAATGCAAACTGCATGATGAAACAAAAATTTATTTCACCCCTTGAGATTATAATTTCCACAATTTCATGGGGAATAAAATAATTAAAAATTTTTAATAATTTCTTTCCCTAAAATGAGACTGATTATTTCCTTTACATCTGTCTGTGCCTTCTTAAATCTTTATTATAACTGATCATATTAAATATAATCTTACCTAAAATCCCTTTTCAAATCAACATTCTCTTTCAATCTAATATACGTTTAAGTCCATAATTTAAAATTGAAGTCCTTTCAACAGCTTTAACACAGCCATGCGTTGTTCACTTTGCCCACATTATGCACTATGCAATGATTTATCAAAAAAACTGAGAGATAAACGGAAAAATTTGTTCAAGGATGGTGAGAAAAGCACCTTTGCATGGCAGTGTCAACAAATGGATTGAGAGGTCAATAATATTTTAATTATTCTTCTGGATTCTCTTTATTTATTTTAATTCTTAAAGAGCTGTTGAAAACGTTTATTAATGATTGAAGAGAAGAATGTAAACCTCTGTGAATATATGACGCACCAGGGAATGTACGCATTTGATAAGTAAGATAGTGGTTTAATATGTATTAATAAAAGATACCTGTTTTAAAAGTAAAAAAAAAAAAAAAAAAAAGTAGATATGGGACCTCCTCAAAATTAAACACTTTTGCACCTCACAGGACTTTGTCAGAAGGGTGAAAAGGCAGCTGACTCAATGGGAAAAAATTTTTGGAAATCACATATCTGATAAGGGTTTAATATCCAGGATATATAAAGAGATGTTACAACTCAACAATAAAAAGACAAATGACCCAATATAAAAATGGGCCAAAGACTTGAATAGACATTTCTCCGAAGAAGAAATACAAATGGCAAAAAACACATGAAGAAATGCTCAACATCACTCATGATTAGGGAAATGCAAATCAAAACTACAATGAGATATAATTTCACACCTATCAGAATGGCCACTATTAAAAAAGACAGAGAACTACAAGTGTTGGAGAGGATGTGGAGAGATAGGAACACTTCTCCACTGTTGGTGGGGATGCAGGATGGTACAACCACTATGGAGGACTGTTTGGCATTTCCTAAGGAAATTGAATATAGACTTGCCACATGACCTTGCAATACCACTACTGGGTATATACCCAGAAGAACAGAGAGCAGTGACACAAACAGACATCTGCACACCGATGTTCATAGCAACATTATTCACCATTGCCAAAAGCTGGAAACAACCCAGGTGCCCATCAACAGATGAATGGATAAACAAACTGTGGTCTAGTCACACGATGGAATATTATGCAACTGTAAGAAGAAATGAAGTCATAAAGCATATGGCAACATGGATGAACCTGGAGGACATTATGTTGAGTGAAGCAAGCCAGACACAAAAGGACAAATACAGTATGAATGCGTTACTATGAACCAAATATATTGTATAATATATTGTTTGATTAAAAAAAAATTTTTATATGTATCCATTACATTTAATTGAGAAATGTATATATTTATTCATCTGTGTTTACTTTTTTAGTTTTTAATTGTTTATATTTTCAATTATTAAATGTACAAAATAAAGTTAAAAAAATGTTAAAAAAAAAAAAAATCAATTGGCAGGGAGTGAAAATAATTCAAGTGAGCACCTGCTTCCCGTGTACAAGATCCTGGGTTCAATCCCCAGTACCTCCTTAGGAAAAAAAAAAAAAGAAAAATCAATTGGCCATAGATGTGAGGGTCTATTTCTGAAATCTCAATTCAATCTCATTGGTCAATATGTCTATCCTTGTGCCAATACTATGCTCTTTTTCTTTTCTTTTTTTTTTTTTTTTAACATTTGTTTTTATTTATCCCTCCATAGTTGCTTGTGCTTGCTGCACCCACCCGCTGTGTGTTTTTCCGCGCCTGCTTGTCTCCCCCTGTTGTGTCAGCTCATCGCACCACACGGGCCAGCCCAACCAACCGAGCCACAACCACCTCCCATATTTTTTTTATTTTTACCGGGAGATCCCGGGGATCGAACCCAGGTCCCTCCATATGGGAGACGGACACCCAACCATTTGAGCCACATCCGCCCCCCAATACCATGCTCTTTTGACCTCTGTAGCTTTGTGATATGCTTTAAAGTCAGAAAGTGTAAGTCCTCCAACTTCATTCTTCTTTTTCAAGATGTTTTTGGCTCTTTTGGGGCTCCTTTACCCCTTCTAAATAAATTTCTTGAGCAGTTTTATTTACACACCATATAATCCATCCAAAGTGTTTGATCAGTGGCTCTCAGTATAATCACATAATTGTGCTTTCATGACCACAATCAATTTTAGAACATTTTCATTGCTCCAAAAAGAAAAACCCCATATCCCTTATTACCCCCTATTATTGACACTTAGCATTGGTGTGGGACCTTTGTTACAAGTGATGGAAAAATATTAAGCTATTGCTGTAATCTATAATCCATAGTTTGCATTAGGTATACTTTTCCCATATATCACCTGATTATTAACCTCTTGTAATAATGACATACATTTGTTCTACTTCATGGGAGACCATTCTTATATTTGTACTATTAACCACCTTCATTGTCCACAACAGGGTTCACTATGTTACAGTCCTTTGTTTCATCCCCCAGCATGACCTAAACTTCCTCTTTTAACCACAATCTCACACACGATTCAGTGCTAGTAATTACAATCGCAATAATGTGGTAACATTATTTCCATCCACTTCCAAATATTTAAAATCAATCTTAATTAAAATTCTGTGTAAATTAAGCATCAGCTTCCCATTTTCTACCCTCATTCTACCTTCTGGTGACATATTTTAGATGTTAACTCCATGAGTTTGTTCATTCCATTTAGTTCATATTAGTGAGATCATACGATGTTTGTCTTTTGTGTCTGGCTTATTTCACTCAACATAATGTCCTCAAGGTTCATCCATGTTGTTGCATTCCAAATAAATTTGACAATTGGCTTTTCTGGTTCTTTAAAGAAGGGTGTTGGAATTTTGATGGGGATTGCATTGAACCTGTAAATCGTTTGGGAAGAATTGACATCTTAACGATATTTAGTCTTACAATCCATGAACACACAATGTCTTTCCATTTATTTAAGTCTTTGATTTCTTTTAGCAATGCTTTGTAGTTTTCTGTGTATAAGTCCTTTACATCCTTGGTTAAATTTATTCCTAGATATTTGATTCTTTTAGTTGTTATTGTAAATGGAATTTTTTTCTTGATTTCCTCCTCAGATTGCTCATTATTAGTGTATAGAAACACTATTGATTTTTGCATGTTTATCGTGAACCTTGCCACTTTGCTGAATTTGTTTATTAGCTATAGTAGCTCTGTTGTAGATTTTCCGGGACTTTCAATATATAGGGTCATTTCATCTGCAAATTGTGAAAGTTTTACTTCTTCCTTTCCAATTTGGATGCCTTTTATTTCTTTTTCTTGCCTAACTTGCTCTGGCTAGAACTTCCAGTACAATATTGAATAACACTGGAAACAGTGAGCATCCTTGTCTTGTTCCAGATCTTAGAGGGAAAGCTTTCAGTCTTTCACCATTGACTATGATGTTAGCTGTTGGTTTCTCATATATGCACTTTATTATGTTCAATAAGTTTCCTTCTATTCCTGTTTTCATCAAGAAAGGACGCTCAATTTCATCAAATGCCTTTTCCTGTATCAATTGAGATGATCATGTGTTTTTTTTCCCTTTCATTTTGTTAATGTGGTATATTAGTCAGCCAAAGGAGTGCTGATGCAAAATACCAGAAATCTGTTGGCTTTTTATAAAGGGTATTTATTTAGGGTAAATAAACGTATTTACCAGGCCATAAAACGTAAGTTACTTCTCTCCCAAAGTCTGTTGAGATGTGTTGGAGCAAGATGGCTGCCAATATCTGCAAAGGTTCAGCCTTCCTCTTCCTCTTCCTCTTCCTCTCAAGGGCTCCGTGGTCCCAGCTTCTTCCAATATCACTGTAGGCTGGGATAAGTCTCCTCTCTCCCAGGGCTCATTCCTCTCCAGGCTCACCTGCTCTGGTCTCTCCACAAGGTCAGCTGTAGACTATCAGGTTCTTTCTCTTCCCAAGGCCTCTGCCGTGTCTAGGGAGCCGTCTATTCCTCTGTGTTCTCCTGTGTGTTTACTTCCCGGGTCTTCAGCATCAAAACTCTAACTCTTTCCTCTGTCCTCTCGTTTTTTTTGTAGTCCCCACCCACCAACTAACATGGCCAAATCAAAGCCTTAATCATAATTTCATCAAGTAAAAGTGAAACCTCTGAATTTAATACAGTCAAAGGGGAACATGCCTAGAGGAACAGATTAGTTTACAAACATAATCCAATATCTATTTTTGGAATTCTTAAACAATATCAAACTGCTACATGTGGTATATTACATTAATTGATTTTATGTTGAACCACTCTTGCATGTCTGGAATAAAACCCATTTGATCATGGTGTCTAATTATTTTGATGTGCTGTTAGATTTGATTTGCAAGTATTTTGTTGAGAATTTTTGCATATATATTCATAAGAGTGTAATTTTTTTTTTCTTTTTTTTTTTTTACCGGGAGGTACTGGGGATTGAACCCCAGTCTCTCCATATGGTAGACGGACGCCGAACCTCTTGAGCCACATCCATTTCCCAAGAGTGCAATTTTCTTTTCTTGTAGTATCTTTATCTGGCTTTGGTATTAGGTGATGTTGGCCTCATAAAATGAGTTAGGTAGTGTTCCCACCTCTTCAATTTTTTTGCAAGTGTTTGAGCAGGATTAGTATTACTTCTTCTTGGAATGATTGATAGAATTCTCCTGTGGAGCCATCGGTTCCTGGGCTCTTTGTTGGGAGGTGCTTGATGACTGATTCAATCTCTTTGCTTGTAATTGGTCTGTTGAGGTCTTCTATTTTTTGTAGAGTCAGTGTAGGTTGTTCATGTATTTCTAGAAATTTGTCCATTTCATCTAGGTTGTCTAATTTGTTGGCATGCAGTTGTTCATAGTATCCTCTTTTTTTTAATTTTTTTTTTAAGATTTTATTTATTTATTCATTTATCCCCCCCTTGCTGCTCGTGCTCGCTGGGTCAGCCAGCCACGCTGTGCGGGCGGGCTTGCCTTCACCAGGAGGCCCCGGGAACCGAACCCGGGGCCTCCCATATGGTAAACGGGAGCCCTACTGATTGAGCCACAGCCGCTTCCCAGATAGTATCCTCTTATGATCATTTTATTTCTGTCAGGTCAGTTGTAACAACCCCCTCTCATTTCTGATTTTAGTTATTTATATCCTCTCTCTTTTTTTCTTTGTCTAGCTAAGGGTTTGTCCATTTTATTGATCTTTACAAAGTTTTGCTAATTCTATTGTTTTTTTAATTCTTGATTTTATTTATTTCTGCTCTAATCTTTGTTATTTCCTTCCTTCTGCTTGCTTTGAGTTTACTTTGCTGTTCCTTTTCTAGTTCCTCCATGTGTGCAGTTAAGTCTTTGATTTTAGCTCTTTCATAATTTTTAATGTAAGTGTTTAGGACTATAAATTTCCCTCTCTGCACTACCTTTGCTGCATCCCATAAGTTTGATATGTTGGGAGCAGATGTGGCTCAAGCAGTTGAGTGCCTGCTTCCCACATGGAGGTCTCAGGTTCGATCCCCAGTGCCTCCTAAAAAACAAGCAAACAAATGAAAAACCAACTCAGGGGAGCTGATGTGGTTCAGTGGTTGAGCACAGCTTTCCACATATGAGGTCCTGGGTTCAACCCCCAGGCCTGATACCTCAAAAAAAAAAAAAAAAAAAAAAAGTTTTGATATGTTGTATTCTCATTTTTGTTCATCTCAAGATATTTACTGATTTTCCTTGCAATTTCTTCTTTGACCAACTAATTGTTTAAGAGAGTGTTATTTAACTTCCATGTATTTGTGGATTTTTTCCATTTCTCTCTCTGTTATTGATTTCCAGCTTCATTCTATTATGGTCACAGAAGATGCTTTGTATAGTTTCAATCTTTCTAAAATTATTGAGATTTCTTTTGTGACCTAACACATTATCTATCCTGAAGAATGATCCATGTACACTTGAGAAGAATGTGTATCCTGCTGTTTTGGGTTGTACTGTTCTGTATTTGTCTGTTGGGTCATATATCATATTGTTCAAGCTCTCTGTTTTCTTATTGATCTACTGCCTAGATGTTCTATCTATTGATGAGAGTGGTGTATTGAAGTCTCCAACTATTATTATAGATATGTCTGTTTCTCCCTTCAGTTTGTATCATGTATTTTGAGGCACCATCGTTTGATGCATAAATATTTATGATTGTTATTTTTTCTTGGTTGATTGCCCCTTTTATTAATATATAGTGTCCTTCTTTGTCTTTTACAACAGCTTTTGACTTAAAGTATATTAGCATAGCTACCCCAGTTCTTTTTTGGTTACTATTTGCATAGAATACCTTTTTCCAACCTTTTACTTTCAACATATTTGTGTCTTTGCATCTCAGGTGAGTCTCTTGTAAACAACACATAGTTAGATCATGCTTTTTTGTCGATTCTGTCAACCTGTGTCTTTTGGTTGGGGAGTTTAATCCATTAACATTCATTGTTATTCCTGTAAAGGCAGTACTTAACTTCAGCCATTTTGTCCTTTGTTTTTTTATGTCATATCTTTCTTTTGCCTCTCTTTTCTTTTATCGCAACCTCCTTTTCAGTATAGTCAATCTTTTGTGATATGTTTGACTGATCCCTTTCTCATTTCTGTTTCTGTATATTTTTAAAATACTTTCTTTGTGGTTATCCTGGGGTTATATATTATATAGCCTACATCTATAACCTACTAATTTGAAAAGATACCAACTTAGCTTTAGTAGCATACATGCTCTCTCTTCCCGTATCCTTCTGTTTCCCTTCTTTATGTTGTTTTTGTCCCACTTTACCACTGTATATTCTGCATGTCCATTATCAGGAAAAATACCCTTTTTCTTGTTCAATTGCATTCTGATTCTTATATGAATTAAAGAGTAGAGTTGTATATTGAGGATACAATACTATTAGGTTTTGCATTTACTCTCTTAGTTACCCTTACTGATGATCTTCATTTCTTCACACTACTCCAAGCCTCTCTCTCCTGTCTTTTCCTTTCAACCTGCAGAACTCCCTTTAGTAATTCTTGTAGGGCAGGTCTCATGTTGATGAACTCTCTTTTTCTGTGAATATTTTAAACTCTCCCTCATTTTTTTTTCAAGATTTATTTTATTTATTTCTCCCCACCCCCTCATTGTTTGCACTTGCTTTGTCTATTCATCTTCTTTGTTTCTTTACAAGGCACCAGGAACTGTACCTGGGACCTCTGATGTGGGAGGGAGGCACCTAATCACTTAAGCCATCTCCATTCCCTGCTTTGTTGTGTCTGTCATTATGTTCTTCCTCCTGTGTCTCTTGTTGTGTCATCTTGTTGCATCAGCTTGCCGTGCCTGCCCATCGTGTCAGCTCACTGTCTTGCCTGTCTTCTCTAGGAGGCACCAGGAACCTCTACTCCCTACTTTGTTGTGTCTCTCATCACATTTTTCATCTTGTGTCTCTTGTTACGTCATCTTGTTGTGTCAGCTTGCCATACCTGCCCATCACGGCAGCTTGCTGTCTTCTTTAGGAGATACCAGGAAACAAACCACGGACTTCCCATGTGGTAGGCGGGAGCGCAATCGCTTGAGCCACATCTGCTTCCCTCTTCCTCATTTTTAAAAGACAGTTTTGCTGGATAAAAAGTTTTGGCTGGCTGTTTTTCTTTCAGTACCTTAAATATATCATACCATTGCCTTCTGGCCTCCACGGTTTCTGATGAGAAGTCAGCACTTACTCTTATTGAAGATCCCTTGTATGTGATGAATCACTTTTCTCTTGCTGCTTTCAGAATTCTCTCTTTATCTTTGGCTTTTGACATTCTGATTAATATATGTGTCTCAGAATAGGTCTATTCGGGTTTATTCTGTTGGAGTACCTTGGGCTTTTTGGACATGCATATTTATGTCTTTCATAAGAGTTGGGAAATTTGGGGCCATTATTTCCTCAAATATTTTTTCTGCTCCTTTTCCTTTCTCTTCTCCTTCTGGGACATCCATGACACATATGTTTGTGTGCTTCATGCTGTCACCCAAATCCCTAAGATACTGTTGAATTTTTTTCATTCTTTTCTTTATCTATTCTTCTGTCTGTAAGATTTCTATTGTCCTGTCTTCTAGTTTGCTGTTTCTTCTTCTGCCTATTCAGATCTGCTGTTGTATGCCTCTAGTGTGTTTTTAATCTCTACTGTTTTGCCTTTCATCCCCAAAACTTCTGTTTCTTTTTGTACTTTAAAATTCTTTTTTTATGCTCACACATTGTCTTCTTAATATCCTTTATGTCTTTATGCATATTTTCCCTCATCTCCTTGAATTGATTTAGGAGATTTGTTTGAACATCTTTGATTAGTTGTTCCAATTTCTGAGTCTCCTCTGAAGTTTTAATTTGTTCTCTAGACTGTGAGCTGTGTCTTCCTGTTTCTTGGTATGACTTGTAATTTTTGGCTGTTGTCTAGGCAGCTCATTGTCTTGATTAGTTAACTCTAAAGGTCTGTTTCTCTCTCTTATCCAGGGTTTTATTGTTTTGTTGGGTTTTTTTTTTTTTTAAAGATACTTAGATTACATAAATGTTACACGGAAAATATAGGACAGGGTTTTATTGTTGATTGGCTTTGTGTTAATGCTTTTCTTTGATACTTGATCTAACTTATTCTAGACCTTTAGAATAGCCTATGTTTAACTGTTCAGATTATATCAGCTCTTCTTCCTGTAATTCTTGCCCTAGAAATGCAATGCAATTTTTGAGATTGCACTTTTCGTGCAATTGTTTCATCTCCAGGAAAGTACTTCATTTCCTCTATTTCTTTTCTTGATTTGTTTTGTTTGTTTTGGGGCAGACTTTTCTTCCCAGCTCCTATGATTTGTTTAAATTCTCTCCCTCACTCACTGCCCCATTTTCCTTACACTTTTCAGTTCTAGGACCTGTCCTGTCTCACAGCAGTTCAGTTTAAACCCTACCCCCTCTTTTTTTTTTTTTCCTGTGGGGCTTTTCTACCTCTGGTTTCTTCCCTGTTAGTATATCCTGTCCTGGAGAGCCAGATGGAGTCAATCCAGAAAGGTAGGTCACTTCAGAAAAGTCTGTTTTGCCTTTAGGTGTCAACTGACTGAAACTGGATTGAGTGAGAGCACAACAGTTCTTACCAACCTTTCTATTGTGGTTTCTCTCTCTCTTTTTTTTTTTTTATCCCCAGGGTCCTTTGGTATGCAGCACTCCTCAGGCTCCTGTTCCACCCTGGATCTCTATGGACTTAGGTTCCTGTACCTGGATATGCGTGGAGATCTAACTCACTTTGTAAGTCTATAGTCTCAGTCTGATGTGTGAGGGAGCCAGGGTTGTGCTGCCTCTGTGTGCCTCCCTAGGAAGGAGGAGGGGAGCAGGAGCTGACCAGCTACCAGGATAGAACTCTCATTTCTGAGATTTTTTTGTTTCATCAATTCAGCATTTGTGGAATCCTTCTCCAGTCTCTTCCATCTTCCAGATTTCTAAGCAAATGAAATTTGTTGTTTTATTCACTAAATCTCTGGGGAAGCATTTTCAGGGGATGTCTTACATCACCAAGTTAATCAGCACTAGTCACTATTTTTCTTTTTTCTTTTTTTTTTTTTTTTTTACTGGGAGGTCACAGGGATCAAACCCAGGTCCCTCCATGTGGGAGATGGACGTCCAACCATTTGAGCCACATCCATCCCCACTATTTTTTAATTGGACTGGCAACTTGACAATACAACTCTCAAAAATGTTTTTTTTTATTTTTTTCAAGCGTTTTAAAATCTATTTATTTCTACTCAGTTCCAAGGCCAATAGCTGCAACCCCAACTCTTTCTGATACATACCTTTCTAAACCTAGTTATAGGTACTTTTGAGTTTATCAAGCTTCTGTGGGACCAACCATTTTGTCCAACTGAAAGAATTCATTTAGGGCCATATAGTCCAATCAGAGATCTTGATAAAAGATTTTAATATCTTTCCCTTGATTTGATATTTACTCCAAGGCAATATCTTAAACAGATTTTTTGGCTCAAAGCATTTAAAAAATTTATCTTTCAAAAGTTGGATAAAAACAGTTGCATCTTTCAATCTTGTAAATCCTGAAGTTTCTGGATTCTCTTTTCCCTACTATTCTTGCCTAAAAACAGGGAATTCTTTTCTGTCATCTCTTTGTATTTGTATCTTATCAAATACAACTAATTGCAACCAAAGCTACTTCCAACTTACTGTCTTAAAATCTCTTCACCCAAAAACACACTTTCATTAAGTGCATCTTCTCCCTTCCAAGTTATCACAGGCAACACCAAATGCTTTGCCACTGCATGACATGGGTTGTCAATTTCCAGCCTCCTGTAAGTTGTCTCACTAGGCATTGCCCCTTAAGCCAATATCACATATTTTTGGGTTTTGTTATGGTAACACCCTACTGTTGCTACCAACTTTGGTATTAAACTCTTTTGCTCTGTGCAACAAAAAAAATCCTCAAATTTCAGTGGTTAATAACAACAAATATTTATTTCTTGCTCATGGATCTCTGTACCAGCTGAGTATCTGCTGGGCTCTAGTTGGCTGATGGAGTAGCCCATACAGGAGGGAAAAGCAGAAGCAAGAGACTAAATCATACAAATGAATTTATAGCTTCTGCTCAGAGGTAGTGTAATTCACAATAGCCCAAATTTGTTTGCCCAGAGCAACTCACATGGAACAAGCCTGACATTGGGCAGGGAAGATTACTCCACCTACAGGGAATTAAGCATGCATTATACCCTTACAGGGAAGGGAGTGATAATTAGGAACAAGCATAACAGCTACCACAGTGACATAATATTGTCTTTATTCAGAAGTTAAATATGAGTGGAAAGATTATATATAGAGATGCTAGATTGTTATTCTGAATCACCACATTTCCCAGAACCCCCTACCCCAATGGTTCCAGGTTAGAATTTACCAATAGAAGAAACTCTCAAAAGATTTGGAAGATGGAAGAAAAGATGGAGCCATTATCCTCTTGGTGGCAATTGCAACCAGACATATGGGTATTCATTAGTCACTGTGGCTTCCCAGTGAGCTCGTGAGACTGGTAGTGGGACTTTCTTAGGGATCCTTGAGGATTTCAGCAGCCTCCCAGTGAGCATTTGAGAACCACCCATTTCCATGCTTTATGCTGGGATCTTCAATTGTGGCTTTCTTGAACCCTCCTTGTCCTTAGGTTCCTTAACTGTTTAACCTAATTCCTAAGGTAACCCTTCATACTCAGAGCAAAGACTGGTTTCTCTTTCCCTGACCAAACCCTGACTGATATAATTCTGGAATGGATTATGAATATATCTGTGAACACAGACAATAATCATTGTTATATAAAGAAAATCCTATAGGTGAGTGTTTTAGTGGTCTCTGTTTTCCCCCAAGTAGTTTCGGTGAGTTTGAATTCTTACCTCTAGTGCCTCTTCATAAACTAGCTGGGATTATAAATGTAGATTTGGTTCTGGAACAAAAATGAAGCTGGTTCATACACCATTCAAACTCATGACCTTGATCTCATTTATGCTATAATTGATACACTAAGTAGCCATCTGAATGTCCTGGCTATATCAAGGAGAAGCTTTGCTATTCTTCAGCTCTCTGGGAGGCTAAGTATTAAGTGTGTGTTTAAAGTGATTTTCAGGGGCTAGGAAAGCCCTGTCATGATCTCAGAAATACTGAACTCAACCATCTAGCACCTGTTCCATCTATAATATAGTTCCAGGCCAGACTTTTCTGCAGTATTATAACCTTTCTGTGAAAGAGAACATTTAATGAAATACAGAATTTAGCCATGAACATCTATAGAACACCCAACAGATTCTATAGCTAATAGTATTCTTACACGTGATTAATACTAATATATGTTTTTTGTGTTTTTTTTTTTAATTTTTTTAAATATATGTTTTAATACATATTTATAAGTGTGAAAACATGAGTGTGGCAGTTTGATATTGTTTATGAATTCCAAAAACAAGTATTGGATTATATATGTAAACTGGTCTGTTCCTCTGGGCATATTAGATTATATTGGATTCAGAGGTTTCACTTTTACTTGATTAAATAAGGCTTTGATTGGGCCACATCAGAAGGACATTGAGTCCCCACCCACCAAGGGGGTGGGGACTCAGAGAAAATGACATGGTAGAGGAGAAAGAGTTTTTGATATTGGAGCCCCGGGAAGTAAACACATAGAAAAGCAGACACCTGAGGAAGGAGAGAAGGCCCCATTAGACGTGGCAGAGGCCCTGGAAAGAGAAATGAGCCCTTTACCTGATAGTTTACAGCTGACCTTGTGAAGAGACCAGACCAGCTGAGCCCAGAGAGAAAGGAGCCCTGGGATAGAAATGAGGCTTATCTCAGCCTACAGCTGATATTGGAAGAAGCTGGGACGGCGGAGCCTTAAGAGGAAGAGGAAGCCAGAACCTTTGCAGACATAGGCAGCCATCTTGCTCCAACATGTGGCAACAGACTTTGGTGAGGGAAGTAACTTATGCTTTATGGCCTGATAACTGTAAGCTTCTACCCCAAATAAATACTCTTTATAAAAGCCAACAGATTTCTGGTATTTTGCATCAGCACCCCTTTGGCTGACTAATACAATAATATAGATCAAAAATACATTTTAGAGTAAATATATCTACAGCATGATTTTATTATGCATACATCAAACATAACCTTTGTCTGTCTTTGAGCTTCCTCCTGCTTTCTTACTTTGTTTCAACCAAAAGAGGAAGAATGTTAGTGAAGAGAATAATTAGCTTACCTTATAATCTCACCACTCAGCACTGAGCTATTTATGTAGTGGCAGCTTAACAATATCAGGAAATGTGTAATTTCTAAAATAGGTTAGAACAATGGGAGAAATCAAAGCTTTATTTATATTGGCAAAGCATTGCAACAACATATAAACACTTTTGGAAATGTTGGCATGGATAAATCCAAATTGGTGATTTTTGGAAAATACATGATTTATCCTACTTATTTTTCTACTAGTGGATTTCAGTGACCTCTGGTATTCCATTAGAATCCTGGTCCAGAAAGTTTATAGAAGGTAAGGCCTTATATCTTAGACTTTCAAACACCTTTTCTAGGTAAACATATTTTTTAAATCTTTGCCCATTCTAATATTCTTAAACCATTAAACCTCACTATTTGAAACATTCTTCTATGGAAATATGTCCTTGAGTTGAAAGGAATCTGAAATCATCTAAGCCAATTTCCATCCAGTGCAGGATGTCCTTTAATAGCATCCTCATGGTGCTCATCCTTCTTCTAATATTTTCACTAACAAGAATCTCACTACCTCACAGTTTCATTAGTAAGAACTGAAATGTCTGTGACAGAATTCAGTACCTCAATACAATCAGCTTTTGGTATTATGTAGGTCAGAAGAATCATGAATAAATTAATGGAATCCAAAACCCTAGCTTTACCTTTTAGTTGCACATCCTCCTCCTTCCCCACTGTATTTGTTTCCTAGGGCTTCTGCAACAAATTACCACAAACTGGGTGGCATCAAACACAGGAATTTATTCTCTCACACTTCTGGAGGAAGATGTGGGAGGGCCACCCTCCCTCCACAGGCTCTAGGGAAGAATCCTTCCTTCACTCTTCCAGTGTCTGGAGGCTCCAGGTGTTCCTTGGCTTGTGGCCACATCGCTCCAATCTCTGCCTCCTCTTTTCTGCTTCTCCTCCTCTGTGACTATCTTAAAAAGACACAGGTGTCCTTGCTTTGGCAGCACATATACTAAAAATTGGAATGATACAGATAAGATTAGCATGGCCCCTGCACAAGGCTGATAGGCAAATTCATGAAGCGTTCCATATTTTTGCAGTGTTTCATAAAGCAAATAATTTAATAAAATCATTATTTTTAGAACTAAAAAAAAAAAATACATGTCAATTTACCTAGGGCCCACCTGGATAATCAAAGATAAGCACCTCCTCTTGAGATCCTTAACTTAATCACATTCTTTGCTATCCTAAGGTAATAGTCACTCTTTTGCCATATAATAATATTCACAGTTTCCAGGCATTACAGCGTGTACATATTTTTTCAGAGGCCACCATTCAATCCATTATACCCATCAGATACTTAACAAATAGCAAAACTGATTCATTTGCTCTTTCTCTCTGTCATTATTACAGGAGCAAGGCAAGTCCCAAGAGGAGCAGAAGAAGCAAAAGCTACTGTTTTCAAACAAAGCAACTTGCCCTGAATAAGACTTCTCAGTAAATATCTGCAATTATTTTTATTTGAAAAATGCTTGCAGCTATAGGTGTAGTCAAAGAAGATTCAAGTAAAGAAAGATTTTCAGACTTGGGTAGGTGATATGACCTGAAGAAGCAATAGATTTATATCTTTATTGGTATATTAAAATTTCAAAGAATACAACTGTATACAATGAAAAATGAATCTCCTCCACCCCAGACCTCTATCACTTCATAGATGTAATCATTATCAATATTTTTTTATTATTTTATCCTCTCAGAAAATTCCTATGCATATACTTACCCATCCCCTCCCTACCAATTTTTTTATATAATTGGGAGCATAATACACTCTATTCTATATTTGATTTTATTGTTTATCTTGGATATCTTTCCATATTAATACATACTCATATGACTATAATTTAATATTTAAAACAATAATTCTTCCTTGACACTTCAAATATTTCAGCTAAGAAAAATGAGTATGGAATTTGAAAAATGGTGTGTGTGTGTGTATGTAGATGATGGGGATGGGTTAAGGGGAATTCATTCAGTTTCCATAGCTGAAGCAGGCTGAAATATAAGTTCCTGCTAGAAGTTCTTCTGGTTAATCAGACTCCCAAACCTGCACCCCCACCCTCACCCCAAAGTGCTATGGAGAATGCTTTCAAACTGTTTGTTCCTTTAGCAACCAGCCAGATTTAAATTTCAAAAAGAAATGATTTCAAATTTTATTTTATAGAAAAGAAAATAACATAAGTCTTTCTAAGGCTGCAAGAGTACAAAAGTCATCCCACCTGTGCTCAAACACCATCAAGGACAGTGTCTTCCTTGCTAAATAAGACAGCACCATCTGTCCCTTTGCCTCCAACTGTAAAATTACTTTTGAACATTCTGTAACTTTTTGTTCAAATGCTTAATAAAGCTGGCAGGACAAAGATCCTCCATGTGGACTCCTTTGAAAATGTGTCTTTTCCACAAGATATGACAGACAGATTTTACCCAGAAAGGCTGAACAGCATAATAGTTCAGATTGATGGCAAGAACCCAACTTTATGAGTTTATATATGGGCTCTGCCTCTATTTCCTGTGTGATATGAGACAGGTTATTTAATCTCTCTATGCCTCAGATTTCTCATCTGTGAAATGAGGATAATACTACTACTTACCTTCCAAACTTGTGAAGACTAAATGAGTTGATAAATAATAGTGTTTAGAATAATGCTTGTTAAATATGAGTGTTCAGTAATTGCTGATTATTACTATTTCCCACCACATTCTCCTCCTTTCCCAAATGTCCCCCAGAAGAATGATAAATAGCATTTTGTGAGAGTTGAAAGCTTGATAGACCCCCAGAAAATCATGTTCTTAAAGCTAACCTATTCCTATGGGTATAAACCTACTGTAGGTGGGAACTTTTGGTTAGGTTACTTCAGTTAAGGGATGTTTTGACTAGATTACTTCAATTAAGGCATGGCCCAGGGTGGGTCTTAATCCTTTTACTCGAGTTCTTTATAATATAATCTCTGAACACACACAGAGAGAGAGAGAGAGAGAGAGAGAGAGAGAGAGAGAGAGAAACCCACAGAAACTGAGAGAGAAAAGCCAAGGAAGCCAGAAGCTGAAAGCAAGGAAACCCAGAAGAGAAGAGAGACCAGTAGATGCCTCCATGTGCCTTGCCATGTGACAGAGAAATCTAGGGTCTCCAGCAGCCAGTCTTTGGGGAGAAAGCATTACCCGATGGTGCCTTGATTTGAATATTTCCATGGCCTCAGAACTATAAGCTTGCAAGCTAATAAACCCCTTTGTTAAAAGCCAACCCATTTCTGGTTTGTTGCATTTAGGTAGCCTAGAAGACTAAAACACATTTTAATTCCTTAGATCAGGTGTCAGCAAAGAATAGCCCATGGGCCAAATCCGGCTCACACAGGTTTTGATAAGCCCATAAGATAAGAATAATTTTTACATTTTGAAATAGTTAGGAAAAAAAATCCAAAGAAGAATATTTTATGGCACATGAAAATTCTATGAAATTCTAATTTCAGTTTTCATAAGTTAAGTTTCAGTGGCACACAGCCATGCTCATTCATTTACGTATGTCTATGGCTGCATTCATACTACATCAGCAAAGTTGAGTAGTTGTAACAGAGACTGTATGGCCTGCAAAGATTAAAATATTTACAATCTGGTCCTTTATAGAAAAAGTTTACCAACCCCTACTCTAGATTATTCCTCTCATGTGTCTGCCCCTACTGGTCTTACTGCACCTCAGTGTTCTAATTTCTGGTACCTTAGTGGCTGACTGGAAAGAAATTACCTACAAAGAACATTTTATGTTTTTATTCCAATGTGAGGTTGAATAGTTATCTAACTTTAGCATCTTTTCCCAGAATTAGGGATATAATGTGGGTGTTATATGTGAAGTGAATGCAGTGCTATGCTGTTGCCCTTAATGAAAAGAAAAAAGGAAGGGAGGGATTCAGACAAAGAAGGAAAGGAGTAAGTCAGACCTCACCAGGGTAGAAAAGAGGAAATAGAAAATTTTAATGTAACTTCTCAGAAAGATAGTGATGAAATATTCTAAATTTGAATATTCCAAAAGTGTGTTTCAATTCTGATGTTTGTTTTTTTTTTTTAAGAACAGCACAGTTAGCACTACTATTTATAAAGAAGACATAAGGAAATGTATTCATAAACAGAGAATAACTAGTGCTATTCTGATGTGAGGTTGAATAGTTATCTAAATTCAACATTTTTTTCCAGTTTACATGGGAAGATTTGTTCAGTTCTTATGGAATAAACAGATCTGTCTTAATTCCTAAACATTGAGTGATTCTTGACATGGACAGACATTTAAGAAAATGAATATATTGTAAATGATCTTTATTTCCATTCTAACAGCAACCCACCCTGTGTGTTATAATATAATCAAAGTCTCCCTTTCAGCCACACATCTCAGCATCCCTCCTCACCTCCATGCACCCCCATTTTGCTTTGCATTTTTCTGTGTCTGCTTGTCTCCCTTTGTTGGGCCATCTTGCTGCACCAGCTTGCTGCACCGCACGGGCCGGCTTGCCTTCACCGGGAGGCCTCTGGGAATCGAAACCCAGACCTCCCATATGGTAAACGGGAGCCCAACCAATTGAGTCACAGCTGCCTCCCTCCATGCACCCCCAATACTTCCTCCAGTGCAAAGGCTGAAGATCCATTTGGTCAAGAGAAATGGTGCTGCCATTCAAGGGTTCAGATTGCCACTAGACCACTCATTTTATATCCCTCCTGTCCATTGGCAAGGCATGCTTTCTTGTGTGTTACAACATTTAAAGTAAGGCTTACTGGAAACACTTTAAAATCACAAAACACTTCAATTTAAGTAGTGCATGCACAACCATTCTATATTATCAACCTAAGGGAAGAAACTGAAGCTCAGAGATTTGCCCAAAATTATATAGCTGAGGACAAGACTTGAAGCTACAACTTCTGGCCTCAAGTCCAGAATAATTTTAGTGATTAACAGCACAGGCTATACAGATAGACAGGCAGAGTAAGCTTTGACTCTGCCTGTGTGAACTTGAGCATATACTTATTCTCTCTAAGCTTCACGTGCAAAATGGAGGAAACACTAGAACCTACCCCACTGGTTGGAGTGAGGTGAGGATGCCCTGGTGTGCATAAAGTACTTAGCACGGAGTCTGATCTCAGCCCTCCATCAGTGTTAACTGTTACTTGCTGTACTGAAATGATGCAAGGTCTGAACTAAAATGATGAGAATGTCCAGGGAGGAATCAATTCAAGAGAATTTCAAGGGATGCACAGGCCTCGGTGATGCGCTCATCATTTGAGATGGAGGAAGATCCATCTGGGAGAGCCATAGTGCCATTGAAAGAGTAAACTAGGAGAGACCAGCACAATGGTAAGATGCCCAAAGTCCAGGGAATAATGGGGCTGGAGGACTGGAGTCAGAACGAGGCCATTACTCACAATAGAGATTATGCACCCCGAGAAGGGCCATCACTGACATTACTACATGAGGTATCACGTGAAGAAACACTGAGGGAGCGTGGCAGAGGGCTGAGGACTGGATGTGAGGTCAGCCCACAATTGAGTGCAGCAGGAGAAAGCTAGGCATGAGGGTGACCAGGTGAGGTCAGGGATGAGCCAGGAACACGATGAACATCTGGGGAGGGTAGCAACATTAAGTTAGACTCAGATGTCAAAGAGAATGAAGAAGTCACCTGGCTTGGCAGTACTTCCTACTGAACCATGGAAAGTCATTCCATTAATGTCTATAGTTACTGCTGTGACATACAAAGATGAGCCAAAAGATAATGCTGCCCTCATGAAACTCACTGTGGAAGGGACAAGTAAACATATCAAACTATAATACAGATAAGAACACTGCTAGAGGCCTAGACTAAGTTTTTTGTGTTTTGTTTTGTTTTTGGGTTTTTTGTTTTGTTTTGTTAAGGAGGTACTAGGGATTGAACCCAGAACCTCGTACATGTGAAGCAGGCACTCAACCACTAAGCTACACCCACTCCACTAGACTAAGTTTAATGGGCACAACACATTGGTAGTGATAAATGAGTTCACAGAGATGGTACAGCTTGTGCTGGGCCTTGAAGTTTGAATAGGGTTTTTAAAAAATTATGGTTAAATATACATAACAAAAATAGTTTTAACTAATGATGGTAGCACAATATTGCAAATATAATTATAACACCACTGAGTTATATATTTGAATGTGATTAAAGGGGGAAATTTTAGGTTATATATATGTTATCAGAATAAAAAATTTAAAAAAGCCATAAGACTGTACAATACAAATAGGGAAAACACTAATGTAAACTATGGACTATAATTAATAGTACAATTATAATAATATTCTATTATATTCTATCAATTGTAACATATGCAAAGTGTTAATATTGGGGGGGATGTATAGGAAATCCGTATTTTCTGCATGATTTTTCTGTAAACATGCAATTTCTTTAATAAAAATATTTTTAAAAATCATTTAAACCATTATAAGTGGACAATTCTTCGACATTAAGTACATTGACAATACTGTGTAACTTTCATCACTATCTATTTCCTGACTATTTTTATCATCCCAAACCAAAACACATACACATTTAGTAATAACTCCCCTTCCCTCCCTCCCCCTCACCACTGGTAATCACTGTTCTGCTTTCTTTCTCTATGAATTGCTTAGTCTAAGTATTTCACATAAGAGCAATTGTATGATATTTGTTCTTTTGTGTCTGGGTTTATTTCACTCAACCTATTGTCGTCAAGTTTCATTCATGTTATAGCATGTACCAGCAGTTCATTTCTTTTTATGGCTGAATAATATTCCACTGTATAGATACATCACATTCTGTTTACCCATTCATCTGCTGATGTACACTTGGGTTGCTTCCACCTTTTGGCTATTGTGAATAATGCTGCGATGAATGTAGGTATACAAAATATCTGAGTTCCTGCTTTCAATCCTTTGGGAATTGCCAGGTGTATTAGTCAGCCAAAGGGGTACTAATGCAAAATACCAGAAATCTGTTGGCTTTTATAAAGGGTATTTATTTGGGGTAGAAGCTTACAGTTCCAGGCCATAAAGCATAAGTTACTTCCCTCACCAAAGTCTGTTGCCATGTGTTGGAGCAAGATATCTGCCGATGTCTGCAAGGGTTCAGCCTTCCCCTTCCTTTCAAGGTCCCGTGATCCCAGCTTTGTCCAATAGTAGCTGTAGGCTGGGATAAGTCTCATCTCTCTCCCAGGGCTCATTTCTCTCTGGGCTCAGATGCTCTATTCTCTCTACGAGGCCATCTGTGAACTATCAGGTGAACTGCTCATCTCTCTTTCCGGGGCCTCTGCTGTGTCTTCTCTCTTTCCTCACATATCTGCTTCTCTGTGTATTTACTTCCTCAGGGCTCCAGCATTAAAAATAACTAATGCCTCTGCCACGTAGTTTTCTCCTATGTCCTACTGATATGGCCCAATCAAAGCCTTAATCATTATTTAATCAAGTAAAAGTGAAACCTCTGAATCCAATCCAATCTAATATGCCCAGAGGAACAGATCAGTGCACAAACATAATCCAATATCTATTTTTGGAAGTTATAAACAATATCAAACTGCTACACCAGGTCATATGGTAATTCTATGTTTAACTTTCTAAAGAACTACCAAACTGTTTTCCACAGTGGAATTGCCAGGTCATATGGTAAATCTATGTTTAACTTTCTAAGGAACTACCAAACCGTTTTCCACAGCAGCTATACCATTTTACATTCCCACCATCTATGTACAAGGGTTCCATTTCTCCATATCCTTGCCAACACTTGTTTTCAGTTTTTTAAAAAAAATAATAACCATCCTAGTGAGTGTGAAGTGGTATCTCATGTAATTTTTTTGTTTTGATTTGTTTTTGTTTTAGGAGGTACCAGGGATCGAACCCGGGACCTTGTACATGGGAAGCAGGTGCTCAACCTGGAACTGCCAGGTGTATTAGTCAGCCAAAGGGGTGCTAATGCAAAATACATCTGCTCCCCTCATATAGTTTCAATTTGCATTTCTCTGATGGATAATGCTGTAGAGCATCTTTTCATATACTTATTGACCATTTGAATATCTTTGGAGAAATGTCTATTCAAATTTTTGGCCCATTTTAAAATTGGGTTGTTTATCTTTTTGTTGTTTAGTTGTAGGAGTTCTTTGTATATTCTGAATATTAAATCCTTATCAAATATCTGGTTTCCAGATATTTCTCCCTGTTTTGTAGGTTGTCTTTTTCTTTTTTTTTTTTTCCCTAAAGATTTATTTACTTTATCCATTTTAAACTCCCCCCTTCCCCATTTTGCTGTTTTTTGTGTCCATTCGCTGGGCAATTCTCTGTGTCTGTTTCCTGCCATCTCTTCTCATCCTCCTCCTCCAGTCTTCACCAGGATTTGATCCTGGAGACCTCCGATGTGGGAGAGAGGTGTTCTGCCACCTGCGCCACCTCAGTTCCTGGCTTTCAGAACTTTAGGAGCATCTCGTCTTGTCTCTCCCCTGCATCTCTCTCCTGTTACGACATCATCTTGCTGCATGGCTCCCGGGGCCTGGAAGCTCACCGGCACACAGAGCCTGGCAGCCCATGCACCTTCTACATATATATATATATATATATATATATATATATATATATATATATATTTTTTTTTTTTTTTTAATTTTACCGGGAGGTCCCGGGGATCGATCCCAGGTCCCTCCATATGGCAGACGGATGCCCCACCATTTGAGCCACATCCGCCCCCTATCTTTTTCTTGATAGTGTTTTTAGATGCAAAAGTTTTTCATTTTGATGAGGTCCATTTTATCCATTTTTTCTTTTGTTGCTTGTGGTTTTGGTGTAAAATCTAAAATCCATTGCTTACTACACGGTCCTGAAGATATTTCCCTATGTTTTCTTGCAGGAATTTTGTAGTTGACCCATTTTGAGTTCATTTTTTGTATATGGCATGAGATAGGGGTCCACTTTCATTCTTTTGCATGTGGATTTCCAGTTGTCCCAGCATCATTTGTTGAAGAGACTACTATTTCCCCCACTGAATGGACTTGGCACCCTTATTGAAAATCAAGGGGTCATAGATGTGTAGATGTACCTCTGCTTTCAATGTTATTCCATTGGTCTGTATGTCTATCCTTATGCTAGTACCACACTGTTTTGTAGTACATTTTGAAATGGGGAAGTCTAAGTCCTCCAAATTTATTCTTCTTCAAGATTGTTTTGGCTATTCAGGGCTCCTTGCAATTCCATGTAAATTTGAAGATCAGTTTTTCCATTTCTATAAAAAAAAGAAAAAAAAAAAGCCTTCTGGAATTTTGATAGAGATTGCATTGGATTTGTAGATTGCTTTATGCAGTATTGACATCTTAACATTAATTCTTCCAATCCATGAACACAGGATGTCTTTCCAGTTATGTAGGTCTTTAATTTCCTTCAGCAATGTTTTAGAGTTTTCAGTGTCCAAGTCTTTCACCTCCTTGGTTAAATTTATTCCTTGGTGTTTTATTCTTTTAGATGCTATTGTAAATAGATAGTTCAGATAGTTCATTACTGGTATATAGAAACTCAACTGACTTCTGTGTATTTATCTTGTATTCTGCAACTTTGCTGACTTAATGTATTAGTTCTAGTAACTTTCTTGTGGGTTTTGGGGGGTTTTCTTTATATAAGATCATGTTCTCTGTGAATAGTATAATTTTACTTCTTCCTTTCCAATGTGTATGTCTTTTCTTTCTCTTGCCTGACCGCTCTGACTAGAACTTCCAGTACAATATTGAACAACAGTGACTACATTGGATGTCCTTGTCTTGTTCCTGATTTTAGGGGAAGGCTTTCAGTCTTTCACCATTGATTAAAATATTTGCTGTGGGTTGTTTATAAATGCCCTTTTTCATGTTGAGAAAGTTTCCTTATATTCCTAGTTTTCTGAGTTTTTTTTTTTTTTTTTTTTTTTAAGATTTATTTATTTCTCCCCCCACCGCCCCCCATTGTTTTGAGCTCACTGTCTGATCTCGGTGTGTTTTTCTGTGTCTGCTTGTCTGCTCTTTAGTCGGCACCAGGAACCAATCCTGGGACCTTCCAGAGTAGAGAGGGGCTGCTCAATCTCTTGCACCACTCAGCAGCCCGATTTGCTGAGTCTCTCATTGTTTCTCTTCTGTGTCTCTTTTTGTTGCGTCATCTTGCTGCACCAGCTCTCCGGATGAGTCAGCACTCCGTGTGGGCCAGCACTCCTGTGTGGGCCAGCACTCCTGTGTGGGCCAGCACTCCACGTGGGCCAGTTCACCACACAAGCCAGCTTGCTTTCCACCAAGAGGCCCCGAGAATCGAACCCTGGACCTCCTATATGGTAGACAGGAGCCCAATCACTTGAGCCACACCCGCTTCCCCTGAATATTTTTATCATGAAAAGATGTTGGATTTTGTCAGATGCCTTTTCTGCATCAATTGACATGATCATGTGGGTTTTTCCTTCATTCTATTAATGCGGTATATTACATCGATTGATTTTATGTTTAACCATCTTTGCATTCCTGAAATAAATCCCACTGGTCATGGTGTATAATACTTTTAATATACTGTTGGATACAGTTTGCCAGTATTTTGTTGAGGATTTTTGAAACTATATTCTTTTTTTTTTTTTTTTTTTTTTTACCAGGAGGTCCCGGGGATTGAACCCGGGTCCCTCCATATGGGAGACGGATGCCCAACCAGTTGAGCCACATCCGACCCCCTGAAACTATATTCATAAGTGATATTGGTCTGTAATTTTCTTTTCTTGGACAGTCTTTATCTGATTTTAGTGCCAGGATAATGCTGTCCTCATAGAACGCGTTGAGAAGTGATCCCTTCTCTTCTGTGGTCTGGGGAACAAGGGAGACAGAAGGGAGAAAAGTGAGGCCCTCATAGAGACAGGCCTTGACAAAGAGTGAAGGAGAGCACACTGGAAGGTTTAAGCATGGAGCCTGGGAGCAGGTGGCACTGAGGCAGGTTAGTACGGGGAGAGGAAGGGAAAACAGGTTCCAGCTGAGAGCCAGCAGACAACATGGCTGCGAGGCCCCGCCCAGAAACCCCTACTACTAAAAACAAAGCTGGAAGACACCCCTCTCCCCAGACCCTGACCATGAGGTCCCATTTCCTTGGAACCTTTTCCAGGGTCAAGGGGAGGCCCTGGATATTTCCAAACAGGTCTCCCCATTGGTCCTGGATAATCCCAAACAAAAGGCCTCACCATTGAAGGTCTCATCATTGGCTCACTGAAAGCAAAGAGGTGGACAACCAATCAGGACAGCAAACAGTTGGGACTCCTCCCCCAACATTCTGAAGGTGGAGGAGTGAAGAGCAGCATTAATAAAGGCAAATTCTCAACCCCAAACACTCTCTCTGCCTAGAGGAATCTGCATCAATATCTCGGTGTGTAATTTTGTTCTTTTCTCCCAGTTCTCAAGTTCTCAATAAATTCTTTTTACTGGCCTGACTAAACTGACACATTCTTAAATTCTTTTATGTGACATAGCCAAGAATCTAGAGAAATATAGCCATCCCCCAACTTCAGCACCATCCACAGGCATAGGAAAGTCAGGAGGTGGCTCAGGTAGGTGTGGGTGAGGAAGAGCTCTAGATATAAGAACAGAGGGAAGTATCAGAGATGACCAATTTACAGCTTGGATGCTGTATTAGTCAGCCAAAGGGGTGCTAATGTGAAATACCAAAAATGGGTTGGTCTTTATAAAGGGTATTTATTTGGGGTAGAAGTCCACAGATACCAGGCCATAAAGCGTTAAGTTTCTTCTCTCATCAAAGTCCATTGCCACGTGTTGGAGCAAGACAGCTGCTGGCGTTTGTCAGGGTTCAGGCTTCTTGGGTTCCTCTCTTCCCAGGGCTGCGTTTCTCTCCAGGCTTATCTCTTCTGGTTCCTCCACAAGGTCAGCTGCAGACTATCAGGCGAATGGCTCACTTCTCTTCTCCTGGGGCCTTCTCTCCAACAACATCAAAACTGCTTCTCAAAAACTGCTACCCAAAACTGCTTCAGCTCTTTTCTTGCCATGCCTTTTATATTGGATTCCCCACCCACCAAGGGGTGGGGCTCAACGCCCTACTGATGTGGCCCAGTCAACGCCCTAATCATAACCAAATCATGCCCAGATTAACAGATCAGTTTACAAGCATGATCCAATTATATTTTTGGAATTCATAATCACATCAAATTGCCCAACGGCTACAGGTGCCTAGATAGTTGCTGATGCCATTATCCAATACCGAAAGAGATGCACATTTACTATGAGAAAAGTTTGGTTTTAGATGTGCTAAAGCTGAGGTTCCTAAAAGCTGAAGTTTCAATATCAGCTTTATTGAGGTATAATTTACATATAATAAACTGTGCTCATTTAAAGTGTATAGTTCAATGAGTTTTGACAAATGTATACACCTGTGCAGGCCCAGCTTCATAGAAATGTGACCAGTGCAGTCTCACAGTGCCCCACTCTCAAAAGTGCCCTGTGCTTGGGGTTTAATGCTTTGAGTTCACTGTCTTGATATTATTAGTAAATTTATCTTTGAATTTGTGTTTTCTAAGTGAAGTCTGATGGGACAATGGAGCATGTTGGGGAGGGCATTTGGAGCCTTAGCTCACACTGAGTCTCATAACTCCTGCCACCCCCATCTTCCTGTGTTAGGGTGGGGCATGCCCTGGGTGTGTTGCCCAGGCTTGGCAGCATTCCAGCACATTCAGCATGGAATGATGCACATCCCAGCTCAGAGGTTTCGGTCCCTTGGGGGTTGTTCATCTGCCATGGGTTGGGGTGGCAACCTGTGGGAAGGGGAGATACCTAGAAAAAGAAGTGTTTCCGTGCCTGAGGGAATACAACATTAAATAGCAATTAAAAACAGCATGATAAATTGAGCGAGATTACAGAAAAAAAGGAAAAGGTTTTGTATTTTAGTACTTTTAATGGCATTTTTTTCCTGCCTCACCATATTTTCATTTTGCACTGAGCCTCGTCAATTATGTGGCCAGCCCTGCACCCTTGTAACTACCACCCCAATCAAGATGCAGAGCATTTCCATCACTTCCAGATTTTCCCCTTAACCTTTGAAAGTCAACTGCCACCCCCACACACACACACCCCACCCCACCCCCACACCTCATGATATCTCCCCAACCACTGGTCTGCTTTTAAGACAGCTGAATTTTACAACTTTCAGCAGGGCACTGGACCTCAGATCTGGAATTCGGGGAAGATCTGGAACTCGGGAAAAGCAGGGCTGGAACAGATTTGCAACTGATCCTGATGGGGTAAGCCTGGGAGAGCTGGGATGACGCAGAGAAGTGTAAGCAGGAAGGGCGTGTCAACCGCATCCAGGGACTAAGAGCATATGAAAACCGTACATAAATACTTGCTTTTGGAGGCGGGTTCATGAGTCTAGAAAATGCAAACACCTTATCCTTGCTCACAGAACCTTTCAGGACCCCGCCCCTGCCTCCTCCTCCTGCCTGCAGACCACTGAGACATGCCCAGCTTTTTCCTGCCTTAGGACTTTTCACAGCTGCTTCCCTGGCCAGCAATATCCTGCATCCACCCACCCACTCCCACCCACCCCCGCCTCGCCCCATCGATCTTTGCATAATTGACTCCTCTTTGTCATCCAGATCTGTTTAAAAGTCACCTCAAAGAGGCCTTTCCCAATCACCAGTCTAAAAGAGCTCCCAGTCACTTCACTCAATTTTTTTCAAATATAAATTTATTTTATTAGAGAAGTTGTAGGTTTGTAGAAAATCAAGCAGAAAATTCAGAGTTCCCACATACCCCCCTATTAGCAACACCTTGAATATTGTACCTTTGTTATGTGCCACTCAACTTTAAGACACCTAATGTAATACACCATATAGCACCTATCATTTTTAAAGTCTGACACGACCCCCCCCCCCCAAGAACCGCTTAAGAACAAGGACTCTGTCTCATTCAGGGCTGAATTCCCAGGGCCTAGAAATGTGTTGGGCATATGGCATATGCTCAATAACTGTTTAATAAAAAAGAATGGCAGGATAAAAAGAAGATGGGGTCGCGTCCTCAAACTGCAGCCTTCCACTGCAGGGAGGGAGACGTCCAGATAAACCCGCAAGGTTGAAGCGCAACTGCATCTCCTGTATCCTTTCTTGCCTACTCCCACGCGGGTATAAGAGCTAACCTTTTTTTCGGCTCTCTCTCTCGGTGCCTGTACCGGGCTCTTACAGCATTTTTCCATGTTATTCCCCGGCATCCCTCAAAGTCCTTATTCCCGTCTTCCAAAGAGGTCACCGAGGCTCCGCTTATTTCTCCAAGAGGAGCCGGTGAGTGGTCTAACTTGCATGCACATCCCAGTCTTCTACTCCAAGGCGGGTACAATACGCGGAGGCGGACCAAGGTCGCCCTCTGCCCTATCCCGCGCCCGCCCCGCCCCTCGCCGGGAGTCCCGCCTGGCTCGGCCCGGGAGCTCGCCTGCGCCCATCCGGCGGTCCAAACCCAGACGCCGGAGGGCGGAGCCAGGGATGCCGGCGCCCGCAGCCATCGCCGCCACGCGCAAGGTGCAATGGCCCGGCCAGGGGGGGCACAAGCGGGCATCGGACAGTACAGCGAGTGCGGGCACGGGCGCTGAGGCGCCTGCGGAGCGTGTCCGAATGGGCCTAACAGCTGGGCGTCTTGCCCGGGTGCCCTGGCAACAGGTAAACACTGCGCGGCCCCGCCCCGCGGCGCCCGGCGTTTGTGCGCCCGGCCCCCAGCAGCCCCCGCGGCGTCGGCGCCCGCGAGTTGTGCGGCGCGCAGCCTCGGGAGCGGCCGCAGTGCCACGGCCGGCGTCGCCGAAAGCAGAGGCCGCTGGGTGGCCTGCGGAGCTGCGCAGAGGCCGCTCTTCAGCCGGCCGCCGCCTGACCCCGCCAGCTCCCTCTGGGTGTCTCTGCTCCTCGTTGGGCGCCGGGCTCGGGCGAAGCCTGGCGGGGTTTCCGCCTGGCGTCGGTTCGCTGGCGCGTGCCGAGGAGAAAGCGGGATGCGCTGCCGAGGCGCCGCTGCCCGGTGATGCGCGCAACTCGGGCCACGCTGTGTCTCACGGTTGGGAGCTGATGCTACTACACTCATCTGGGCAGCCGGGAAAGGAATTACCATGGTAATAACACGCCTTGTTTAAGTGTAAGAAATCCTCAGGCTCTCACTCATTTAGTTTAATACCGTTTTGGCGCTCACTAAAATTAGTTACCTGCACAACGAGATCGCTCCCTCATCGTCTCTTTTTGCGTATTGTCTAAACCAATGATCCCAACAGTTGGCGTAAGAGGAGGGAGAGTGTCCCGAGGAGTTTTTTCAGTGAGATGCCGGCAGGGATTGGTTGGTGGTCTGGACCTGCCCAAGGAAAAAGCACGCCTCAGAATCAGGCTGAGCCCGCTTTTTCTTAGTTGGTTGGGTTTAGTTCTTTGATTCTGTTGAGCAGCTTTCACACCCAGAAGATGGTTTGTGTGTAGGAAGTAAGAGAGGCTTGTAACGGCGTGTGGAACCCCAGGCATACCAGCCGACAGCAACTGGCCCAAGTGCATCGCTGCTGATCTAAGCACAGGATTCTTCACGGCGCATTTAACCAAGTAGAAAATGAGCCCTGGTGCTACCGCAGGGACTGCAGGCTGTAGAGAGTGATTGACCCTTCCTATTCCAGTTGTAGAAAAAGCTGTTGGAGACCATTTGTGCAGGAAATTCTTGCATTTGGTGCTCCAGAAAGCTTGTAACATCCTTGTCTCCATCTCATCTCCAAGCCATTGGCTTACAGAGCTCCATCTTTAACCAGGCCTCTCTGAGGAACTTCAAACCTCCACTTCCAGCTTCCTGCTGGATTTTTCCACCTGAGAGCCGTTTCAAACTGTGTCCAAAATCCAAATTATCTTTTTTTTTGTTTATTTTCCTTCTTTTTTTCCAAATTGTGTTTTATCCACTACCTCTTCTTCACTTCCCAGGGACACCTTCATTCTCTTGGCCTCAAACTCCAAACCTTCTTCCCCAGCCCTCATGCGGTCACCTGGTCACGGGCAGCCGGTTTCCCATCGTCACACTCACTGTTCAAGACAGGCCCTCCTTACTGTCTGCCTGGCTTCTGCAGCAGCCCACGACCTGACTGGCTTGTGTGTAGGGGCTCTCTGTCTCCAGCCTCCTTCCCTGCTAGTTTGATCTTTCCATAAGGGCTCTGACCTGTTACCCCTGCCCTAAGTCCTCAGGGTGGCACTGTTACCTGCTGAACTAAGAACTGCTATGCTTGAGCTTAACACTCTGAGTCCTTGAGCTTTAAACACCAAAACATCTTTCCTACCTTAAAAAAAACACCACACCCTACACTAGACTGGCATTCTGCAAGCCTTCTGCACCTGCCCCACCTTGAGCTATTAATCAACTTTTCTTCAGGACCCAGCTCAGAAATCATCTCCCTGAAGCTGATTCTGGGCCTGCCTCCCTCTTGCTCCTTAAGTGCCTATAGCCCTTTACACATCACTCACCAGGCTTTGCCCGTTTTGCCTTGGAAAGCCGTATTCCTCACCCCCAAAGTTTCTGTATTCCTTCCAGTTCATTGTATGTAAAAATACTAAATAAGTATCTCTCCATTTGAATTGAGAGTCATTCCTTGGTTTCCCTGCATGGTTTATATTACCATTTCCTTTCAGGGCCCAGGGAATTGAAGCAGAGTAGTTTTTAACAAAGCCACTTAAGCAGATGGCTTCTCACCACTCCTTGGATAAAAGTCAAACACCTTACACAGCCTACACGGCCTGTAGCCTCAACTCCTCTTACCCCCCACTGGCTCTGGTTGCCTAAGGACCAGCCACATTGATTCTCATTTTGGTTCCTTTGGCTTTGCATGATCTCTCGAGCCTCAAAGACCTTCAAAACTTTTGCACAGGCTTTTTGCTCTGCCTGGGTATTTCCTATGTCTCAGCTCACAGGCCACTCTTCAGGAACCTTTCCTCGATGCACCAAATTAGGTCAGCATCCATTCATCCTGTGCTGTCATAATAACATGTACCCCTCCACTCTTCCTTCACAGTATTTTTCGTAACTAAATGTATTGGTAAATGTATCTCCCTCACTGAACTATAAGTATCTTGAGTATAGATAACCAGTTTTGCTTTTCTCTCCATCTAATATAGCACCTGGTATACTGTAAGTATTATTAAATATTTAATGACTGGAGGAGGAAAGCATCTTAAAATTCAAAATAGCAGAAATCCACATTTGCTTTCTAAATCCTCTCCCTGAATTGCATCTGGGTTGCAATGTATTCATTCAGCAAATATTTATTCATCCCTATAATGTGCTAGACATTGTTCTATGCCCTGGGAATGTAGTGGTGAACTCATAGATAAAACCATAGGGTAGTAAACAAACACACAAACAAAAAATGCTTTTGAATAGCACAAAGTGCTTAGGGTAAGGAGATAGAAAGTGACACTGCTGGGGATTAGTGGGAGACTGTTACAGTTAGGAAGACCTTATGTACTACCCCCGTTTCCCGGGACAGTCCCCGTTTGTTGAAGTGTCTTGTTTGGGCAATAAATTATATGGTCATCGTAATTATAGAGTATAGACAAAGTGTCAGTGAGGTTATTCTATAAGAGGTGCTCTTGAACAGAGGCCAGCACAAAAAGAGATCAGTTATATCCCATGATGTTCTGCAGGAAGAGCAAGGTTTAGCAGAGAGGAGCTTGGTGAGTCTCGGAAAGAGAAGGAAGACCAGTGTGGCTGGAGCCAAGTGGTCTTCATTAGGAAGTGAGGTAGCCAACCAGCCATGGAGTTGGATTAAACCAACCCAAGGAATGGATTGGCCCCAAAACTGAATCATTTTGCTCCCTTATAATAATTTCTTAACAGAGTTATTGAGGTGTTATTGATATGCAATAAATTACATGTACCTAAAATATGCAGTTTGGTAAGTTTGACATATGTATGCACACACAAAAACCATCATCACAGTCAAGAAAATAAACATGATAACCTCCAAAAGTTTCCTTGTGCTACTTTGTAATCAGTCTTTCCCTCCTGCTTCCCCTACCCCCCACAATCCCCAGGCAACCACTTATCTGCTTTCTCTCTCTATAGATCAGTTGCCAGTTTCTAGGATTTTATATATATGGACTTAAACAGTATGTATGGTTTTATTTGGGGGGGGGGGGTCTGGCTTCTTTTACTCAGCATAATTATTTTGAAATTCATCCATGTTGTAACATGTATCAGTGGTTCATTCCTTTTTGTTCCTGAGTAGTATCCCATTATATGTGTATACCACAGTTTCTCAGCCATTTACCTGCTGGTGGACTTTTGGGTTGTTTCTAGTTTTGGGCTATTACAAAGAAAGCTATTGTGGGCATTCATGGACCAGTGTTTGAATGGACGTATGATTTCATTTCTCTTAGAAAAATACCTATTAGTGGAATGGCTGGATTATATGGTATGCATATGTTTAACTTTTTAAGAAATGCCAAAACTGTTTGCCAAAGTGGTTATATAATTTTAGATTTCTACCAGCAGTGTATGAGAGTTCCAGTTCCTTAACATCCTCACCAACTCTTGGCATGGTCAGTCTTTTTAACTTGAGCAATTCCAAGAGGTCTGTTGTAGTGTCTCATCATGGTTTTAATTTGCACTTCCCTAATGACTTATGATGTTGAGTATCTTTTAATGTACTTATTTGTCATCTTTTTCAAGAAAGCATCTTCAAATCATTTGACCATTTTTTATTGGGTTGTTTGTTTTCTTATTGTGTTCTGAGAGTCTTTTATATATTCTGGATAAAAGGCCTCTATTAGATATATGATTTGCAGATATTTTCTACCAATCTGTGGCTTGCCTTTTCATTCTCATTACAGTATCTTTTGAAGAGCAGAAGTTCTTAATTTTGATGGTGGATTTATCAATTTGTTCTTTCATGGTTTGTGCTTTTGGTGTCATATCTAAGAAAGCTTTGCCTAACCCAAGGTCACAAAGATTTTCTCCTTATTTTCTTCTAAAAGTTTTAAAGCTTTTGGTTTGATATTTAGGTCTATGATCCATTATGAGCTAATTTTTGTATATAATGCAAGGTATGGATTAAGGTTTTGTTTTTTTTTTTTGCATATAAGTATTCATTGTTCCAGTACCATGTGTTGAAAAGATTATCCTTTCTCCACTGAATTGCTTTGGCACCCTTGTTGAAAATCAGTTGTTCATATATGTGTGAATTTATTTCTGGACTCTTTATTTGGTTCCATTGATCTATTTGTCTATCTTGACACCAGTACCATGCAGTTTCGATTACTGTAGCTTTATAATAATTTTTTTTTTTTTTTTTTAAGATTTTATTTATTTATTCATTTATCCCCCCCTTGCTGCTTGTGCTCGCTGGGTCAGCTAACCACGCCATGCGGGTGGGCTTGCCTTCACTAGGAGGCCCCGGGACCCGAACCCGGGGCCTCCCATATGGTAAACGGGAGCCCTACTGATTGAGCCATAGCCGCTTCCCTATAATAATTCTTGAAATAAGGAAGCATTAGTCCTCTAGCTTTGTTCTCTTTCAAATCCCTTTGCATTTCCATATGAATTTTAGAATCATTTACCAAAAGATGAGAACTTCGAATAAAAACTTATATGTGAATTTTAATTCTCAGAAGTCATTTTAGAGATTAAAACACACACTCACGTACATTTTGTTGCTCTTACTCCAGGTAAGTCAAGTATGGTTTACAAGCAAAAAGTATAAAGTCAAAAGAAAGCCAAAGACCTGGAAACTTTAAGAGCTTAAGGCAAACTGTATATTCCACTGCCTGGCCACTGGTTTTCTCATCAAGAGGATTGTTTTATCAGGAAAATACAGTTGTCATATGAGGCATCATGTTTCTTTTCACTTAGATTTTCTCAAAGAAGCCAGGATACTGCACTGCGAGATATGTCTCCTCTTCATTCCTGGATTTTGCCAGTAGGAATATATTCATTTCACTTGGCAAAATGTGTTTTTAACATAGTAACTATGTTTCTCTTTGTTTAGCTTGGGACATTTTTTAAGTGAAATGCTTGGACAGGACATCTATTTTATACAAATATTTAGCCCTTGCAAAAGTCCTTGTTAATTTATACATTCCTCTCCTTCTCCTGATCTAGAAGAAACACTTTTTAAATAACATATTTCCGTTTGCTATTTTCTGTATGGGTGAGTCAGAGCATTTAGTGAGGTTGAACTTGTAGCTTTGTGCAGCTCTAGTAAAACTTTGGAAATAGCTTCTTTCCAGATGAAAATAGTATCCATTGACTTTTCCCAGAGGACATTGACTTCACAGCATGGTCATGGAAAGAGCACAGGCATTGAGCCTGGTGGACATCAGTTTGTACTTGAACCTTGCCATGCCTCTGCTTTTCTATCTGTAAGACAGGAATAATATCTATCTACCTTGAAATTTTGCTCCAAAGATTAGAGGTAACCAAGATAATGACAGCAATCATTTATCAAGTGCTTACTTCTTGTCATACTTATATTCCTGCCTTATATTCGTGTCTTGCTTAATTCTCATGGTTGCTTAATGAGGGAGAAACTACTGCATAACAAGTGCCCAGATATATGTATCTGCATCCTGATTATCTAACTTGTTGTTTTTTTATTTTTGTCATGAAAATTTCCAAGCCTACACAAAAATAGAATAGTAAAACAAGTACCCACATATATATTTCTCACATTCAGAGATTAGCAAGAGTTTGCCACATTCATTTTTTCAGAGAGAAGGGCAAACTACAGTATTTTAAAGCACATCTCATGTCTTCTCTCATTTCATTGCTACAGATTTCAGTTTGCATCTCTGATGTGACCAGTTTCTTACATGACTCAGTGCCATTATCAGATCTAACAGAAATAATAATAATTCCTTGACATTATAAAATGTACTGGGAAGCGGCTGTGGCTCAATCAGTGGGGCTCCCGTTTACCATATGGGAGGCCCTGGGTTCGGTTCCCGGGGCCTCCTGGTGGGGCAAGCCCGCCCACACGGGGCGTGGTTGGCTGACCCAGCGAGCACAAGCAGCAAGGGGGGGATAAATGAATAAATAAATAAAATCTTTAATAAAAAAAAAAATAAAATAAAATAAAATAAAATAAAATGTACTGATAGCCTCAAAAATGTCTTTTTATAGTTTGCTTAAATCCAAATGCAAACATAGTCCACACATTGCATCAGACTGGGTCTTTTTAACCTGGGGCGCTCAATTAACATTTGTGGAACTGCATGTGACTACATATTCCACTGTATGCAAAAGTTTTTTTGTTGTTGCTGTTTTGATTTTTTTCCCCGTTTAAGATTTTTTTTCCCTTAATTTCAACAAGATATATTGAAAAGTATATTGAGGTTATAAAACTAATCTACGCCCCCCCCTTCCCCCCCTATTTATTTATACTTGTCTTTAAAAGCCAGGTAAAGGGAAAAGAGGAAAAGGCCGGGGCAAGTCTCATGGGAAGAAGCAAAAGAAGCCAGAAGTGGACATTCTCAGCCCGGCTGCGATGCTGAACCTCCACTACATCGCTCACAATGCCGCTGACTGCCTGCAGCTGCGAGGCTTCCGCTGGCCTGGCGCTCCCAAGGGGAAAAAAGGCAAAAACAAGACTTAAGGGATGGCATTTCACAACATACCTCTATTGCAGAGAACAGGATTTGGGGGAAGGAAGCAGGATAATACAGATATTGCAAGGAAAATAGACTTTACTGAAGACAGCTTGAAACTCAAGCCAAGGGTGCTCTTCTGTAGTAGTTAATGATAAAGAAATGCATTTTACTTCGTCAGCTGAGGCCAGGTATGGTTAGCTACTTTGGTATTTCAGAAGTTAAGGGGGGGAAAGAGGTCTGGTAATTCCTACACTGCTTGGTGGATTTGACAGTACTTTAACAAAAATTATTATTGTAATTCTGGGTCAGAATTAAACCTTGCTCTCAGAAGGCAGTTCTGGTTTGCATGAATTGTTTTCTTTTGCCAAAGGGGGTTTCTAATTTAGAGAAGACATGGCAAAAGGCACAGGAGTTATTTATGAACATCCCTCTCTTGGGCACTGTTTCCTTTCCCCATCTTTTTAAGGACAAATAATAAAAAGTATTTTGTTTCTGTAATTCTCTTCTCAGCAGTCTGACTCTTTCTCTGATTTGGATTAACCACAAGACGCCAGCAGACGCTAAGATTGGCACTAATGCTCTGAACTTGCCAGGGTATATCAACAAATGATTAAAAGTATCTGACAGCCTGTGCACATGAGGGCTGGGGTAGATGAGAATGCCTTATTTTCTGCATTATTTTCCTGTAAACCTACAACTTCTCTAAAAAATAAAAAATAATAAAATGAAAACTAGTAGCTGACAATGTTCAGTGGTTGGGATGGAGGGAAAAGGGAGCAAATCAGCACTCATCCCTTCTTTGGATTTCACCTGACTCTTCTCCCTCTTTTTCTCCATACTTTTATTTTCTTCCCACCTTCCACAGACTTTCTTTTAAACTTGGCAAACCTTGAGTCCTGGAATCGGTGCTAGAAACTTGCCATGGATATTCAACCGATACTCCAGTATCTCCTTAGCCCTATAAGGGGACACTTAAATATAGAGGTAAAACTGCAGTTCTTTCTCCTTTGCCCAAAGGCCTGAAAGCCCCAAATATGAAACTTGGAAAGAAAGGCATTTTTAAGTGTAAACATCATCTCTGAGTCACTTAGCATTCCGTTTCTGCCTCCTGCTCTGCCTTCTCGGCATAGCTTGCCACTTCCCCCCACCCTGACACCTGCACTGTCAGCTCCATTCACAGTCTGGGCTCAGACCGATTATCTCTAGACAGCACCATTCCAGGGGCATTTGAGTTTGTCTGAATTACTTATAACTGTGCCACAGATTGCCTCATGAAGATCTCAGAAATCCATGGAGTTTGCTAAGGAGACTGCAACCCAAGACTTGGGATTTCATAAATATCAGAGGAAAAAGGAGATTGCATGAATCTTTGTGCTAGGGAAATGGGGTACCTCATAACTCATGTGAGTTTGTTGGAAATGACATGTGTCTACTTGTACCATCTGTGCAGAGTCAATGTTGGCCTCTGGCTAGTTGCCAGAGGAGCTCTTGCTGGGGTGAAGGGTGGTGTCCCTCCTAACAGGAAGGGAGGCCTTTCTTCCTCAGTTCTCTCTCTACAGGCTCTAGAAACAGGGAGCACCTTTCCACTCACAGCCCCATCCCAGTAGGTAGGAGTTGAGGATTTGCATTTCCAGCAAGTTCCCAGGTTATGCTGACGCTTCTGGGCCACACGCTTCAAGAACCACTGCTCTAGTGTTGGTGAAGATATAGAGAAATTGAAACTCTCATTATAGCTGGTGGGAATGTAAAATGGCTCTTGGACCTCTAGAAAAGAGTTTGGCAGTTCTTCAGAATGTTAATCATAGAATTACCATATGACCCAGCAGCTCTACTCCTAGACATATACCCCCCCAAATTGAAACTGTTTGCACAAAAACTTGTACACAACTGTTCATAGCAGCATTGTTTGTAATAGCCAGAAGGTAAAAACAACCCAAATGTCCATCAAAAATGGACAAACAAAATGCAGTATATCCATACAATGGAATGTTATTTGGCAATAAAAAGAAATGAAGGACTAATATATACGAAGACCTGGATGAACCTTGAAAACATGCTTCTGTAAACCTACAACTTTTCTAATTAAAAAAAACACGCACATTATGCTAAGTGAAAGAAGCCAGATGCAAAGGCTACATATTGTGTGATTCCATTTCTATGAACAGTCCAGAGTAGGCAAATCCATAGAGACAAAGTAGATTAGTGGCTGCCAAGGACTGGGAGGGGGAGGGGGAAAGGGAAGTGACTGGTAATGGGTAGGTTTTTTTTTTTTGTTTTTTTTTTTGTGGTAACATGTATACAACATGAAATTCTGCATTTCAACCACTTTCAAGTATACAATTGGATGGCATTTATTATATTCACAATATGCTACCATCACCACAATCCATTACCAAACCTTTTCCATTACCCCAAACAGAAACTCTACCCATTAAGCATTAACTCCATATTCCCTCCACTACCACCCCCTTACCCCTGGTAACCTGTGATCTACTTTCTACCTCTGAATTTGCATATTCAAGTTATTTCATATACATGAAATCGTACAATATTTGTCCTTTTGCACCTGGCTTCTCCAACTCAACACTGATGTCATCCAGGTTCACCCATAATGTAGCACACACCAGAACTTCATTCTTTTTACAGCTGAATAATAAGGGGTTTCTCTTTGGAGTGATGAAATGTCCTGAAATTAGATTGTGATGACGGTTGTACAGCCTTCTGAATAAACTAAAAACCACTGAGCTGTACACTTTTAAAAGGCAAATTTATGGTATGTGAATTATATTCAATTTTTAACAACAGCTAGAAAAGACCCCAAAAGACTAGGAGGTAAAGGCAGTCAGGGCGAGTGCCAGATGCCAGAGCAGGTGACCCAAACAGATGGGACAGAGGAAGAGACCTGGGTTCTGGTCTAAGCCCCACCCCACATGCTTTGATTCTGAGTCCAGCCTCTCCTCTTCTGCCAGGACACAGGAAGAGTTCACAAGAGAACCAACTGCCTGGTTAAAACACTCCAACCAGCTTTCTGTAGAAGGGCCTTCTACCCTTGTCCTTTTCCCCAGACCTGTAAGGCTTCCGAGGACACATCTGCACTAGCGATTGCCCGCAGCCCTGCTCCTCTCTTAGTCTAGGCTCGTGGAATTGGCCACTAAGACATTTAACCTACTGACTTTAACAAAGCCAGCGCCCTGTGCAAGCACACACCCAACCCAAGGCAGCCCCTGAATCACCCCAGTGCCCTCCCCCTATTCCACTGCCCTAGGGAAAGTGAGGCCACAGCCAAAACAGCAAATAGAAGAGAAGTTGGTGGAACTTGAGGAACCTGGCACCTGGATATTTTACTTTTTATTTATAAAAATTAACTTTTATTATGAAAATTTCCACACAGAAGTAGAATACAACCCCAGCTTCAACAGCTACCAATAGTTTGCCTTATACATTTCTACCTACCTTTTCTCTTTTTTTATTTTTTAATTTTATTTTTATTTCTCCCCACCACCTCATTGTTTGCTTGTGCTGTGTCTTTAGGAGGCACCGGAAACAACCCAGGACCTCCAATGTGGAAGGGAGGCGCCTAATTGCTTGAGCCACCTCCATTCCCTGCTTTGTTGTGTCTCTTATTATGTTTTTCTTGTGTCTCATTGCATCATCTTGTTGTGACAGCTTACCACGCCTGCCTGTCACACTAACTCACTGTCGTCTTTAGGAGACACCAGGAACCAAACCACAGACTTCCCATGTGGTAGGGGCAGCTCAGTTGCCTGAGCCACATCCGCTCCCCGCCTTTTCTCTTTTTTAAAGCAAATCTCATGTGTTCCATGTCTTCCCTGAACACTTCAGTATCCTGGCTATTTGAAATAGGTAGGTTTAGATTCAGGTGTGATCCAGCTGAGATTTTATTTACTCAGTGGACATTTGTTAAGTACCTACTCTGCCTTGAAGGGTGTAATTTTCCATTGTTTCTCCTTGTCTCTGCTGTCTTCAAATACCCTCAAGTCACCTCTATTTTGAAAAGCCTTGATATGACCCTGCCACCCCATCGATTTCCATTCTGTTCCTCTCCTTTTTTTTCCTTTCTCTTTTTTTTTTTTTGCCATGTTTACTGAATGAATGGCCAAGCCTGCCTTCTCTCTGAACTCCAAGGCCCTTGTTACCTGGCTTCTACTCCTTATCACTTAATCAAAACTTTGTTCTCAAGTTACCAGTGACTTCCTGGTTCCCAATCCTCTTCTTCATTCTTTGTTTCATCCATTCACCTAATGCCTTAAACACCTCCCATCTGCCAGGTCCTGGGCTCTTGGCTAGAGGAGAGGAAGTGGCTCTGAATAGGTCCCCTCAATTCTCTGCCCCCACTCACCCTTACATAAAATTCAGGAAAGAGTGTTTTGGCCTGACTTCCACCCAGGCTCTGAATCCTTCCCTCTTATTTGAGGGCTTGGATCTTGCTTCATTGATTATCCCTTTAACAATGTACCCCATGGAACACTGAGAAAACAAAAGCCACAAAGAAGAGAATTCAAATCACCCCGATGCCCACCCTTCTGGAGATAAGCTCTGTCGACGTTGTGGTGTGTTTGGTGTGTTCTTGGGCTTTTCTCTAGGTGGTGATATGGGTATATATGTGAGAGTATATGTTTTATGTTCTAGGGCAAGTCTTTCTCCAGCACTTACAAGCCCTGCCTCCAGCAGCTCCTTCCCCACAGCCTGGAAAGGGAGTCTCTTCTCCCCCCACCCCACCCCCACTGTTTCATGCTAAAGATCAGGGGCTCACTGAAGTCTGGGGAAGTTTGACCAGAGATGTGGGGAGCAGTACGAACAGTAGAATGAGTCCCTGACTCATTGAGTATTTATTAAGGGCCTGTTATGTGCCAGGCAGTGGGTGACCCTGACGAGGCCCGTTCTGTCTTCATGGACTCCAGTCTGGGTAGACATTGGTTAGTTATCACAACATAAACATATACTTAGAAGCAGTAATAAATGCTATGAAGGATGGTTCATGGTGCTATGACATATACCAGCACTGTCCAGTAGAATTTTTCTGTGATGATGGGAAATGTTTGTTCTATATTTGCACTGTCCCACATGGTAGGGGTGAACTGCATGTGGCTATTGAGCTCTTGAAATGTGGTAACTGAAGAACTGAATATTTCATTTGATTACATTGTAATTTCCATTTAAATAGTCACATGTGGCTACTGTATTGGACAGTGCAGCATCCTACACAGAGGGATTTGACCCAGCTGGGGAGAGGGAAGGGAGTAAGTAGATGTTACCAAGAAGTGCTGCTGAACTTGGGACCTGAAGAGGAGTAGGCATCAGAGACGGAATTACCACGAAGCTAATGAAGTCCTCGTCCTTCATGCCTAGTTGCACAGATATGTTTACCAATGGAAGAGAATAGCACCAACAAAATTCCTGCTCATTCATAAGACCCTGACACATGGCAGATGTGGTTTTGCCCATCGCTGGAGAAAGGAGAGACTATCAATAGTGGTGCTGAGAAAATTAATAATGCATATGGGGAAAATGAAATTGGGTCCTGTCTTAGCTTGCCAGAGCTGCTATGACAAATATCACACCATGGGTTGGCTAAAACAACAACAAAAAAGAGTCCCCATGCTACAGGCACCACAAAACCTGGATCTGCTCACCAGAAGGCATTGACTAGGGCTAAATTAGGCAGAGAGGAGAGCATGGAAGGTTCAAGGGCTGAAACAGGGAGCCCAGAGACAAGGGGAAGAGGCCTGAGGTGAGAACCTTGTGGAAATCCAACGAGACCCCTTGGAGCCAGCCCTCCTGACTTCCAGGATCTAAGAGAGTGCCGGAAACTCAGCAGCAGAAATGAGAATTCTTCACTCTTTGCCCCACTGTAACGAGACTATTGATTCTGCTAGTTGCTGACTCTTTATCCTCTCTTTCTTCCCCACACATCTCTTCTCTGCCTCATAAATTCTGCTTACTCTAGGTTTCTGCTTTTCTACAACGTCAGCTTATCTCTCATGACTCCAGCTTACTTTATGATCTCTTTCTGTACTCCCTTTGAGCTTCAACTTCCTCTCATTCCCTGGGTCTTTCCAGGAGAGAGAACCTTATAGACCCCCCCTTGTCTTCTGGGGCCAGGCTGTGTTGTAAGGGAAGGACCTGCCAGCCTAGTCAGCTATGCCTGAGAGATGGGCACGGCCAGACCTTATTAACCATGGACACCCGGGATGGACTCATCAGCAGGACTGGGGGCGGGGATGGTACTGTGGTTGAGATGACTGCTAGCTTGCTCTCACCCTGTGTCTCCCTCCAGCTCTGATCTATCCCTTTATAGTCAAAATCCTGCAGAATTCACTTACACTTTTGTCTTCAGGTCCTCACCTTTCGGTCACACATTTTCCTCTCATTTTTTTAATACAAATTTGTATTTTTAAAAAATTACTGATCTGTAGAAAGGTTGGAAGAAAGTACAATGCACACTAAAACCCTTTACCTAGAGCAGGGTTTCTGAACCTTGGCACTATCGAAATTTTGGGCCAGATGATTCTTTGTGGTGGGGGCTTTCCTGTGCATTGTAAGATGCTTACCAGTGTCCCTGGCTCTGCCCACTAGAAGCCAGCAGCACCCTCTCATTTGTGATGACCAGAAAATGTCTCCAAACATTATTACTTAATGTCCTCTTGGGGACAAAAGCACCTCCCTCCTTAGTTGAGAACCACTGACCTAGATTCACAAATTAACATTTGTCCCATTTGTGTTTGCACTCTCTCTTTGTATACATGCAAACACATATAATACATGTATGTATTACATACATATTTAATACATGTAGGCATATAAATATACACATATATGTCATGCACATACAAGTATATGTGCCTATAGATATATAATACACATTGAAGAGAGTAAACAAATGCTAATTTGTGAATCTATATAATATACATGCATAATATGTATGTATATGTACCATATGTCTATATGTAATAAGTGTAATATATGTGTATATATATACACACATATATATGTAATATATAGAAAGTAAATGTGGCAAAATTTTAATTGCATATATATACACACATACATTTTTTCCTGAACTATTTCAAAGTAAATCACATACATACTTACCCTTCACCCTTAAGTACATTAGCATGTAGCTGCCGAGAACAAGAACATTCTCATATATAATCACAGTCAAGACAAGAAAGCCATGATGGAGTAATAGCTCACGCTTCAGTGGGATTCTTGTACTCTTGTTGTTGCTCTGCCTTTGAACAAATGGAAGGTTGAGTTCATAAGATTTTTTGCAAGATGCTGAACATCATTTTCCATTAGGAAATGAAAATAAAAAAACACGAGATGCCATTTCACACCCACTAGAATGGCCACCACTGAAAAAATGGAAAACAACAAGTGTTGGAGAAGATGTGGAGAAATAGGGTGTGGATAAATAGGAACATGTTCATTGTTGGTGGGAATGAACATGGTGCGGGCCAAGATGACATGAAGCTTTCTAAATAAATTCAGTCTCCATTTCAAATAAATCAAGACTTTTCCTTCTTTGCTTTAGACCCCCAGAAGAGGTGGGGATGGGAAGGACAGGCATGTGCAATGGACAGGCACATGCAGAACAGCAGAACTCCCACAAAGCTTCCTTTCTCTAATAGAGCAGTGGTGGGGTGGGGTGGGGGGTGCGTTGGCAGATGTGAATGAGGGAGACTTGTGTTAGTCAGGGTTCTCCAGAGAAACTGAACTGACAGGTTATATATGTAAATATTAAGAGATTTATTATAGGAATTGGTTCATGTGACCATGGGGATTGGCAAGTTTGAATTCTATAACGCAGGCTGCCAGTTGGAAACTCCAATGAAGATGAGGTTGAATTCCCCCAGAAGAAGCTAGCTGCCTGAAGAAGAGGAAAGAATCTTGACTTCTGAAATCCTCAGTTCTGGTGTTAAGACCTCCAACTGATTGGATGAGGAGACTCTTCTCATTGCTGAGAGCAAGCTCCCTTGTTGATTGTAGATGCAATCTTTCATCAATCAACTGATTATACATGCAAATCCATCTATGATATACCCTTACAGTAATAATCAGGCCAGGGGAGCAGATGTGGCTCAAGCAGTTGGGTGCCCACATCCCACATGAGGTCCTGGGTTCAGTTCCTGGTGCCTCCTAAAGAGGACAAGCAGAGACAATGAGCAGTGATAACAAGCGGACAGATGAGGGAGCCATCTCGGGGGGGAAGGGGGACCAATCAGGCCAGTACTTGCTTGACCAAACAACTGGAAACCATAACCTAAACAAGCTGACACATGAAATTAACCACCACAGTGAGGGTTAATTCCCCCTGTCTTCGTTTGTCATGCTGTTATGACAAATACCACATGCGGGGTGGCTTAACAGGAATTTATTTTCTCACAGTTTCAGAGGCCAGAAGTCTAAAACCAAGGTGTTGGCAAGACCACACTTTCTCCCCTAAGTCTGTAGTGTTCTGGTGCTGGCTTGCCATAAGCATTGGGGTTCCTTGGCTCTCATCTCTGCCTCCCATCACATGGCAAAGCCTTTGGTCTCCTCATGTCTTTCCAATCTGATTTCCACTGATTCGGGCTTCTGGATCCTTCCTGTGGCTTTCTGTGACCTCTGGCTTCTTCTCTTTATAAGGCCTCCAGTGATTAAGACCCACCGTGATTCAGTTGGGCCACACCTTAACTAAAAATAGCACCTTCAAAAGGTCCTCTTCACACAGGAGTTCATACCCACAGGACCACAGATTAAGAAAATGCCTTTTGTTGGGATACATCATCAACCTCCTACACCCCCTCCAGTACTCCTCACCCAGCTCCCCGTGCCCCACACTCAGCCTTATTTCTCCTCCTTATGCTGTGATGCAGAGAAATCAGTGTTCTCTCTGTTCATCTTCAGCTGACCTCTGGGCCGTACGACTTTTCTACTGGCCCACTTGGACCTCCTGTCCTTGTCCTTCAATCCCTTTCAAGGCTAAGTCTCACAGAAAACATTTCACAGCTGGCCTCACTTGTCCCTCACTACTCCACTGACAGTCCTGGCTCAGAGTTTGTACTTTCTCCCCACTGCTGTGCACCTTGGATCTGTTACGCTGTGAATAGCTTTCCCTTGTGTTTTCTCCTCTCCACTAGAATATAAAATGCATTTATGATAAATGAGAGGTCAGGCTCGCTGCAGAGCCTCAGGGCGAGGACGAGTATAGCCACCTGGGAGACTGTGCAGGCTGAGGCTCGTGAGCTGCCCGGTATCCCTCAGCCTGCTTCTTGCTGGGCCTCCTGGTCTCTGGCTTCTGGAGCAACAGTCACAGTTGTACTGACCACAGAGTCACACTTGCCACAGACTTGTCACTGGGAGAGCTATAAACAGCAGTGTCCACTTATCTGGGTTCCCCCCTTGGCCTTGCAAGTTTAATCTCCCAGCACCACTTGATACTTGCTCTTTCTCCCTAGACCTCTTCAGGTCCAGTGCCAGGGTGTCACTGGGCTCTGTCCAGACTACTGAAGCCAGCCTCCAAGAACCCAACAAGGCAACAATGGCAGCCTGGTGCTGCAGTTCAGGCAGGCTGTGTGTGTGTAGTGGGACCACTGTCCCACCAGGACAGAGGTAGAGTCTGAAGGTGTAGCTCCTTGTTGACCTTGGGAGACAACAAAAGGGGGGCTGCACTAGGAGCAGTAGAAGGGGGAAGGATCTCTTTGCTCAGTTTTACTTTGTTTGAAATCCCCTTCTGATTTCAACCTCTGTTCAAAATGAGTGGCCTACTAACTGGTCCTTCTCTGGACAGCAAGTCTGGCTCCTTAAAGTGCCCAGTCAGAGCCGCTGGATGTGGCAGAAGTTCCAACTGTCCCCCTACGCCAGGTTATTGCCCTTCACCCTACATTCCTCCTTTCATGATCCTACTAGGATCTTCCACTTTCTCCCCAGTGCCCAAAAATCAACCCAGTCCTTTGTGGGCTCTGTAGATGGACAAGAAGCATCAAAATACCTTCTCTGGCCCCACCATGAGGCTTGTCACCATCACTGTGCCCTGAATGGTCTCCAGTTGCTATCATGTGCCCAGGCATTTTTTTTTTTTTTAACTTTATTTTGTACATTTAATAATTGAAAACATAAGCAATTAAAAACTAAAAAGTAAACACAGATGAATAAATATATACATTTCTCAATTAAATGTAATGGATACATGTAAATTTTTTTGTTGCTTTGTTTTTTGTTTGTTTGTTTTGTGAATCAAACAATATATTACACAATATATTTGGTTCATAGTAATGCATTCATACAGTATTTGTCCTTTTGTGTCTGGCTTGCTTCACTCAACATAATGTCCTCCAGGTTCATCCATGTTGCCATATGTTTTATGGCTTCATTTCTTCTTACAGCTGCATAATATTCCATCGTGTGAATAAACCACAGTTTGTTTATCCATTCATCTGTTGATGGACACCTGGGTTGTTTCCAGCTTTTGGCAATGGTGAATAATGTGGCTATGAACATTGGTGTGCAGATGTCTGTTTGTGTCACTGCTCTTAGTTCTTCTGGGTATATACCCAGTAGCGGTATTGCAGGGTCACATGGCAAGTCTATATTCAACTTCTTTAGGAACTGCCAAACAGTCCTCCATAGTGGTTATACCATCCTGCATTCCCACCAACAATGAAGAAGTGTTCCTATCTCTCCACATCCTCTCCAACACTTGTAGTTCTCTGTCTTTTTAATAGTGGCCATTCTGATAGGTGTGAAATGATATCTCATTGTAGTTTTGATTTGCATTTCCCTAATCATGAGTGATGTTGAGCATTTCTTCATGTGTTTTTTTGTCCAGGCTTTTTTTAATGTATATTATATATATATATATAAAATGTTCTTATATGTATAAGAATAGCTCAACTTCCACATCTGGAAGGCAGTTATGATATCCTGCCTTTTAAAATTTGTATTAATATTGTTATAAAAGCATTAAAGAAATTACCAAACTTGAAAGTGGTTAAAATGGAAATTTTTATGTTGCATGTAAGTTACCACAATAAAAATGAAAGAAAAAAAGAAATTACTAAGGAAGGAAATTTATTAACCTGGATTCTGCCACACTAATGATTTTATTTTTCATTTTTAAAAAATTCCATCCTATAAATTTAAAAAAATTAAAAATAAAAATAAAAATTTAAAAAATTAAAAAAAAAAATTCCATCCTAAAATATTTATTGAATACCTCATATGGGTATAGGCACTAGCTAGGGTTTGGGAATATCAAGATGAATCATGGGAAACGGATGTGGCTCAAGAGGTTCGGCGTCCGTCTACCATATGGAGAGACCGGGGTTCGATCCCCGGTACCTCCTGGTAAAAAAAAAAAAAAAAAAAAAAAAGATGAATCATATTTGGTGCCTGGTTTTTTGCATATTTTTCCAGTCTTTCCAAGCCATTTGCAAACAAGGTTGATTTATGATTTACATAATTATTATTGTAACCATAGCACAAAAAATTTCATGTTCTATTTTTCACTTAACATTATAAACATTTGTAAAAAGCATTGTCATGGTCTTAGGTGAAGGGTAATTTTCCAATGCTGAGCTGAACATGTTTATGGAATTATGAGCATTTTAATGTGTGGTTTCAGCACCTTATAGCTATCTGTTCAAGGCTGTATGGTATTCCATTCAGTTGCTGTACTGCAATTTACCTGACGGTCCCTTATCATGCGATATTTGTATTGCTTCCAATTTTTGCTGTTATACATAATATTGAATAAATGCCTTTTTGCATATACACTTATTTATTTTGAATTATTTTCTTAGAATAAATTCCCGGGAGGGAATTTATAAAAGTAAAAACCTTTTATAAAAGTAAAAGCCTTTTATAGGGCCTTTTGGTTTTGATACAGTATTTTCCAAAGGACTGGGAATTGATTTATAGGGCCATTGGCAGTGATTTAATTCTCACACTGTCATTGAGCCTAGGAGTTTGCTTCTGTCTGGGAGAGTGTGGCAAAGTTGTAGGATAGAGACAGAACTCAAGGGAAAACCAGTTAAAAGATTCCTCCACCCTATCCACGGAATTGGCCCCTGACTTAGAATGTCTTTGTAAAATGTAGACTAGTTGGCACAGGGGTAACAGAACAGGCTCTGGAGGAAGATGTTGTCACATCCCAGCTCCACTGGATAGTAGATATGACCTTGGGACAAGTTGCCCAACTTGTCTGTGGCTTTGTTTTCTCCTTTGTAAAATGGAAGATAAAAACAGAACTTGCTACCTGGGTGTTGTGAGAATTAAGTGTCATAATGCATGTCACATGGTACATGTACAATAAATGTTAGTTCTATCAATAAAACTCATTAAAGCATGTGTCATTAACCCAGCCTACCATTCAGACTGTGAGTTTGGTTTCTTACTGCCTTCAAGGTTGTTCCCATATACAAATCCCATGGCGATAACAATTTAAAATTCTCAGCTGACATTCTACACATCAGAATGGAAAGTATAGAGTCAAATCAATCAACAAATAGGACTGTGCAGAAAGTACCAAAGAAGTATGCGTTATGTCCTTGAACTCCAAGAGCTTACATTTTGCAGCTTGGAAAGGAAGAATAAATGCCCAGACCTTGGGTCTGAAAGAGCAGGGATGGCACGGGTCAGTTAGTGTTGCCTGTCACAGATGAGTTGCCTGGGGGTGGGGGTGGAGAAGTGGGAAAATATTGCTGAGTTCAGCAAAGCAGAGCTCAGGGAATGAGCAGGTTCTGTGGCAGGTTTATCCTCAAGGCTGAAGACAGGAATGTGCATTTAAAAATGATCTACTCACTTAGCTTAACAATTAATAGAGAACAACAACAAAAACAGAAAACACCTTTCTTCAAAATAAAATTCAAAAAATAAAGTGAAACTCTAGCGGTTTCTAGGTCTCACTGACCTGGGGTTTTGCATCATTTCCTTAAGCTTCCTGAGTGCTGCTGATGTCCCTGTGGACGTGGGTTTTGTTTTTTCACAATACACAAAGATAAGCACTACAAAATTCGCTTTGTTTGAAACCACTTATGTTCTCATGGTAACTGATGGTCCATCACACCAAAATATACAAAAGGCACCAAGGAAGAGTGAGGATGTTACTAGGACAACTGGAATTTAGAGTATACATTTTTAAAGGAGTGTGGGAGAGCTGAATTTCACTTTCTTCAAGCAAGCCTGGGTGAGATGAGTCATGCATTCTAGAAAACTGGTAGCCTGAGATCTGAGGTCCCAGCTCACTCCATCAAAGCGCTGGTTGGAAGATGGAGTGAGAAGAAAGTGTTGGCTACAGAATTCTGCGAAATCACATCAGTGAAATGTTGCTCTCTCATCAGAAATTATACAAAGATAACTGTGTGTTGAGAGTAAGCTGGATTGAGAAGTGAGTGTTAAAGGTGAACTCTAAATTTTTAGCCTTCGTGGAATTTGTAGATAAAAGATGACCAGGGAAAACAAGTTGGAAAACAAGTTGGCTTAAAAAAAAGTCCTATTTTCAAAAGAATGTATCAATGAATAAATAATCCATTCACCACAGTTTGAAATGTACAGGTGCTCGTAGGAATTTGAAAAGGATGTGTGACATTTCCATTTTTCTCTGTGGCCATAAGTTCATTTCTCATCCTGGGCCTAACCGAGCTGAAACTCTTGTCTGTCCTGGGTCTACTGAACACCCCTCACTTCAGGGTGAGGGTCACGCCGCTCGCTCCGGGGCCGACTCTGTGTTTGGGGCGCTCAGCAGCTGCCGCCGGGCTGAAGTGACTGACGTTGCCCTGGGCTCCGTAACGCTGCCGGAAATACCTCCTGAAGGGAGTTGCTCTCCGTCGTACCATCGACCCACTAGTGCTGAGAGGGGGCCACTGGGCATTGGAGCGCCTCTACCGAGCAACTGCCTAGGTTCAGAAAGGCACATGGGGTGGAGCCAGGGCGTCCCTGTTTTCAGGGACTCTGGAGTCTCTGAGGCGGCAGTTGTGCGGCCCGCGGAGGGAGAAAGCTAGGAAGAGACGCTCCTGCACACGGATTCTTTTAATTCTCCCAACAGTCCTCTGAGGCTCGGGGGGACAGGGTGGGCTGGGCTCAGGGGGGTTGAAGTGACCCGCCCGCGGTCACACGGCAGTAACCAACGGGGCGAAATCCAGGCCCAGGTTCGTCTGTGCCCAGAGCCCTGGTCCACCCCAGGCCGCCTCCTTTGCGAGGGGGTGACAGCGTGTCTCTCACCAGCCAGTGTTGATGATGGGGCTGTAGGTAGCACCTGGGAGCACCCATCCTACTCTCTCCTCACCATGCCATATCGCCTCCCATGCCCTCCCTCACTGGGTGGAGTTCGCAGAAAGGCTGCAAAGGCTGGCAAAGATTTGCTAATGCTCTGCCACATTCTGACAGGAAGGAGGGACAAGGAGGGCCAGGGCGGGACACTCTCTTTGAAACACTCCCCTCTCCCACTTACAGGAAAATGTTCTCCTGCGCCTTCTCCTCAGCCTCCTGCTCTCACTCCCCTACGTCTTGCTTTGGGGCTTCTCTAGTCTCTGCCTATTTTTCCCTACAGCCCAAAGGCATGGTCCATCTGTGTTCAGGGAGAGGCCAGGCCTGGGACAGGTCAAAGAAGTGACCTGTATCACCCACCTCTTCTCCTCTGACCTCAGAGCTTGCTCTAATGCACCAACACTCTGGGGAGAATGCACTTGCCTCCAGGACTTTTCCAGCCACAGAGTGTGAAAACTCCTCCACAAAATGCCCAGTCTCCTCACACTGTATATTTGGCCAGCTCAAGGAGATGACAAGATGACAGAGGCTGGGATGAGGCCCAGGAAGTGACAGGGAAACGCTGCACTTCTGTTGCCCGCCATCTTCTAAGCTCTTCAGGCCCCCACACCACGAGCAGGCAACCATCCGGCCCAGCAAGTCTCTGTCCCCCTTCTTTCTCTCCACTGTGAAATTAATTTATACAACTTGAATCATCGGCTCAGTTTTCAGCATTTAAAGGGCCAGCTTTTCTTAACTGACCATTCGTAATGCGGAATGTTAAAAGTAACACTATGATGCCACAGGATAATGCCAACACTGACTAAATTGACAGAGCATGTAACGCTGTTGGTTTTTCAATTAGAATGGCCTTATGGATGAATTTGGCTGGAGCAGGAGAGATAGCAGTGGAGAGGGAGTGGTTGGACTGGAAATGAGGCTGGAGAGAGTTATGGGCCTGGCTGTGAAGGCTTGAAAGGCCAGGATGAAAGGCTGGTACTTGATTCTGCAGGAGGGAATCACTCCCAAATGAGAAGGTGCGGGGAGCTATGTGTTTGAGGAGGTGGGAGGAGTTGCTGCCAGAGCCCAAGTGGAGATAAGTACCTGAACAGGGGCCAGTGGAGTGGAAAGGAGAGGGCACCATAGACATTTCACAGGGGCTGGGATGGATCCTTATCACTTAAGAAGAATGCTTTGGAGGCCTTCCAGAATCCCTGGTTTTAGGAGTACCTCTCACTGGGCTGTGGGTGCTGCAGGCTGTGTGGTCTCAGATGCTAAATGACTCACTGCCCCCTCAGCAACCTGTAAAGCTGCAGTTTAGATTCCTGCTGTGGCTTTGCAGCACCCTCTTGTTTACTCCTGAAAACAGTTCTACATGGTGAGTGTTGGTGTTGCACGTTAACCCCGTTGCACAGACTTTGGAGTCACTTGCAAATAGTCACAACCTTGACTGTGAAATTTGTGAGTGCACAACGCCTACTGTATCATCAGGATTTAGTGATGGTTTAAGTGCAAACAGGCTTGCTGCTTTTGAGCCCAGAAGGCATTAGAATCTACAATCAGTGGGCTTTCAGATTACTTTAGATGATGTGGGTCAGCTCATCCAATCAGCTGGAGGCTTAAGGGCAAGGAACTGAGGGTTCCAAAGAGAAGAAATTCTGCCTTCAAGTTGCATCTCCTACTCCTCTTTCAGTTTCCAGCCTGCTGGCCTCCCTTACAGATTTCGGACTCCAGATTTCCACATCAATTCTTACCAGAATTTCAAGCCTTTTGGATCTTGGACTTGCCAGCCCCCACAATCACATGAGCCAATTCCTCAAAATTCCTCAAAATCTCTTTATATATAAGTACATATATCCTGTTGGTTTTGTTTCTCTGGAGAATCCCACTGCTACAAAAGTTAAGAACTAAAATGTGATAGATGTTGGCCACCTAGAGAAAGCAAATAACACAAGACATTTACAGCAAGAGTGACTGAAAGGTTGGGAACACTCACTAAGCAATTGAAATGACCTGACTGGAGCCTCAGGGAGAATGGGAAGATGAGCTCTGCCCAAGAAGGGGAGACATGCAACACTCTTGTCTTTACAGGCTGGGTATCTGTGCTCCTTCTGACACCTGCCCACTGGCTAGGTGTGAAAAGCTTCCTGGCAATTTTCTGCCTACCTATTCCCCAACCTGACCTCTGAGGCCCGAAGCTTGCAGGAAGAGTTGTCTTTCATCAGACGAATTCCTCCTCAGACTCTTGTTTCTCTTCCCACCTTTCTCAGCCCAGACTTTGCTCTCTCCTCTATTCTTTTAACCCCTCCAATTATAATTATTAATTTTTGTTTTTGACTTTTCCATCTAAAAGCATTTTTACATTCCTTTTCATTTGATCCCACAAAAACTGTGAGGTTAGCCGGTCAGTAGTAGTAGTTCCTTTTTACAGAGAAGGAATCTGAGCCCAGAGGGACTCATCCAAGGTCATACAAGGCAGGATCCATATTTGAACCTAGGTCTTCTGATCCCCTTTCAGAGCCCTTTGACATCAACATCCATAAGTAAAATTAACCTCATTGTCCTCTATTTTAAAGCATCTTCACACTTCTGCCTTTGCCAAGCCTGGAGTGCTTGCCCACCCACCCATCCCCCAGTCTCCTACTGTTCACTCCTCCAACACCCCTGTCCATGGTGGAAATTCTACTCATGCTTCAAAGCTTAGCTTAAATATCACCTTCTCAGTAATAGCTTACCTCCTTACCCAGGAAAAACAATCATGTCTTCATTTAAAGTCCAGGGCAGGTCCATCAGCTTCACATGTGCCTAGGATGAGTCCATATACCCACTGCAGGGAAGGCTGGGAAAATGAGTGTCTGGACTTTCAAGCTTCTGGAATGGGAAGCAGGCTCTGGCTGCCACTGAGACTCCTAAGAGGAGGAATGCCCCCAACCCAGACAAAGGGTGTCAGCAGCTGTGCAGCTGAGAAGAAAAGATGCACCCACAGCCCACCTCTCTGGCTGCTTGGCTACACAATAAATAATTTTCCTTATTCTTACACTTCAGAAACAAAAATGCTATCACCCAACACAATGACACTATCCCCTATGCAGGTATAATCAAGAGTGCATACATCCCTGCCCCTAAAGGGATCCAATCCAGAGTCTTATCAGTTCCTAGATTCATTTCTGGTCCAGGATTCCTGAGAGGTGCCCATTCACCTCTAGACACCTCAATGCCATCTTGGATCTTCTAACCAAGTGTTTTGCAACCCTCTTAGATGCCAAAGTCCCTTTGTAAAACAAATATTTTGTAACATCCCCTTTACTACGCTGAAAATGAAAATCAGTGGTAAAATATCTTAATTTACTTATTATCTGTCTTATTTTGCCAAAGGGCTGCTGATGCAAAGTACCGGAAATGGGTTGGCTTTTATAATGGGAATTTTATTTGGGGTAAATCTTACAGTTCTGAGACTGTGAAATGTCTAAATCAAAGCACCATCAGAAATGCTTTCTCACCAAAGTCAGCTACTGTTGATCCTGGCATCCTGCCATGTGGCGATCAGGCATATGACAAGGCTCGTCTCCTCAGCCTTGAGGTGCTCTGTGGGCCCAGCCCCTTGGGGGCCTCTTTCTGTGCCTTTGTGCTCTGCTGGTTCCAGACTCCCGAACCTCTCTTCAGCCTCTCAGGTATTCTCTGTTTTCCTACAGTCCTCTCTCTCACATGGCAGGATCAATATGGCAGCTTCCTTTTTCTGCTGTCTCTTTGTGTCTCCATTTATATAAAACTCCTATAAGAAGGCAGAAACCCAACCCAATTCATGCCTCACTGACATAGCCCCACACCCACATGAATGGATTAGTTTAAGAACATAATCTTTTGGGATTCAAAAAGAGAACTTCAAACTGTCACAATATCTAGCTAGCTAGCTAAAATACCTTAACTAACATACTTTCTACCCATCTATCATGTCTTAACTGCTTAATAAAAGGCAAATAGAAAGTAATTTAGAAAAAATAAAGTATATTTAAATAAGTAAATGCTCAGGTACAACAACTTTAGAAGTCATAATAAAATAGTCAAATGCCATTACATGAAAGTAATAAAACTGCCACCAGGTAGCTGGCCTCTGCCCTCCCATCCACCTACCCAGGGAATGGTGGCATCTCAAGGGCTCAGCAAGCCCTGTGTTGTTGGCAGGTTAAGCATGCAGCAGTCATGGTGGCCAGAATGGCTTTGGTGAGGGGAAATCCATAGCCTTCATCTTGGCTATATTAGTTTTCTATTGTTGTGCAACACATTACCCTAAAGTTTAGTTGCTTAACACAGCAAACATATACTATCCTATAGTTTCTGTACATCAGTAATTTGGCAGCAGCTTAGCTGGGTCATTCTGGCTCAGGTTCTGTTATGTGGTTGCACCAGGATGTTGGTAAGGGCTGCAGTCATCTGAAGGTTTGACTGGGGCTGGAGGATCCCCTTCCAAGATGTCTCACTCACATGGTGTTTTTGTTTCCTAGGCTGCTCAAGCAAATACCATGAAACATTTTAGATTAAACAATTTATTTATTCATGGTTTGAGGCTGGGAGAAAGTCCAAATCAAGGCATCGTCAAAATGATGCAGTCTTCCAAAGACTGGCCCCAGACTGGCATTCTGGGGGTGGCTGCTGGCGATCTTTGGTCCTTAGCTTGTCACTTGGCAAGGCACATGGTGGCCTCTCCTGGCCTCTAAGCTGTCTTCCAGTTTCCATTGAATTTCAGCTCCTTGTTTCCCATGATTTTCTCTCTGTATGTCTGAATTTCATTCTGCTTATAAAGGATTCCAGTAATAGGATTAAAACCATCCTGATTGAGGTTGGCCACACCTTAACTGAAGTAACCCCATCGAAAGGTCCTATGTAAAATGGGTTCACACCCACAGGAATCGATTAACTTGAAGAATATATTTTTCTGGGATACACACAGCTTCAAGCCACCACACATGGCTATTGTCAGGATGCCTTAATTCCTTGCCATGTGGGCCTCTCTTCACGACATGGCAGCCAACTCCCCCAGAGCAAGTGATTCAAGAAAGCAAGCAAGAGGAAACCATAGTTCATTTTATGACCTAGTTTCCAAAGTCACACTCTGTAAAGTCCACTTTACTCTATCTGTTAGAAAACCATTCTCAAGGATTGGGGAATTAGGCTCCACCTCTTGGAAGGAGGAGTATCATAGAATTTTTGGAAATATTTTTAAACCACCACACCTGCTGTCATGGTCAGTTTGTACTTGAACCCACTGAGCAAGCACCAGTATGGCTGAGGAAAGAAGCTGGTTGGTACCCAGAGGATGAATCATCTTGTCCACCTGATTGTTGAAAGCCTCCTGTCAGTAAATGCCCTTTGGTGAACTTTCACATGGGACACAAATATTCACACACTTACCTCTTCCTCAGAATTCTTGTCACCAATCTTCACATCTTACTCTTTCCAAGTCCCTGACCAAGTAGCCAAACTGTTGACTACCACCATGAATTAGTAACGATCCATACTTCTGGCCATGTCTCTTTCCATGAAGTGGATGCAGGTGTACTGCCTGAAATGTTTCCCAGTGGGAGATTTCTGTTCACTGCTGTCTTTCAGAGCCACCCCTGAGTGAGATAATAATGTGGCAGCCGTCCCCTTTTAGCTTCTGCCAACATTTTGTGCAGGCCCATATGAAAACCAGGAATGAATTTTTTAATTTGTCCATCAACTCCTCATGAAGCCAAAGATGTGGCTTGAAGGCGGGGTGGCAATGCAGCTGGCAAAAGTGTTATGGGAGTCTGAGTCACTTGCTCATTTAACTTGCTTGTGCCATACCGACAGACCTGTTTAATCATGATCTAATGTGTGCCAATTCCATCTGAGAACAGGTTGCTGCTGCATGCATCCAACCTTATGGCAAGGCAGATAGTGCCTGGATCAGAAGCATCTAGTTCATTACAGGTAGCTCAGGTAGCATAATACTTGGTATCCTGTGATTAAGTCTTCAGAGTAATCCAATAATCCTTTCTATCAAAAGAAGGGCAGCACTTTCCTCCAAAACTTTAGTACTTTGTGCTGCCATTCTCCTGTTGGGGATTACAAGAGGCTCAGTGCATTCCTATTCACACTGACACCTTGGGAACTACTGGACTGGCGAGGTCATAGGCTTGAGTGGCAAGATGGCTTACACTGCAGCCTGGACTTCCTTTAGAGCTTTCTCTTGCCTCTGTCTCTCTCAAAAACCAGCAGACTTACAGATTACTCCATAAATATGTCACAACAGTATACTCAAATATGAATACATTGCCTTTAAGAACCAAAGAGGTTCACTGAGTGTTATGCCTCTTTCTTATTGGCGGTTCTACCAAGGACATCTGCCATAGAGCTATTAAAGGATGCCGTGTCCTCACTAATATATTTCTGGATGCCTTAGTGTCTTGCTACTCAGAGTCAGGTCTGCACCAGCAGACTTGGCATCACCTGGTGTTGAACCCTAAATTAGCCTACCCATAGGCCTTCATGGCAACCAGAGTAACGTAGAAAAGAAAAGTTTCCACTGTCCCTAAGTGTCCTATCTGAAAAGCACACAACCTCCCCTCCCTTGAACAATCTTGCAAGGACAGACAAGCACACAACCTCCCCTCCTTTGAACAATCCTGCAAGAACATCTCAACCCTGCAGCTGTGCCCCAGGCTATCAGGGCGTTCTGTGCAAACACTAGCTAACTGCTAGAATCCGCTTCTGTTTATCCCGCTTGCTTGCAAACTGCGTCTGCAACCCCCTATAAAAGGGAGCCATTTTAGAACCTGGGGGCTGCAGTTCTCTCCTGCATGAGAGGTGCTGCAGACACCCGCAGGCTTAACTCAATAAAACTTCATAAAAGTGGTTAAAGTCTGAGTGTGGTCGATCTCCTGGGTTATAACATTTGGAGGCCCCAGCGAGATCAACCAAGAGGTTCCCCTTAATTGGGGTCGACCTCCTCAAACTAAGCGGGAAGTGCCTCCACTTCCTCACCTTTGCTTTCTATTCGTGATCGGATTCGGACTAGAACAGTGGCCACGAGGAATCTGGTAAGGGATTTTCCCTTTTGTGTTGGCTCCGGAGCATTTGTGGGGCTGTTGCAGGCGGGACGCCGCGATACTGCACACCCCGAATCAGGGACTGGATGCCCTCTCCTGATTTTGGTATTCACTTTGGTATTTGGCTGTGTGAGTGGGAGTGAGACTAGTCTCCAATGTTTTGTTCGTTTGTCTGTCTATGTTCAGTGTTTCTTGGTGTTTTAACTGTTTCAACCCTAACAAGATGGGACAAGAAAAATCCACTCCGCGAACTCCTCTTAAATGCATTCTTGCTAATTTTTCAAATTTCTTTAAAAGATCCTGTAACTATGGGAAGCCAGCAGATCCAGGCTTCCTACGGACCCTCTGTGAATTTGAATGGCCAGCCTTCCGAATAAATTGGCCTTCGGAAGGCTCATTTATCTCTGTTGTTTGCTATACGGTCTGTTGTTTATGGGGTTCCCCACCCCGACCAGAGGGTTTATATAAATGTTTGGATTAACATTGTTCATGATAAAGTAGATTATATCCAGAAATGCCAGAAACCAAGAAAAGAGGGTATGTATGCAAGGGTAGGCGAAAAAACCATTTTAATAACTGCCCCAAAACCTCCAAAAACATGGGATCCCCCGGAAGAAAAAAAAAAAACAAAAACAAAAAAACAAAAACCCCGTTTATATCCTGTTCTACCAGAAAAAAACTGATAATATAGCTAAAAGCTTATTTGATCCACCCCCCTTACCCAAGAACTCCCTCGCAACAACAGGGCCCAGGGCGCTCGCCCCAAGGGGAAGTCCAGAGTCCTCCCCACACGAGAGGGGGAACTCCTTATCAGCCCCCCTCCACCAGGGCCTGATTCTTCAGTGCCCCTGTTGCCGCTCAGGGAAGTTCCTCCTTAACCAGGGGCGCCTCCAGGCCATACTCGAATGATTTATGTCCCATTTTCCACCTCTGATCTCTATAATTGGAAACACCAGAACCCTCCTTTTTCAGAGGACCCCCAGAGGCTGATTTCGCTTTTGGAAACTATTTTCCGCACTCATCAGCCTACCTAGGATGATTGTCAACAGATTTTACAAACTTTGTTCACTTCTAAAGAGAGAGAGAGAATCCATCGGGAGGCTGCTAAGATTATCTTGAGGGACAATGAGGGGGACTCCCAAACTAGGAGGGATGAATTAAAAAAATCACTCCCTTCGAGTCCTCCTCGTTGGAACCCTAACACTGATGTAGGGATGACAGCCTTGCGCCACTATCACCAGTCTCTACTTAGGGGTCTAAGGGCTGCAGCTAAAAAGCCTACTAATTTAACTACGGTTAGTGCAGTCATGCAGGGTAAGGATGAGTCCCCGGCTGCTTTCTTAGAGAGATTATTGGAGGCATATCGAATGTACACCCCCTTAAACCCAAAAAATGAAAATAACAGACGAATAGTAAACATGGCATTCGTCTCTCAGTCGGCCCCAGATATTAAAAAAAAAACAACTTCAAAAGCAAGAAGGGTTTGAAGGGAAAGCTAGAAGTGAATTGGTAAAAATAGCTCAGAAAGTTTTCCAAAATAGAAAAGATACTATTCGGGAGCAAACCAAGCAGCTCTCGCGAATCTTGCTGGCAGCACCAACCCGGAAACCCCATCCCTCCAAGGGATGGCTGGAGAGAGGAGACCTAAAGAAAAACCAATGTGCCTTTTGCTAGGGGATAGAGCACTAAAAAAAGGATTGTCCTAAGTTAATAGGCAAAAGGGCTCAGGAACCTAAGGAACCGGCCCGTTTCTTAGTAGAAACTAAAAATTGAGGGGGTCAGGGTTCCTTCGAGCTTGGCCCCCAGGAACCCATGATAAAGTTAACAGTCGAAAAGAAGCCAACTAAATTCCTAGTAGACACGGGGGCCACCTTTTCGGTTCTCCAAGAGACAACCGGGGAACTCTCATCCCAAAAAACTTCTATCATAGGGGCAAAAAGAAAACCTAAATCTTACCCCTGAACTCAAGCCCGAATTACTAACTTAGAAAAGGGTACTATTAACCCATTCCTTCTTAGTAATGCCAGAATGCCCATACCCCCTCTTAGGCCGAAACTTGCTGCAGAAATTAAAGGCAACCATTTCTTTTAAAGATGGGGAAACAACTTTACAACTGGGAGATCAGCTCCCTCAATCAATTATGTTAACTGTCCCTATCTCCAAAAAATATATTCTATTTGAACAAGAGCCAAAGGGGGCTACAAGAAAAAGCTATATCCAAAAACTACTTACTAAAATCCCCGGGGTCTGGGCAGAGAGCAACCCGCCAAGACTGGCTTTGCATCAACCTCCTATCATTGTGCAACTCATGAGTACTGCTCTCCCCATCCAAGTCAAGCAATACCCCATACCTCAGAAGGCAAGGGAAGGCATAGCGTAACATATCAAGAGATTAAGAAAAGCGGGGATACTAACTCCCTGCCAATCACCCTAGAATACCCCACTTTTACCAATAAAAAGCCAGGGACCGAAGATTATAGACCAGTACAGGACCTAAAAAAAGTCAATAGGAGGGTTGAAACCATTCACCCCACTGTACCTAACCCTTATACCCTTCTGAGCTCTCTGCCTCCAAAACGGACTTTCTATTCTGTACTGGACCTAAAAGATGCCTTCTTCACCTTACCATTGGCACCTCAGAGCCAACCCGTCTTTGCCTTTGAGTGGACGGACCCCGAAGGGGGATTTTCAGGCCGGCTAACCTGGGCTAAACTCCCGCAAAGATTCAAGAATTCTCCAACCATCTTTGAAGAAGCCCTGAGTCGAGACCTCCTGGGATTCAGGGAATCCCACCCTCAGGTAATTCTTTTGCAATATGTAAATAACCTTCTTCTTGCAGCAGCATCAAAAGAGGATTTATTGCCACCAAGAAACTGCTCTCTAAACTAGCACGCTCGGCTACCGGGCGTCCATGAAAAAGGCTCAGATTTGCGTGCGAAAAGCCACATATTTAGGCTACCATCTAGAAAAAGATAAGAGGACCCTATCTCTGAGACAAATAAAAGCTATCCTGAATATCCCAACTCCAACCACCAAGCGCCAGGTACGGAAATTCCTAAGGGCGGTAGGCTACTACAGACTCTAGATACTCGGGTTTGCTGAAATTGCAAAACCCTTATACACCTGCACAGGCGGAAAGGACCCTAACTTTCATTGGACTCGGGAAGAAGAACAAGCCTTTATAGCCCTCAAGCAAGCCTTAGCCTCAGCCCCTGCCTTAGCCCTACCCAACATCAGTAAACCTTTTCAGCTGTTTGTAGCTGAAAAGAAGGAGATTGCCAAAGGGGTCCTCACTCAATCCTTAGGGCCTTGAAAACGCCCAGTGGCCTATCTCTCCAAGCAACTAGACCCTGTAGCTGCAGGATGGCCATCATGCATGAGAGCAATAGCTGCGACCGCCCTTCTTGTCAAGGGGGCACAAAAATTGACCTTGGGCCAGAACTTGCAAATTATCGGGGGCCACACCACTGAGGCCCTCTTTAGATCCCCACCTGACCGTTAAATTTCGAATGCGCGTCTTATTCAATATCAGGTGCTGCTACTAAATCCCCCTCAAGTCACTTTCTCTAAGTCCACGGCTTTCAACCCAGCTACTCTGTTGCCAGATTCTAAATATAAAGAAATTGTCCATGATTGCCTGGACATTTTAGAAACTATCACTAGATCTAGACCTAACCTCCGGAACACTCCCCTAGAAAACCCAGACTACGAGCTTTATACTAATAAAAACAGTTATCTGAAAGATGGACTAAAATATGCAGGCACAGCGGTGACCACAGAAAATCAAGCACTCTGGTCACAGGCCTTGCCCCAAGGAACCTCTGCCCAAAAAACAAAACTAATTGCTCTAACCCAGGCGCTTCACTGGGCAAAAAATAAAAAAGTCAATATCTATACTAACAGCCGGTATGCATTTGCAACTGCCCTAGTACATGGAACCCTCTACCAGGAAAGAGGACTTTTGACATCAGCTGAAAAAAAAAATTAAAAATAAGCAAGAGATTTTAGCCCTTTTAGCAACTATATGAGAACCTAAGGAGGTAGCCATTATCCATTGCAAAGGACATGAGACCCAACCAAGTCACACCAAGAAAGGGAATGATCTTGCAAACCTAACTGCGAAGCGGGTAGCGTTGGGAGAAGTGAAACCACTCGAAATCTTGCCACTTCTTCCCCAACGAGCCCTGCCTACTTCTCCTAGCTATAACCAAGAAAAACAAAAATTAGGACAAAAACTGAATTGCACCACTGAGGCTGAACTTTGGCAACGATTGCCCGACGGGCGCCTGCTGCTGCCAAAAGCATTGGATATTGCCCTAGTCCGGAACCTCCATTATAGCACTCACCTTGGTACCTCGAAATTAATTGCTCTAATTACTAAACATTTCTATGTTCCAGATTTGAAAACCATCGCCAACTCAAAAGTAACCCGTTGCTCAGCATGCACTCAGGTCGACCCAGGGCCTCCAATCTCTCACAGTATAGGGATCCGAATCAGAAGCCATGAACCAGGAAAACATTAAAAATTAGATTTTACTAAAATTAAAAAAAGCAAATATGGCTATAAATATCTCCTGGTCTTTATAGATACTTATTCCGGATGAACTGAAGCTTTTGCCACCAAGCATGAGACTGCCAATATAATCGCTAAACACCTCCTAACAGGAATCCTCCCACGATTTGGCTTACCCTTGATGTTAGGGTCCGACAATGGCCCGGCTTTCATAGCCAAGATATCCAAAAGTCTAGCTGAGGCACTTAAAATAAACTAAAAATTACATTGCATTTACAGGCCTCAGAGCTCAGGACAGATAGAGAGGATGAATAGAACTTTAAAGGAAACTTAAATTAAATTAAAATTGGAAACTGGAGAGAGTTGGGTAAGTCTTCTCCCTTTCGCCTTACTAAAAACCAGATGTATCCCTTATTTGAAACATTTAACCCCTTTTAAAATAATCTATAGAAAACCACCTCCCATAATCCCCAACTCCTAGCGCCATCACACCCATTAAACTCCTTTAATAATTCTTTGCTAACTATGCTAGACTCTGTTTTCTCCCTTCTGAATGAAACTCAGCCGGCCATCACCACTGAGTGTTGGCTCTGCGTCGATCCGACACCACCATACTACGTGGAGATTGGTGCCAACCTGATGGAAAAAATGGCCCCCCGGAACGTCTCCTACACCGATGCCGACAACTTTAAAACTGGTATCCTGTCTGATTGTTCTCATCAAAAAAAACTCACCCTCAGCGATCTCCAAGGACAAGGGATCTGTTTCACCAGCGGCAGCTACTCCATAGACAACTCACCTTATAAGAACAATTGCCTGAACACTGTCCCCCTTACTGCTTCAGGATCCACTTAAACTTTAATCACCCCCAAAGGTACCTGGTTTGCCTGCTCATCTAGTATCACCCGCTATATTACCCCTAATAATGCTTCTAACCTATGTATTGGTGTTTATATAATTCCCCAGGTTTACCTATATGCTAAACCCTCAGATACTGCCCACTTCCTAGCTCAGAATCAACATTTTAAACTGCAAAAAAAACCTCCAATTCTAGTCCCTATCTTAGTCACCTTAGGGATTGCAGGTTCAGCAGCCATAGGAGCTGGGGCCATGATTACCTCTAACATTGATATTAGAAAACTTTCAGCTACTTTCTCTGCTGATATCGCTCTCCTTCAAACCCAAGTACAATATCTTGAAAAACAGGTTAACTCCTTAGCAAAAGTAGCTATACAAAACAGAAGAGAACTAGATTTACTGTTTCTGAAACAGGGTGGCTTATGTGCCGCCCTCGGAAAAGCCTGCTGTTTTTATATAAACCATTCAAGAATTATTAAACAATCAATACAAAAACTACAAAAGAGACTCAGAGAGAGGGATCTAGAAGAACAATCCTCTGAGTCTTGGTTTCAGAACCTTTTCAATTGGTCTCCATGGCTGACTACTTTAATTTCAGCCCTAGTAGGCCCTCTCATACTGTTACTTTTGGGTCTCACCTGCGGACCTATCATTATCAATAGGCTTGTAGCTTTTGTCAAGGACAGAGTCCAATCGGTCAAACTAATGGTATTAGCCCAACCCTACCAACACCTGCCAACGACTAGAGACCACTATGATGAGTCAATGATTTGACCCACTAAGAAGAGAAGTGGGGAATGTTGAACCCTAAATTAGCCTACCCATAGGCCTTCATGGAAACCAGAGTAACGTAGAAAAGAAAAGTTTCCACTGTCCCTAAGTGTCCTATCTGAAAAGCACACAACCTCCCCTCCCTTGAACAATCTTGCAAGGACAGACAAGCACACAACCTCCCCTCCTTTGAACAATCCTGCAAGAACATCTCAACCCTGCAGCTGTGCCCCAGGCTATCAGGGCGTTCTGTGCAAACACTAGCTAACTGCTAGAATCCGCTTCTGTTTATCCCGCTTGCTTGCAAACTGCGTCTGCAACCCCCTATAAAAGGGAGCCATTTTAGAACCTGGGGACTGCAGTTCTCTCCTGCATGAGAGGTGCTGCAGACACCCGCGGGCTTAGCTCAATAAAACTTCATAAAAGTGGTTAAAGTCTGAGTGTGGTCGATCTCCTGGTTATAACACTGGGAGCTTGTAAGAAATGTATACTTCGGGCTCTAGCTCAGACCTACTGGATTAGAACCTCTACTTTAACAAGCTCCCCAGGTAATTTGTGCACATTAAAGACTGAGAAGCAGTGGGCCCTCCTGGATGACAGAGTAAGGGAGAGAGGGTAAATAAGTTGCACATAATAAACATCTTGAAGTTCTGTTTATTGGGATTACCCCTGTACCAAAAAGGTATTAGTTCAGGATCTAACAAACCATTTTAAGTATTTTCAATAGAGAGAATTTAATGTAGGGAATCAATTACACATGTGATAGAAGAGCTGAGATGCCAAACAAGGGATGATGAAGCAACCTATAGATTAGCAACACCAGGAAGCCACTATTGCCCTGAAACTGGCGGGACAAAGAGAGGAGGTGGGGTTACTTGAACCCAAAATTACACAGTGGAAGAAATAGAAGAAACTCCTTTGCTGCCAAAGACACCACCTGAGGCTGAGGAAAGAGGAGAAATATCTTGGCTTCTCCCTTCTTCCTGTCTTCCACTCTCCTCAAAAGTGTCACCTATGGCTGATTCCAGCCGGAATTCAGCAGACACAGGAGACTGGGAAGCAAAGAGCAGAGTGGGAGAAGATAAAGGAAGGCATCTGAAGACAACAGGCCTGGAATTGGCAGGTAAGCCAACAGCTGTTTCTCAGGAAAATAATTACTTGTCAAAGATGTACTTTTCTCCATGGGAAGCAGATGTGGCTCAAGCATTTTGGGCACCTGCTTACCACATGGGAGCTCCTAGGCTTGGTTCCCAGTGCCTCCTAAAGAGAAGACGAGAAGACACAGCACACAACGAATGGACACAGAGAGCAGACAGCGAGCACAAACAACAAGAGTGGGGGGAGAAATAAATAAAATAAATCTTTAACATAACAACAACAAAAAAAGATGTGCTTTTCTCCATAATCCTAGAGCTTGCTATTATGATTGATATAGGCTCCATGAAATATCCCAATCAGTCTCAGGTTTTGTTGGCCTCATGAATTGTTGGATCTGCTGGGCCATATGGGCCAAGTGACAGAGTTCCTTGCACAGCAGCCTGGATTAGCTAAAGAGCTGCTTTTGCTCCAGCAAACTTTTGGGTGAGTCAATAAATGATTAGAGTAGCATGCCCAAATATGCTATATATTTCCTCAAAAATTCAAATGGAGGTAAGGGGATGTGGCTCAACCAGTTGGGCGTCCACCTACCACATGGGAAGTCCCGGGTACAGGTCCTGATGCCTTCTAAAGAAGACGAGGAGACGTCGCAACCGCCACAACACTCTAGATGCCTAAATGAGCAGATGCCACAAGCCAGCAGACACCGCAGCCTGCGGGGAGAGGATGTGGCTCAGCCCTTTGGGCACTTGCCTCCTATGTGGGAGGTCCCAGGTTCTGTTCCTGGTGCCGCCTGGAGGCAAGCAAACAATGAGCAGACAGATGAGAAAACCATCTGGGGGAAAGGGGGGAATAAAAAAAAAGGTAAATAAATAAGTCTTTAAAAAAAGAGAGAGAGAGAATATATATCCTGCTGTTTAAAAAAAAATCAAATGGGCTTAACAAGCTTTATCCTCTCAGTGATAGGGAATACAAAGTATAGGAACTTGTCTTTTGCTTTGAAGGAGTTATCTCAATATGTCTCTGACTACTGGATTCCCCTCCTTAAAGTATTACTGAGGTAGTTGTCCCTGTATTTTTGTGGAATTTATCTCTAGTCTTTGGCGTGCATGTATCTTACCATAACAGCTAGAGGAACTGCTACTTCCTACTCTTCAGGTCTGATCAGCATTGTGTCATGAATGAAGAAAATAAGCATATTTCTTATGAGATAGTGAGACAAGCAAGGTCTCTGAGAACAAAATTGTGGCACAGGGCCAGAAAATTGACATAACCCTGAGCTAGATCACGAGGATATATTGCTTTCCCTACTAGGTAAAAGAAAACAATTTCACTGTTCTCTGTTTATTTGGTTACAGGAAAAAAAATAAAAATAAAAAAATAAAAGGCTAAATAAATAGCTACTTAAAAGATACCATTAGTGATGTTTATTTGGTCCAGAAAAGAGACCAGATCCTGAATAGCAGCTGCAAATGAAATCACAACTTTATTAAGCCTGTGTTAATCCATTTTTATTCTACAAGACATATCTTTTTGTCTTCTTTCCTGGCCAAACTGGAATATGAGATAGACTTAAGAAAAAAATCTCTATTACCTGAGCCCTTGTATAAGTTAGGATGATTTTAGCTATAAGTAAATGACGATCCAATTAAAAACAGTTAAAGCAATAAAGAATTTATTTTATCACATAACAGGGAATCCCAATTGAGAAAAGTTGCAAGGTAGTTTAATTTAGGGTACAATAATATCACCAAGGACCTGTACAGTTTCCTTCCATCTTTCTGTTCTGACATTCTCAAAATATTGGTAACTCTACTTGTTTTACAACATAGTTGCTATAGCTAAAGGAATTGCCTCCTCACCCAGCTACATCCAGGATTAAAAAAAAAAAGAGTTGAGACCCTACCTGGTGTCCCTTTATCACAGTGTCTTGCAAGGTGGGCTCATTCAGGGTTTCCACCATCATGCCAGGGTTCAGGGTAAAATCCTCAATGTCACATGGTCTCAATTAATGAATAGGTTTTATTAGGGAAAGGGAATGTTTACAAGGCCAAGAGTCAGTAAAAAAGAGGCCTGTGTTCTTCCCTTCATCCCTCAGAGAGATGGGCTTGGGCCAGGGTGCTGCTGGGTCCATATCGTAAGTCCAAGTTTCAGTGAAGGAACTCCTCTGTGCTGGTGGCATCTCAGAGTAAGAGTAAGAAAGCCACCTAATCAGTAAGGGGCTCTGTAGACTGCGTGGTACCAGGCAGTCTGGATTGGGATGCCCGCTGTTACAGGAGCTCGCTGAGCATGCCAGCTGCTCAGCATCTAGATTTCAAGGTCCACAGGATGGTACAACTCCCCCTATAAGGGGGAGGGCGCCACTGGACCTGAGAGAAGCTGAGCTTGGGAGAAGGCAGAACCATTGATTCAGCTGGCTCTTTGCTTAGCTAACCTAGAGTGAGTTCCCAGGGTCACTTCTGGCTAGTTCTGCCTCTTGAACTACAAAGAATGAGGAAACCTTTTCAAAAGCCCCTCCTTAGACTCCTCTTACATCTGTTTGATCAGGCGTGGGTCTCATACTCTCACTTAAAGCAAGCCCTGGCAAGGGGGATGGAATTACCACGAGGAATTTAGATTAATCAGCATTCAGCACTTGAGGTTGGGAAGGGGGAACACATGATACCCGCAGTAACTAAACATAATCAGGGTTCACGAGAAAAGGGGGAGGGCTGATGGCTCCTGGGGGCTAACAATTTGGGCCTGCTACACCCCCACAAGCCCTCACTCTTGTGGACCAAAGAAGCATCATGGCCTCCAGGAACTAGTGTCAGCCCTGAGCTAGTTACCAATAATCCCTGAGAAATTTGGATATTTGCCTTTCCCAGCCACAGTTATCCTGGTGAATGGTCATTTGTCGCTTTGAGAAAGGCTAAGGGGAATACTCACAGAACATAGTTTCGAAGTCATTGATATGTTTTTTTCCCCAAGTGCATCCAGCCTTTAAGTCCATTCAAAGGGTCTGTGAATTGACTCAGGTCTGGGGATTGGGTGAGGGGCTTTGACTTTCTGTCATGGTGGCTTAAATCAACTTCTGACTCCAAGCTTCATGTTTTGTCCCTAAAATTTTTTTCATTGTAATTGTCAGTCAGGTAAGGCTTTAGTGGACTGCCTATTTTTCTTCATCCCAGGCATTCCAAGGTAAAAATTAGGTACCAGCAAAGATCCCACAGCTGCCCACTATGATAATGGCTACTGCCTTGCCAGGTTATAAAATGCCACTACTCGGTCTCGGCCACCTGGGCTCTTGGTATGCCAGTGAAGTCAGGATGCAGCATTTCCCACCAGCATCCCCAGTCTGCAGAGCATCTACCAGGCTCCCCATACCAGAGTCAGTTTCTCGAGAAGGGGAGTTCTACCAGGCTTTCTTGAGAGATGTGGTTACAGAACAGGTAGGTGGATTGCCCATGACAAATCCACTCCAACTTTCCTACTTCCCTAAGTCTTCAGATTCTCTCTCTCTTTTTTTAAAGATTTATTTTATTTATCTCTCTCCCTCCCCTCGTTCTTTGCACTCACTGTCTGCTCTCTGTGTCTGTTTGTTGTATGCTCGTCTTCTTTTTAGGAGGCACCAGGAACCAAACCCAGGGCCTCCATGTGGGAGGGAGGTGCCCAATTGCTTGAGCCACCTATGCTCCCTGCTTGTTATGTTTTTCATTATGTCCCCCCTTTGTGTCTCTTCCTGGTATCATCTTGTTGCATCATCTTATTGCATCAGCTCGCCGCACCAGCCCATCGCATCAGCTCACTCTCTTGTTTGTCTTCTTTAGGAGACACCAGGAACTGAACCGGGATCTCCCATGTGGTAGGCAGGTGCCCAACTGCTTGAGCCACATCCACTTACCTAGATTCTTTATCACCCCAAGGAATGGTTTCTCAAATTTATTTTCTGAACCTAGGTTTTAGTTCACCAATGGGAAAGCAATGATTACTCATAGTTGCTATCATTGGCATACTGAAAACAGGGTCTCTGGTAAGTGCACCAATATTTATAAAATTAGCTTGTTCTAAAATTGTGCTCCTCTCTCTACTCTCAGAAGCCATTCTTCCATGTCTTCTCTAGATCTTTGCCAATATACATTAGCAAAATCTTGGAATTCTTTTCTTGAGGAAGCTTTCTCCTTTGAGGTTTGCCTTTGTAATTGCCCTTCCCCCTTACAAACTCCTGCCCCTCACTATCTGGTGCTGGGCTCTGACTCTTGTGCAGGGGGGAACTTGATAAGAACTGGCTTCCGGGAAGCAGATGTAGCTCAAGCAATTGAGCTCCCGCCTACTACATGGGAGGTCCTGGGTTTGGTTCCTGGTGCCTCCTAAAGAAGATGAGCAAGATAGTGAGCTGACACGAAAGGCTGGCATGGCGAGCTGATGCAATAAAATGACACAACAAGAGACACAAGAAGGAAAACATAATGAGAGACACAACAAAGCAGAGAGCAGAGGTGGCTCAAGCAATTAGGTGCCTCCCTCCCACATGGGAGGTCCTGGGTTCCATTCCTGGTGCCTCCTAAAAGGAAGATGAACAGACAGCGAGTGCAAACAATGAGGGGTTGAGGAGAAATAAATTTTAAAAATAACTCTTTTTTTAAAAAAAGTGCTGGCTTCCCCTGGCAGGGCAATCAACTCCCTCAAAGAGGTTACCCCCTGAATTTCTTCAAGTAAGGCAGGAACGGCTTCATTAAGGGAAGGGGCATGGCTCTGCTATCAAGGGAGGGATTAAGAGTACTGAGTTCCTCAAATGAAAGACGGATGAATGAAGGAATAAAGGAATGATTTCTACAGTTCCCCAAAATGCTGTGAAAGTGGGCTTTAGGGTGCTCTGCCCTCTTGCTGTTGTTTGGGTGTTATGTCAAGAAAAAGCAGGGATGACCCACTCCCTACCCCCACAACTGTGACCCCAACTTCTGCCCTGTGTCATGGCAGCATCTCAGCCAGGCTCTGGGGACCACAGAAAAGGCTTCAGCCAGCCCACCCACTCCCACAATGGTGCCAGCCTCCTGCCCGGCCCCTTTCAAAATGGCACCTGGGGGGCACAGATGTGGCTCAACTGGTTGGGTGTCCGTCTCCCATATGGAGGGACCCGGGTTCGATCCCTGGGACCTCCCAATAAAAAAAAAAAAAAAAAAAAAAAAAAAAAAGGCACCTGGGCCCCACAGCAGCCCTCTAGGCCCTGTAGCAGCCCTCTAGGCCCAGTCACTCCTGAAGATGCTGAAGCTACCAGACCCCCCAGCAATTGCCCAGACTCCCTGAAAAGCTCATCACTGACCTTTCAGGATTGGAAACCTTCCTTTGGGGGGCCTGGTGCGGGCCCCATTCAGAAGTTTCACCCTCTTTGGCAGGAGAACCTTCCCCCGCCTTGGTATAATGCTCTCTTTTTGCCTATTGCAATTTAATCAGAAGAGAAAATGGAGAAGAGCCATCTTTTCTCCTCATCTGCCCTTTGCAGTTAGGAGATTCTCCTTAGGTGGCCCAAGATTTTGGATCTTCACGCCACCCAGCATGCAGGTAGTGACAACCTGGAGTAGAAGCTCTTTGCCAGGCTCAGCTGCTTGGGTTTTACAACCTGCCGTGCACCTCTGGCAGACCTGCTTAATTTTTTTTCCTCATTATAAAAATAATACAGGCACATTGTGAGAGTCTAGAAACTACAGCAAAGTAAAAGCAGAAGGCAAAAAAACAACAACACACACCTATAATCCTGCCACCCAAAGGCAGTCCCTATTAACATTGAGGATATATTTCCTTCCTGGATTTTAAATGCATTTTTCTGTAGCTGAGATCATACAATTTGCAGAAGTTCACACTCTAATTTTTTCACTTGTTAATGATTTGCCCATATCATTAAAAATTGGTTGAAAACACCAGGATAATTTTTCCATATTAGGTTTTTAGTGACAAAAGTAATGCGTAAAGAATTAAAATACTTCAGAAATATATGAAGGAGCAAGTAAAAATTTCCCCTCCACTCCTCCTCCCCTTCCCCACCCCTCAGAGTTTAACTACTTTTAACAGTTTAGTTTTCATCTTCACCAATCTTTCTCTATACTCATACAAAATGGCTTTTTAAAAAATGGTTCTACATGTAGCTTTCTCGTGGCACAGTCTATCAAGATTATCTTGGAGACATTTCCTTATCAGTACACAGGGATCCACTGCACTTTAAGAAAGCTGTCAAATATTCCATCTATTTATGTACTGTAATTTATTTTGCCATCCCCCTGTTAAAGGATGATCAGATGCTTCTAATCACTTGTGCATCCGTCTTTATGTACATGCAAGAGTATTTCTCTTGGATGGTGTCCTAGAAGTGGAATTGAGTGTCAAATGGTATGCGCATCTAAAAACTGTGATGGATGCTGCTAAATTGTCTTCCTATTAGAAGGCTCTAACCATGACATACCCATTGATAGTGTGTGTGGCTATGAAAAAACTTACCTGGTTGTTCCTTCCCTCAGAAGAGCCGAGAAAATGTCAGCAGCTCTTGAATTATGTAAGCGAGTGCGTGCAGGTGGCTTCCTGCGTTGCCATTGCAGAAGCCGTTTATGGAACTTGCGGGAGTTGCCCCGGAGGTGCGAGGCTGGAAATAGAACGTCAGCCCTGGCATTAGGCTGGCCCTTAATGAGCAGTTGGTAATTTTCCAAAGTCGCACACATAAAAACTAACCGAATTTACAAGCACCAGAGCAGCCTGGCCTCTGACTTCTGGACACGCGTCGCCTCAGGCTATGGATTATAGGAACCTGCACGCAGATGCTTGGCCGCGGAGGCAGGGCTTCTGGAGTGTATAGAGGGCGGAGAGAATGCCTCCTGGGCAAACATTCACTAAGCAGCCAGGCTGGAGGCTCTACGTGCAGATGAAGCTCAAGAGAGCAAAGGGCCTCACCGCTCCAGACTCCTACCTCCCGGTCCGCTGCTCTGTGGCTGCTCCAGACCTCACTCAGATGCCCAAGAACTCTCTGGCTACCAGAGCAGGTTGCTGGGAGTTCATTGCCAGCTGTTTCTTTCCTTAGTGGGACAGCAAAGATTCCCCTTGCATAATTATTGCTATGTATACAATTGCTCTGGACAACTCTGAATCCTCAGAACCCAGCACAGCACCATTAAGATGCCTTTTCTGAATCTTAATGATGCTCAAAAAATACTTTTTTTGAAACTTAGGGTTCCCTGTTAAACCACTGTACTCAGAGGAAATGTTCATATTTTTATGGCACTCTCAAGTAAACTAGAGGGGATTTGGAGACAAATGTGGAGCTTGATGGAAAAAGTAATGATATTTTCTTTATATATTAAAGATTATAAAAATAAAATATAGGGTAATTAAAGATCATATTAAATACTGAATTTGTAGGAAAATTTCCAAGGAAAATATTTTCAAGTTTTTAATGAGAAACTTGAGCTTGCTTCCATGAACCATAACTTTTTATTTATTTATTTTTTATCAGAGAAGTTGTGGGTTTACAGAACAATCATGCAAAAAATACAAGATTCCAGTATGCCATCCCACCACCAACACCTTGAATTGGTGTGGAACATTTGTTATAATTGATGATAGCAATTTTTATAATTGTGCTATTAATTAAATCCCATAGTTTAACTTAAGGTTCCCTGTTTGTATAGTGTAGTTTCATGGATTTTTTTTTTTTAACAAAATTTTATTCTGTTACCGTATATACAGTCTAACATTTCCCCTTTTAATCACATTCAGATATATATTTCAGTGCTGCTAATTGCCTTCACAGTGTTGTGCTACCATCACCACCATCCATTACCTAAACATTTCCATCATTCCAAATAGGAACCCTATACATTTTAATCCTTAACTTCCCTACCCACAACCCTTCCCCTGGTAAACTATGTTCTAGATTCTGACTCTATGCATTTGCTTCTTCTAATTACTTCAAATTAGTGAGCTCATACAATATTTGTCCTTTTGTGTCTAGCTTATTTCACTCAACATGATGTTTTCAAGGTTCATTCATGTTGTTGCATGTATCAGGACTTCATTCCTTTTTACAGCTGAATAATATAAAATGTATGTATGTACCACATTTTGTTTATCCATTTATCAATTGATGGACACTTCTGGTTGCTTCCATCTTTTGGCAATTGAGAATAGTGCTGCTATGGACATTTGTAAGTAACATAAACTTTTTAAAAACATATTTAAAATTTTATAGCTTGAAATGGCTATAAACAATTACCATTGAAGATTTTTTTAAATGATGATCTATTCAAATTCTTGATAATTGCCATTAATGAGAAATTTTGCCCAAGTAGAAGTGAAAACGTTAAAAAGTATTTTTACCTTCCTCCAAGCATTTTTCAGCTGTTGAAATTATAAGTCTATCTTTCATTGACAAATATAATGTTGAAATTTCTTGTGATAAGCCCTAGGATTTCAAATCTACCAAAACCCTGCCACTTAATAACTCTGTGATCTTGGACTAACCTTTATGGACTTCAGTTTTTTTAATCTCTTTTAAAAATAGCATTTTTTATATGTAATTGCACATACCATAAAATTCACCCATTTAAAGTATACAGTTCAATGGTTTTTAGTATATTCAGAGTTGTGCAAAGACTCTAGTTTTGCAAGGGATGCTAAGCAGTGGTTACCACCTGGGAATTTGTTGCATGGCTTTGTGGAATTTGGACTATCCAACGTGTCCTTTTCTATTCACACAATATGTGAAGCCAACAGCCTTCCCATCAGGTGTTCATAGCCACCTCTGTGTCGGAATGGGACTTGACAGCTGCTCAACAGCTGTACAGGCAGCAGCCCAATTTAAGGCAGGAAGTGAAAAGAAATGCCATTTCTTACAGAAAATTCACAGTGAGTGAAATTCAAGTCAATAGCAAGAAAAGTCACTTCCTTGGCTTAAATGTGATCAACTGCTGCCTGGTCTCATTTGGCTAGGGTTTATTTTTTCTTTTTTTAAGAAAAAATTTTACTCTTTTAAGATTTATTATAATAAAAATAGTGTTTGTTAATTTTTTGGTATAATCCACTCCCCAGAGGTACTCAGTATTAAAAGTTAAGACTAGATCTTTATAGACTTTCCTGTACACAGATATACAGATATATATTTAAATATAAAAATGGCATGACAACATACTCTGTTCTACAACTTGATTTTTTTGACTTAAGAATGTATCCTGACTAGCATTCCACATCAGTAAACAAACAGACTTTTTCTTTTTTCTTTTTTTTTTAGATACCAGGGCCCTGAGATTGAACCCAGGACCTAGTATGTAGGAAGCCAGTGCTCAACCACTGAGCCACATCAACTCCCCTGGTTTTGTTGTTTGTTTTACTTGTTGTTTGTTTTGTTTTTAGGAGGCACTGGGAACCGAAACTAGGACCTTCCATGTAGGAAGCACATGTTCAAGCGCTTGAGCCACATCTGCTTCCCAACAAACAGACTTTTTAAAACATCTGTATAGTATTCTTTGGCATGGATGTACCTTTATTTATTTATCAAGTCCCTAAATAGATAGACATTTAGGTTGCTTCATGCTTTTTCTTTTCTTTTTTTTTTTTACCACTGCTGTAGTGGGTGCTGTGATGTGCATCCAGATCCCCTCTTCAGGACTAAGGCCTCCTTCCCTCAGTTTGCCTGCTGATGGCTCACTGCTGTGTCCCTATCTAGAATTGTCCTCAGCCAGGTGGGCTGCCTGGCCTCCAATGACCAACTGGTCAACATGTGTGTAACATGTTGGCCTGACTCCCTTGCCTTGGTGGCATAACTCTGAAGGGTCATTCCAGCTCCAGAGCGTGCTATGGGATTGGATGAGGACTCAATCAGCTCAGCTTCACCCTCTGTTCAGTCTTGCTTCCCTCACTCCTTACAGGTTCAGTTCCCAAGAGTATTTCCCAATAAACCTCTTGTATACAAATCTCTGTCTCAGAGTCTGTTTTCTGGGTAACCTGACCTGAGACAATTGCAAATGTAAAAGGGTTTTCAAAAGTCTTTTCACTCCTCACCTATACAGTCAACTGGTTTTTGACAAACCTACCAAGCCCACGCTAATGGGGAAAAACAGTCTCTTCAACAAATGGTGTTGGGAGAACTGGATATCTATAACCAAAAGAATGAAAGAGGACCCCTATCTCACCCCCTATACAAGAATCAACTCAAAATGGATCAAAGATCTAAATATAAAAGCCAGGACCATAAAACTACTAGAAGAAAATGTAGGGAAACATCTTCAAGACCTTGTAGTAGGTGGTGGTTTCTTGGACCTTACACCTAAAGCACGTGCAACAAAAGAAAAAGTAGATAAATGGGACCTCCTCAAAATTAAACACTTTTGCACCTCACAGGACTTTGTCAGAAGGGTGAAAAAGCAGCCGACTCAATGGGAAAAAATATTTGGAAATCACATATCTGATAAGGTTTTAATATCCAGGATATATAAAGAGATGTTACAACTCAACAATAAGAAGACAAATGACCCAATTAAAAAATGGGCCAAAGACTTGAATAGACATTTCTCTGAAGAAGAAATACAAATGGCAAAAAAACACATGAAGAAATGTTCAACATCACTCATGATTAGGGAAATGCAAATCAAAACTACAATGAGATACCATTTCACACCTATCAGAATGGCCACTATTAAAACGACAGAGAACTACAAGTGTTGGGGAGGATGTGGAGAGATAGGAACACTTCTTCACTGTTGGTGGGAATGCAGGATGGTACAACCACTATGGAGGACTGTTTGGCAGTTCCTAAGGAAATTGAATATAGACTTGCCACGTGATCCTGCAATACCACTACTGGGTATATACCCAGAAGAACTGAGAGTAGTGACTCGAACAGACATCTGCACACTGATGTTCATAGCAACATTATTCACCATTGCCAAAAGTTGGAAACAACCCAGGTGTCCATCAACAGATGAATGGATAAACAAACTGTGGTCTATTCACACGATGGAATATTATGCAGCTGTAAGAAGAAATGAAGCCATAAAACATATGACAACATGGGTGAACCTGGAGGACATTGTGTTGAGTGAAGCAAGCCAGACACAAAAGGACAAATACTGTATGAATGCATTACTATGAACCAAATATATTGTGTAATATATTGTTTGATTCAAAAAAAATTTTTTATATGTATCTATTAGATTTAATTAAGAAATGTATTTATTTATTCATCTGTGTTTACTTTTTAGTTTTTAATTGTTTATATTTTCAATTATTAAATGTACAAAATAAAGTTAAAAAAAATCTTTCACTTAGTCATTACTAGAAGTTTTCTTAGGGAAGGATATGTCTCTGAGGAAAAAAAATCCAACACTCTTGATATTCTGCTTACATGAAATACCTGGAATATGCAAACGCATAGAAACAGAAGTAGAATACAGGTTGCCAGGGGGTGGGGAGAGTGGGAATGGGGAGTTTTGGCATAATGGGTATAGGGTTTTTATTTGGGGTTATGGGAAAGTTCTGGTAATTGATAGTTTTGAGAATAGCACAACACTGTGAATGTGATTAATCTCACAATGGGTATGCTTGGAAATAGTTGAAATTGTAAGTTTATGTTGTATATATTTTCCACAATTAAAGAAAAAGAGCAACTAAAGAGACAATGACAATTGAATACAATGCCTGATACTGGACTGGATCTAATAATGGAGGAGAAAAGGCCCAAATGGACATTATTGGGACATATGAAAGAATTGGAATATAAACGGTAATATTTACATCAGTGTTAAAGTTCTTAACTTGAAACTGTATTTAAGATGTTTACATAAGTGAATATCTTTGTTCTTAGGAAATGTTCATGATAGATAGATAGATAGATAGATAGATAGATAGATAGATAGATAGATAGAAAGAATGATGTGCCAAATGTGGCAAAATGCTAAGATTCGTGGATCTGTATATCTGGTGGTGGGAGAGTAGGTTGAAGTTCTCTGCATGGTTTTTTTGTATTATTTTTGCAACTGTTACGTAAGCTTGAAATTATTTCAAAATAAAAAATTTAAGAAAAATAAAACAAAAACCTTGATCAGTCCCCTGGAATATAATTCGAGCCCCAGGGGAATTGAATGAAGTAAAGGAGGGGGAGCTGCTATGCAGGAAACAGAGAGAGGAGTTCCTGAGTTTGCTCCTGGGTAGGGAGGAAGCTAGCGAGGAAAAGCTGAGTGAAAGGGATGACCAGAGAGGCACAGAAAGAGCCGGGGAGGTGGGCAGAAGCCAGGGCTGGTGAGAAGAAAGGAGATGCAATTGTGTGGCTTCTGTCCCAGCCTCTCCTGTCTGCCCCCTGGAATCATCAGAAAACTCAACTATGCTAACAGAAGCTCTGGCCAAGCGGTCTGTTTCGTGGAATTCAAAGGCGCCAAGCTTCACATCTGAGACACCTTGTGCAGTTGATAGTGCACAGAAGGACGCAGGAGCCGGGAAGCTAGAGCAGACTCTGGGAGTGGCATCTGGGACCCCAGAAGGCCTGGGATTCAACGTAAATGGGGGTGTCCAGGACACCCTGGCCGCAGTCTTCTGCTCCCACCAAGAGTGACCTCAGCCAGCAGGGAGTCTGCAGTTATCCAGCAGGCCCAGGGGACCTGAGAGAGGAAAAGCACAATTGTCTGCAGCTTCTCTCCCTTTTGGAACCCAGCATACCATGGTCCAGACGCCCCAAGGGCCCAAAGTGTGATGACAGTAAGAGGAACTGGTACCAGTGAAAGTGAGGGAAAGAACGACCTGTTGGGGGCTCCTTTAGCAATGGTATTTATCAGGAAAACAACTTCCATAGAATTCACTCCACTTACCTATTTCATGTGTTATCGTCATGATTTACATTTGTCCATGGCCTTAGGTTTATGTGATTATTTATAGGATTGTGGGGAGTAACAGTTTTGTGTGATACTTTTTATCTTCCAGTTTGGAGAGGCAGAATAACATAATAGGTAAGAGCTTGGCTCCTGACGTCAGAGGGAATGTGTCTCAAATCTTCTTTCATTAACCTTCTAACGTTTTCTATGAGATGAGCTGACTCTTAGGACTTCCCTTATACCAGGGGTTCTTAACCAGGAGTTCCGGAGCTTGAATGGAAATTCAAAAAAAAAAAAACATTATTCTTATGGGGACGTGTTGGTGCGGGTGTGATATATCTATTAACTAATACACAGTGTAGTGTGGACTTAGTAAGGGGTCCGTGGTTTTCACCTAACTGGCAAAGGGGTCCATGGAACAAAAAAGGTTAAGAACCTTTGCCTTATAGGGTCATTGTGAGGATTAAAGAAGTAAAGCTTGTCAAGCTACATGGACATGGAGAGCACTCAGGAAATAACAGTTATCAGTGTTATTTATTCTTTTTGTCTGCATAAATTTCGTGGCTTTAATATTCCCTGTAGTTGGACATTTAGGTGGTTTCTAGTCTGTCGACTCTAAATAATACTCTTCTACCGTCTTACTCGGAAATTGATATATAGGATAGTTCAGTGCTTTGAATTAGCTTTTTAAGCTCTTGGCTCTTTAGATAAGAGTCTCCTAGTGTGTGAGAGAATTAAATGAATTAATATATCTAAAGTGCTTACAGCAGCGCCTGCCCCCTGGCTGAGCTTTAGGAAGGTGTCTGATGGTGTTAATATTGTGATTTTTCTTCACACCTCCTTGGGTCCTCCCAAGTTTTCCCTGCCTCCCTACTCAGCCCTCCCAATGGGATTCTAATCATATGCTGATGCTTAGCCCTCAGTCAAGCTACCACTGTCATTTGGGAGAATCAGATTTGCATCATATAAAAGGTAAACTAATTCAGAAGCTGAAATCAAGCGAAAGGAACCTCCCGCGGAGTATCTAAGACGTCTGGGAGCTGCATGTTCACCTGGCCTCGGCCCTTCACTGCAGTGGCCTTCCTTGGTGGGAAACAGGACGATGGGCTCCCTTTCCCAGAGTGGCTGGGAGAATGTTCCAAAACAGACTCTTCTCTGGTATTTGTTCCCTACCAGGTCCCCTCCAGGGGATTGCCAAGCCAGCCAGCAGTGGGCAAAATTGTGAGATTCGAAAGAACGGTCACAATCCTGTCTTATAGTTGATGACTTCGGTTTCATTTAGCATTTACCTTGTCACCTCGGACACCCCAACAGGGCAGAGAGCATTGATGTAAAGCCAGACAGACTTGGGTTCACACCTGACTCAGACACCTACTAGCTAGGTAGTTTGGGCAAGTTATTCAATTTCTCTGAGCCTTTGCTTACTCATCTGAAAGTGGGGCAATACCTTCCACCCAGGATGAATTTTGAGAATTAAATGAAATAATGTATATAAATCCTCTGGCACATCAACTGGGGCAGAGTTTATGAATTTATGAATTTAAACTCAATGAATTTAAATTCTCTTCTCTCAGTTTCTCCAACTAATACATGGCCCACAGTTTTGTGAAGATGAGCAAGGATCCCTTGGTTGGTTTGGTGTTTGCGTCCAAACCCCTTTCCCCTCTCTTATCAAGGAAGCCATCCTGCCTCATCTGCGGCTGCCACTTATCGCTTATCGCCGCTTTAGTTCTGTGTGGAACCCAGTCTTGTGAGGAACCGTCAAAGAAACTGGGCAGTCCGGGGAGAGTGTTTCCTGACAGATCTTTCTTGACTACCTCATGACAGTCAGGGGGAGGAGCGAGTAGCCTTATCTGGGTCTTTTCATGCAGCTGAACTAGGACAATGGGTGAAAATTATAGGGAGCCAGATTTCAACTTTACAGGAGGAGGCCATCTCTGTCATTGACTGTGAACCTGTGAACTGTGTTTGGGGGGATATTTGTTTCCTGTTTTATTTTTTAGTTTAGTCAAAGGAATATGGCATATAGTTTAAAAATTGCATTATACTAAAAGGTTCAAAGCAAAAAACAATGGTCTCCTTCCCCATTCCCAAAACAGCCAGTCTCCTCTCCAGGGGCAACAATTTTCAGTTATTTTAGTTGTTTCTTCTGGTATTTCCCGCCACACTTCCAAAGAATATGCTTATTCTTATATTTCTTGATTTACCAATTTTAGATGTTTTTGACTTTCTGTTATATTAGAAGAGGCCACTTGACAGTTTTTTGGGTAGGGAGGGGATGAGCAGTTGAAATACAGGGGCTTCTTTGGGAGTTGGAGGTTGTCCTGAGTACTGTTGTGGCAATGGATGTAGGCCATTTTAAATCAGCACACACCACTCAGAACTGAGTGGGAGAGAGTGTGGTCTACAGTGTGAACTGTGGTCTATGGTTGGTGGCAAGGCTCCAGGAGGTGTAAGTTCATTGAGGTTGGTGGGCCACACTATGGGAGATGTTTGTGTTGGATGTGGTGGGAGGTGTGGGAGGTGGGCAACATGGGAATCCGAGTGGGTTCCGTATAATATTTTAGGTAATCTAAGCACCTCTTAAAATATATGTATATATATATATAAAAAATAACATTTTTGTAAGCAAATACACATATATGCATATATATTTATATATCATTTTACAAATGTTTGTATGTATTGTGAGAATTTTGATTTTTACCCATAATAAAAAAAAAAAAAAAAT
>JAKSZT010000049.1:56634081-56861079 GCA_026826555.1 Tolypeutes matacus | reverse complement strand
AAAAAAAAAAAAAAAAAAAAAAAAAAAAAAAAAAAAAAGAAGAGGATTTAACTCACTGTACCACTCTTATACCTTATAACAAGTTTTAGTTAAATCATTATTCAGATTAGGAATCCTTCAAGCCTTTGCAATGTCCTACGACATCCCATAGGATCTAGCTGCTGGCTCCCCTTCCCTCTAACCTCTTGCCATGTCCCCAGTGCTCATCCTTTCCGGCTACGCTGGTCTCCTTGGGTCCTTGAACCTGTGAACACACCAAGCACACTCCTACCTCAGGGTCTTTGTACTTGTTCTACCCTCTGTCAGAATGGTCTTCCTCTCTGGTATTTGCCTGTCCTGGTTCCTAGTTCATCGAGGAACAGATATCACCTTATCAGAGAGGTCGTTCCTGACCATCCTATCTAAAATAACACCCCACCACACTCCACCTGCTCACCTGGCTTTTCTTTACTTAGCAGACTTATCACTACCTGACATTATATTACAAATTTATTGATTTAAATATTGATTATATATTTATTGAGGGCAGGGACTTTGTTCAAGACCTAAGAAAGTGCCTGGCATGCAGAAGGCTATTAATAGGGAGCAGATGTGGCTCAAGCAATTGAGCTACTGCCTCCCACATGGGAGGTCCCAGGTTTGGTTCCCAATGCCTCCTAAAAAAACAAAAACGAATAACAAGCAAACAAATGAAAAAACCAACTCAGGGAAGCTGATGTGGCTCAGTGGTTGAGCTCTGGCTTCCCACATATGAGGTCCTAGGTTCAATTCCCAGCCCCCAGTACTCCCCCCCACCCCCCCCAAAAAAGGCTATCAATAGCTGTAGCTATTAATTGAATGAATGAACACTGAACCAACTGATTTACTGTGATTTCATTTGATTATTTGTATAACTCCCCCTACCCACAAAATTAATATTTACCTTGGTTTTTCATTTACTTAGTTTTCTATGCACCACACCCTACAACAGCCTCTCAATCCAATTTTTTCTTTTAATTTTGAAATAATTTCAAACTTACAGAACAGTTGTTGAAATAATACAAAACCCATACAGCAAACTCTGACATACCATCCCCAGGTACCCAGATCCATCAATTTTTACATTTTGCCACATTTGCCATATCATCCTATCAATCTATCATCTTCTAAACTTTTGAGATTAGGCTGTAAACATCATGCTCCTTTTTTTTTTTTTTTTTAAAGATTTATTTATTTTACTTTTATTCATTTATAAACCACCCCCCATCCATTTTCACTGGTTTTGTGTACATTTGCTGGGCAATTCTCTGTGTCTGTTTCCTGCCCTCTCTTCTCATCCTTCTCCTCCTGTCTTCACAGTGATTCAATCCTGGGAATCTCCGATGTGGAAGAGAGGCGTTCTGCCACCTGCATCACCTTAGTTCCTGTTTTTTTGGCGCATCTCATTTTGGCTCTCACTTTGTGTCACTCTCCTGTTACGTCATCATCTTGCTGCGTGGCTCGGCAGGGCCTGGCACGTCCACACGCACGGCCTGGCAGCCTGCACGTCTTTCTATATTTTTCTTAATTTTACCAGGAGGTCCCAGGGATCGAACCCAGGTCCCTCCATATGGGAGATGGGCGCCTAACCGTTTGAGCCACATCTGCCCCCCCCCCATCATGCTCCTTGAACACATAATACATCCGTGAACATTTCCTGAAAGCAAGGATATTCACTTAGGTAACCACTTTAAATACAGTTATCAAGTTCAAGAAATTTAACATTGCTATAAATAAGTCTTGCAGTTTTTTCATATGTCCCAATAAGGTCTTTTGGGGCCTTTTCTCTTCCATTATAAGATCCAGTCCAAGATCATGCTTCGCATTTAATTGTCACTGTCTCTTCAGTTACTCTTTTTTTTTTTTTAATTATGAAAACATATATACAACATAAAACTTCCTATCTCAACCACTCTCAAGCAAACCATTTAGCGAGATCAATCACATTCACAATGTTGTGCTACCCTTACCACCAATCCATTACCAGAACTTTCCTATTTCTCCAAACAGAAGCCCTATATCCACTACGCATTAATTTCCCAATCCCCACCTCCTGGCCCCTGTACTCTATTTTCTGTCTATGCATTTGCATATTCTAGCTATTTCATCTAAGCAGAATCATACAATATCTGTCCCTTTGTATCTCATTTATTTTATTCAATATGATGTCTTCAGTGTTCACCCATGTACTGGCATGTATCAGGACTTCATTCCTTCTTAAGGCTGAGTAATATTCAATTGTGTGTATATACCACATTTCATTTATCCAAGAGTTGCTGCTACCTTTTGCCTATTGTGAAGAAATGTGACTATGAACATTGGTGTACAAATATCTGTCCAAATCCCTGAGTTCAATTCTTTTGGATTGTCAGGTCATGTGGTAGTTCTGTTTCACTTCCTGAGGAAGAACCAAACTGTTTTCCACAGTGGCTGCACCATTTTCCATTCCCACCAACAATGTACTAAAGTTCACATTCTTTTGCATCCTCACCTGCACTTGTTCTTTTCTATTTCTTTTAAAACAATTGCCATCCCAGTGGGTGTGAAGTGATATCTCACTGTGGTTTTGATTTGCAATTTCCCTAATGGCTAATAATATTGAGTATCTTTTAATGCTTATTAGCCATTTATTTATATTCTTTGGAGATATGTCTATTTGCATGCTCTGTCTATTTTTAAATTGGGTTGTCTTTTTATTGTTGAGCTGTAGGAGTCCCTTCTATATTCTAGATATTAAACATTTATCAGATGTATGGTTTCCAAATATTTTCTCCTATTCTGTAGGTTGTTTTTTCACTTTTTTGATAATGTCCATAGATGTACAAATTTTCTAAAAATTTTTGAAGTTTAATTTACCTATTTATTCATCGCTCATGCTTTTGGTGTAAAGTCTAAGAACCCATTGCCTAGTAGAAAGTCCTGCAGAGGTTTCCCTATGTTTTCTTCTAACAGTTTTATAGGTTTAGCTCTTATACTTAGGTCATTGATCCATTTTGAGTTGACTTTTGTATATGGTATGAGGTGGGGTTCCACTTTTATTCTTTTGTATGTGGATATCCAGTTTTCACAGCATCATTGTTGATGAGACTATTCTCTCTCCATTTAGTGGACTTGGCACCCTTGTCAAAATCAATTGGCCATAGTGATAGTGTCCTGTTTGTGTGTGTGGTTGTGGCTCACGTTATAGTATCTCGAGGGCATCATGTATAGTAGCAATCCATGGGCATCACCATGGTCCACGGTCAAGCATAAGTCACTGGCCTGACATTGGTCACAAGTGTGAGACTGCAGCATTCACAGATATCGCCATGGCCAGACATCATCACATACCATTAGGAACAAACATTGCTTCAGTGTGGTCATTTAGAGTCTGAGACTCCATCAAAGCCAGTTTGCTTCCAATATGGACCCTGAATTGTATACCCCAAACCTTTGTTTTTGCTCCAAGAAACAGTTATGTATTTATTAAGATCTGGGGTTCTTAATTTGGGATTCATTCATGAGTTTCAGGAGGTCCAGGGACCCCTCTGAGATGTTAAGCGATGTGTTATATGGCCATGCTTTGGTGTGTGCTTTACAAGAGGAAGGTAAAAAACCACTGTTTTAAATACAATGGTAAATTCAAGTATGGCTTTAGAATGTTAAAATGTCTATTCTGAAAATGGATGGCCTATTTCCTTGGAGATTCTGACTGAATCCCCGGGAGAGAATATTAAGCAATAATATTTCCCCCAACATTCTTCTCCCAATGGTGGGGTTCATATATCCTATGCTCTGTGAGGAAGATTTGAAAAAAAGGCAATCATAGAAGCTTGAAGTATAGGTGGGGTGGCAGGAGATTTTTCTCCCACCATAATGAAATCAACACCCACAAAGTGGCTATGTTTATCCTTTCATATTACGGCATCTAATTAGGCTTCCCGAGAGGCTGGATTCCACCTGGAACAATGAGGCTAGCCCTGGTCCAAAGAGTTCCAAAGCAGGATGCAGTATTTTTTCTAGAGGTAGGATTCTCTTCAGGCATAGCTAATCTACACAGAGAAGATTTCTGGAGTGAAAGGAAGGAGCTGGGTGGAGATTGATGCTAGTTCTGACGATTCACTAAGTGGCTCAGCCAGTTTCTTCCTCCACCTGAAGCTCATATGGCCTAAGAGCCTCCCCAGTCTACTTCCAAATCCCTAGTGACTTTAGGGAGAAAGTTCTGCACTGAATTGTCTCTCAATTGCTAGGGAAAGAAGGCATGCTAGGATGAGAAGCAGGTGGACTAGTGGGGTGATGGTGAGATTAATAAGATGATCTAGTTGGCTTTGCAGTGGGAAAATTTTGTTTCTTTTAGATGATTGCTTTTGAGGTAGATGATGAAATTTCTACCATCGTTCATATAGTTTTTGGCACCCCAAGTTATTATTTTTCTCCTTCCTTGTAAATCATTTATACAATATTAATTTTTGTATGGCATAACTAGAAACTAAAGTATATTGTTTAAAAAATCCTTTGTTCTGAACAAAATGGTCAAATGAGAATACTTACTTTTCAACAGTGGTAGAGCTAATAATGTATGTTTGTTGAAAGAGAATATCTATAATACTTGCACCAGTGTTGGGAAAATTAACTTATATTGTGTGTGTATGTGTGTGTGTGAGAGAGAGAGAAAGAGAGAGAGAGAGACAGAGAGAGAGAGAGAGAGAGTAATGTGTTTGCTTCAAGGTTTTTGCTCATGGCTTCCTCAGTGGTGCTGTCCTAGGAATATTCAGGTGGTGACTGACACTGGTATGAGTTTCGGTGCAGGGTCATGGGGCATGGCTGCATGAAACTCGGTGGAGCCACTGCTGATACAGAGGACAGTGTTGTCAGGGTACATCCTCTCTGCACAGGAAAATATGTCTTGTTCATAAAATGAAACCCCCTCAGGGACTAAATAGGACCGACGGTGGTAACACTGATACAAAATAATCAAAATTGTATCAAATGGCCTTAATTCAGAGTTTGGTAGACTTATCAATATGTCATTCATAATTGTGGGGAGGGGGAGAACTAGAGGGAGAGAAAGCAAGACATTTATTTAGCACCTCCTGTGTGCGAGGCACTACGCTAAGCACTTTAAGTTAGGTCATATAACCCCACAAGACCCTTAGAAGGGATGTAACTAGTATTTACACTTTACTGATGAAGGTGCTCAGACTCAATGACACTCAAAACGCAAAGCCTTTTCCTTCATACATAGGTTATATGGGAGAGGTGGGATTGAAGAGGAAGGGGAGGTGAAATTACCACCTCTAGGAAAACTTTCAGGTCCGAGTTGATGGAAATTTGTCCATCTTATTTGTGGATTTTACTTAGTCCACAAATGCCACTTGCATGTTCCCCAGATGATATTTTTTTGGTTAAAGGAGGACACAGGTTGATCCTGCATCTAAAGATGCTATTAGATATAATGAAATTGATGTTGTACCTGTCTACAAATACCATTTTTGTGCATGGTCACCCTCCATTGACACTTTCTAAGGACTGCATGCGATTTGAATAAGAGACAACATCTAAATGCTGGTTCTTCATGAGAAAGTCCCCACACCAAAGCCTCCCTGACCAGTGTGCAGGGAGCAGGTCCTCAGCGATGCCGACTCATCCACCACAAGGCGGGTACTGCTGACTGCACAGTTGTTCCTGCATCACCAGAACAAGTGTGTTCATTTCCTTAAAAAAGTGATCTCCACCTCAAGGAGACAAGGCCCATTCATGTGTCTGGCCCAGGACTGGTCGGTCATTTGACCTTTCCACCACATTAAACCTCCAATTAAATCCCACCATGGGTGGCAGCTTGAAGTGCAAAGAATGGCAATGTTTATATTATCCTCCATGCCACATATTTATTTTCAGACTCCCCACAGCATTTTCATGTCCATATGGGATTAATGCCTAAATATTGTGAATACTGTACATTTTGTAAATCAATGAATAAAGATTTTAAGCATAAAAAAAATCAGTTAGCATAGATGGTAGGTTTATTTATGTGCTTTCAGTCCTACTCCATTGGTCTATATTTCTGTCCTTTTGCAAGTATCACACTGCTTTGGTTACTGTAGTTTTGTAATAAGTTTTGAAATTGGAAACTGAATCCTCCAACTCTATTCTTCATTTTCAAGATGGTTTTGGCTATAGAGTGCCTTGCTCTTCCACATGAATTTGATGATTGGCTTTTTCATTTCTATGAAAAAGGCCATTGGAATTTTGACTGGGGTTGTGTTAACTCTCAAACCAATTTTTTCATACAAACGTATCAGTGAAACTGCTATGTTTAGAATTCCCCTCTGAGTGCAGAAACAATGCAAGAATCAGAAAAACAGAGATAAAATATCAACATTATTATAGATAAAGTTGGCTGGAGAAGAGGACTTAGATCTGTAGCCAAACACTTTCCAGTACATCTGTCTGCCATCCCTTCCCCACCCCTCACTGCCCATTTTAGACTGACCCCTTAGAACTGCAGGCTGCCCCTCCATAGCACAGAGCCTGCTCTTGTAGCTGACCATATGGAGGAAGGGACTGTATTATCCAGGGGATAAGCCTAGGCAAAGGAAAGGGACATGCCTCAGATGCTGAGGTCCTTCTCCCAGTATCACCAATCAGTAAGTCTCACCTCCTTCTCTGGAGGGAAGTTACTCTTTCCAATACTTTTGGAAGGATAGAAGTTCCTATTTAGTAGCCCAGATAAGAGAAAGAAAAATGGTAGAGGATGCTTCCCCCTCTTCGATTAGTTCTTTTGTATTCTCCCCTAGTGATTTACCTCCTGGAATTCTGCCCAACTGCTCTAGTCTGGATGGGTCACTCTCTAGTCCTGTGGTCCCGGGATTTTCCTTCATTGCCACTGTTTTGCTTGCCTCACCTTCACCCACTGGTGAGAGAGGGCTTCCTGTCCCACTTTATGCGAATTGTTGAATACACGACACCTGACACAGGACAGATGAAATAGACAGCAGTTTATTAGTCACATAGACTCATAGCCCGGGGAAAGAAGCCACCACACCATGCAGGGTCACACAGGGGTTGTACTCAGGAAACAAAATGAACAACCAGGGGCTGTGGAAGGCAGGCTTTGTAGTATTGAGGGTGGGGTGCCCCCTTGTTCTTGTGGGAGGATGTGATTGGCTTATTTGATTAATTCCATGGGATGGAAGGGAACTGAAGCCTGTTAGGAATAAGCAGGAACTGTTCCCGGTCCCCCTGATAAGTTGGGTGGTTTGCCTAGGGGATCTGTCCACAGGAGCAGAGTGGGGAGGGGAACTAGTGGTTAGGCCATTCAAGGCCCTCTCAAGTTTCCCCAAGTGCCAAGGAAGCACATAATATTGGACCTTAATTTTAAGTCTTAGACCACAGTTATCCTGCGAATTGCCTCATTTTGCTCCTGTGTTGGAACCCCTATTTGCTGGGCTGAATTTTAGTGGAGCACAGCCTCCAATAGTTTACAAGGACAGAGGGTGTGATACAAAGGTTTTCAATATCTGGTAGAACAAAAATGTCTTTATCCATCTCACCTCAAACTATTATTAATAGTTTGGCTATAAATAATATAATTCTAGGTTGGAAATCATCTTTCCTCATCATTTTGAAGGCTTTGTTCCACTTGATGTCATTCAAATTCCTTTAACTTTGTATGTGATCTGTTACTTTCTCTCTAGAAATTTTTATGATTTGAATTAGTTTTCTATTGCTATTGCAACAAATCCCACAAACTTAATGACTTAAAACCACAAATTTATTCTCTTGCAGTTCTGTATATCAGAAGTCTGACACAGATCTCACTGGTGTCAGCAGGATGCATTGCTCTCTGGAAGCTCTAGAGGAAAATCTGTTTTCCTGCCTTTTCCAGCTTCTAGAAGCTGCCTGCCTTCCTTGGCTCATAATCATTGTCAAAGCTAGCAGCATCAGGACAAGTCCTTCTCATGCTGCCATCTCTCTGGTTCTCCCTCTTCTGTCTCCTCCTTCCACTTTTAAGGACCCTTGAAATTATATAGGACTCAGCTGGATAATCCAGGATAATTTCCCTATCTAAAGGTCATCTGATTAACACCTTGATTTCCATCTACAAACCTAATTGCCCTTTGCCATAGAACCTACATATTCACAGGTTCCGGCAATTAGGACATAGTGTGTGTCATTATTCTGCTCACCATGGGATCTTCCCTTTATTTCTGGTGTTCTAAAATTTCATGAAAATATGTATGGATGAGAGGTGATATTTTTCTTTTTCATTCATTCATTGTACTGGGTACTTGGTCCTTTTGATCTAGAAACTCAAACTATTAATCAGTGTGAGGTGGATAAAGACATTTTTGTTCTACCAGATATGATTCACAGAAAGTTTCCTCCCTCTATTTTCCTCTCTCTCTCTTTCTCTCCTTCTCTCTCTCTTTTTCGTGGAACTCTTATTAATCAGAAATTGAACCTCCTGGTCTACTTCACTCATTTTAAAAGATATATATATATTTTAAAGAAGCTTTAGATTACATAAATGTTACATCAAAAATTTAGGGGATCCCCATATACCACACACACACACACTTTCCCACATTAACAACATCTTTCATTACCTACGTCACTCATTTTTAAATTAAAAAGTTTTTAATTAAAAAATTTTCTCCCATATCGTCCATCTCTTTGCTTTCCTGTTTTAATTTCAAAGAGAAGTTTCCATGATTTTATCCTTTTTTCCCACATATTGACTTTTTATTGAATTTCTTAATGTTAGAGTTCCTGTAATGCCAAAACCAAGCCTGCGAATTCAAAGAAAGAAATGGTACAATGGTCAGCCTCATCGTTAGAGAGACACGTTCCAGGATGTCAAATACAGCCACAGCCAACGACAGAGAGTGTTCCTTAAGGGTGGGGCACAGGACAGGTTAATTAGGGTCTCTTAAATCTTCATCTTTTACAGCAGATCAGAACCCAGATGGCTGACTTTCTGCAGGATTTCTGGTAGGGATCCAGCAGAGCTGGTTTCAAGGTTCCTACTACACTTAATAGCTGTAACCTTCTTATCCAGAAGATGGGATCCACACGAAGCCCACGATGACCACAGCAAATCTGAGGCAGCCAACTCTAAGGAAGGCTCAGTATCTCTGTTTTTGTGTCTTACAACTTTATAGTTTCTTTTTAAAGATTTATTTTATTTATTCCACCCCCCCTCGTTGTTTTTGCGCTCACTGTCGGCTCTCTGTGTGTTCTTCTGTTTGCTTGTCTTTTCTTTAGGTGGCACCGGGAACCAGTCTTGGGCTTTCTGGAGTGGGAGAGAGGCACTCAATCTCTTGCTCCACCTCAGTTCCCTGGTCTGTTGCATCTCTTATTGTGTCTCCTCTGTGTCTCTTTTTGTTGCATCATCTTGCTGTGCCAGTTCTCCGCATGGGCCAGCACTCTGCCTGGGCCAGTTCACCGTGTGGGCCAGTTGCCTTTCACCAGGTGGCCTGGGGAGTCGAACCCTGGACCTCCTATATGGTAGGTGGGAGCCCAATTGCTTGAGCCACATCCTTTTCCATCTCTTTATCCTTCCAGCTTTCTACAAGCTTGGCAGTGGACTGCAGGGATGGAAACTGTGTATCTATGTATGTTTTTGGTGATCTTTGTGGTGTTTTTCCTGCTGTGGTTAACCTGGCCCTAGGAGGCCTAACACACCACTAGTCATCTCCAGTTCTGGGGTTTCTGTAACAATAATTGGAGCCAGAGGTGCTTGTGCCAGAGCTGTTTTATACCAGGGACCTGAAGATTCTTCTACACCACCACCACCTCCACCTTCTCAGTTATCACCTGGCTCTTCTCTCTTTTCATGATCATCTTCTTCCTTCTCACTTATTTGCATTGTCTGAACTTGGAGGCCGCTGTAATCAACTTCTTTTTGCTCAGATTCTTTTCACTCATCTTCATCTTTCCACACCCACCTTTGTGGGGCCCAGGGCCATGGCTCCATTGCTTCGCCCACTGAGCCAGTGCCTACTTCCAGGTTGCTCCTCTCCTTCCTCTTGTCCCTTTTAGGGAACAAGTTGTCCAGGCTGAACTCCTCCCTCTCTGCCCTGGCTGTGGCCTCCCTGGCCCGGATGTGTGGGGCTGGCAGCTGACACTGCCCCTCTCCACGCGGTCTGGCGGGCAGTAGTTTCAACACTCCTGGGCTCGCCCAAGCCGGCCGGGGGTGCAGCTGCTCCCGCGACAGGGGTGCAGGATCCTGCCCGCTCCATAGTCGGAGGAAGAAAGGAATGCTCGAGCCAGCCAATGTCACCAGGATTTTATATTCTATTGAATTTTTAATATCTGCTCTGAAGTTTTTCATTTCCAAGAGCTCCTTCTTGTTCTATAATCATACTTTTGCGTGGCATCCTATTCTGATTTCATGGATTCAATCATTTCTCTGGGCTCTGAGTCTCAGTGGCATACCCAATGTATTTGAGAGGTATAGCTATCATATGGCTAATTTATTTTAAGTAATAATTATGAAAATAAGTAAATACTAATAAGGCTCAGAAAAACAATGTAGACAGTGAAAATCCTCAATTACTGAATTTTGTATAATCATGTCACTAAAAATAGGGTACATTAGAGTACAAAAAGTAATGGATTAACACATTTTCTTTTTTGTTGTTTTATTATTTTTTATTTCAATTAAAACTTTTTATTTTGAAATACTTTCAGACTTATAGAACAGTTACAAAAGTAATACAAACCTAAACCAGGAACTGAGGTGGCGCAGGTGGCAGAACACCTGTCTCCTACATCAGAAGTCTCCAGGATCGAATCCTGGTGAAGACTGGAGGAGGAGGATGAGAAGAGATGGCAGGAAACAGACACAGAGGATTGCCCAGCAACCCAGCAAATGGGGACGGGGGTGTTTAAAATGGATAAAGTAAATAAATAAATCTTAAAAAAAAAAAAAGAAAAATAGCTGATATAGCTAATAAATAACAGACATTTATTAAAAAAAAAAAAAAAAAAAAAGTAATACAAACCCCATAAAGAGAACTCCAACATACCCCATAGCCCTAGATACTCAGATCCACCAGTTTTAACATTGTGCCACATTTGCTGTATCTTTTTATCAATCTATCATCAGTCTCTCAATCCATCTATCCATCCCTCCATCTGTCTATTTATCAATCATTTTCTGAACATGAGTGTAGGTTGTATACCACTTACACACTTAATACTGACAAGTACATTTCTTAGGAGCAAGGTCATTCCCTTATGTATCCAACTCAAGTTCAGTTATCAAGTTCAAGAAAGTTAACATTGACTTAAAGTTTACAGTCTATATCCCATTTTTTTCAAATGTCTCAATAATGTCCTTTATAGTCTTCTCTCCTCCCTTGTGAGATCCTATACAGTATCATGTACTGCATTTATCTGTATAGGCCCAAAGTAATCACAAGGCTCCTTAGATATGAAAGAAAGAGGCAGGAGAAGTGAGAGAGCCAGAGAAGGGGCAGTTTGAGAAAAACTTGGTCCAGTGCTGCTGACTTTGCAAATGGAGGAATGGGCCCATGAACCAAGGAATGCAGGCAGCTGGAGAGGCAAGGAAATAGATCCTCAGAGCCTCCGGAAGGAACCCAGCTCTAGTGACACCTTGATTTTAGTCCAGTGAGACTCATTTTCGACATCTGTTCTATAGAACTATAGGATAATAAATTTGTGTGGATTTAAGCCACCAAGTTCATGGTAATTTGTTACAGCAGAGAAGCGGATGTGGCTCAAGTGATTGGCCTCCTGTCTACCATATAGAAGATCCAGGGTTCGATTCCTGGTGCCTCCTGGTGAAAAGCAAGCTGGCCTACACGGCGAGCTGTCCCAAGTGAAGAGGGGGTCTGCGCAGAGTGCTGGCCTGCGCGGAGAGCTGGTGCAGCAAGATGACATAATCAAAAAAAAGAGACACAGAAGAGAAACAATGCGAGATGCAGCAGATCAGGGAGCTGAGGTGGCACAAGAGGTCGAGCAGCCTCTCTCCACTCCAGAAGGTCCAAGGATTGGTTCCTGGTGCCGCCTAAAGAGAAGACAAGCAGACACAGAAGAACACACAGAGAGCAGACAGCGAGCACAAAACAATGAGGGCGGGGGGATAAGTAAATAAATAAATCTTTTTAAAAAAATTTGTTACAGCAGCAATAGAAGATGAATACAGCTTTTGGTAGCTGGAAATGGGGGATGCTGGAACAAATAACCAACTAAAAATGTAGCTGTGACTATGAAATTGGGCAATGGGAAGAGGCTGGTAGAATTTTTAGCAGCACGATATAAAAAGCCAAGATTGTCTTGAACAGATTGTAAATAGAAATAGGGATGTTAACGCTCTGCTAGTGAGGACCCGGAAGGAAACAAGGAGCATGGTAGAGAAAACATCATCTTAGAGAATACCTAAACTATTATGAGCAGACTATCAGTAGGCATGTGGATGATAAAGACGCTGCTGGTGAGTGCTCAGAAGGAAATGAGGAACATTGTATTGGAAATGGAAGGAAAGGGAATCCTAGTTATATAGAGACAGAGAGCATAGCAGAATTGTGTCCTACAGTCATATGGAAAGCAGAACTAGTAAATGATGAAATTGGACATGTAGCTGAGGCAGTTTCCAAGCAAAGTATTGAAGGCATTGCTTGGTTTCTTGCTGTTTATAGTAAAACGCATGAGGAAAGAAATAAACTGAGGGAAAAACTGTTAAACAAAGGAGAACAGGGGCTTGATTTGGGAAATTCTCAGCCTATGCAGATTGAAAAAGGTGCTCAAATTAAGAGATTTGCTGTCAGGAAAGCATGCTCTAGAGAAAAACCTGAAGGTGTGGCTGGACAACTGTCTTAGTCTGCCAGGCTGGTATGACAAACACCACACAATGGGTAGGCCTAAACACAAGGAATATATTGGCTCATGGTTTTGAGGCTAGAAGAAGTCCAAAATCAAGATCTCGGCAAGGCTTGCTTCCCCTGGAGCCACTAACATTCTGGTTCTGGCTGCTGGCAATCCTCGGGGGTCTGTGGCATGTATCTCTGCCATCCTCACATGCAGTGTCCTCTCCTTTCTACTCTTCTGGTCTCTGTTGACTTCTGGCGGCCTTCTTTGACTCTGGTTTCAAGCTTTTTCTCTTTTTGAGGTCTCCAGTGATATGGATTAAGGCTCCCCTTGATTCAGTTGGCCACACCTTAACTGAAAACGACTCCTTCCAAAGGTCTTATTTATAATGGATTCACATCCACAGGAACACGGGTTAAGATTAAGAACCTGTGTCTTTTGGGGTACATAGTTCAATTACCACAAAAACTTTTTGCTAATACCTTAGATAGATCAAAAGGCCAGAGTATTCAGTCACACAAAAGACTCTTTCAAGAGCTTGTGACTCATAAATCCCCTCAGCCTTTTTAGCAAAAGCCAAAAATAGAGAAGAGATTATTTTGGAAAGATGTGTCTCTCCTCTAATGAGATGAATCCTCGTGACATACATAGGAGACCCATAAGGGTCTTGAGAATTTCAAACCAGCAGAAACACTGCCAGTTTGGACCAAAAGGAACAAAGAGAGTATGAAATGAAAGAAGGCTGACAGGAAACAGGCTGACAAAACTACTCAGTTGCAAACATGAGCTACATTTCATGAAAACGAAAGAATTACTCAAGGACTGGAGCATCAAACCCACAAGGCAGAGCTGAGATTACAGAGGATTAAACCAGGCCTTGAAACTTAACATTGTTTGCCCAGGTAGATTTTGAAATTTCTTGGGACTGGTGATTCCTTATTTTCTTTCTTTTTTTCAAACAGGAAGCAAGTAGTAAGGATGAAGATATGTTGGGGAAGATATAGTTGTTGGATATTAGGAAAGAGGGAGAACTTGAGGTTGACACCCAAAGACATTTCATGTTTGTCTCCCCCACTAGTTTATCTTATTCATCTTGGCATCCACAGCAGTTAGAAAAATGCCTGGTACCTACTACATGCTTGGCAACTGTTTGCTGAATTCCATTTCTTTATAATGACTGTATTGTAAAAATTAAAATGCAAGATAAATAATCTAATGAGACAGAATTTGAAAATGGAATTGTCCTGGAAAAGTCCATGTGATTGTGGTAGCTACACTTAGGGGGAAATTTCTAGGAAAGAGGTGGGTATACGTTTCTCTTGGTCTGCAGTAAAAATTGTATTTAATGATCCTCCATTTTGCTCAGAGAGTGAGAAAAATTCCACTTGATTGGTGTGAATAGCTGTGAATTAGCATCAAAACCCTTCTAAAGTAATTCTAAGAAATTGTATCTTTTGCCTGAGAATCTGCCAGCAGAGACCTAGCTAGGTTTTGTGGGTCTGTAATTATCCTAAGTGGAAATTTTGCAGTGGGTTATGGCATGGATGGTGTAATGGAGGCAATGTGACCTAGTGGAATGAGCATGGGCCAAGGATAACTGGCTTCAGAAACCGGTTAGGCCACCACCCTGTGACCTTGGGTAGGTCATTTAAACTTTTCCAGTCTAATCCATTGGTGGAGATGATCATACCCACCTTGTACAAGATCCACTTCCTACACTTGCTATGGGCTCCATAACTTGCCCATTCCCACCTTCCTCCAGCTTTAGACACTTGCAAGTCAGTTGTAGGTTTCTAATTGTAGCTTCATACACTTGGCCCCCTTCCTTCTTGTGTGTAAATGAGCTCTACTCAACCAGGGGCCTTTAACTCTTTGGATGGGTTTCAGCAGGCAGGACTGACCCTGGAGCCCAGAGCACTTCAAAGGCCAGAGCTGTGGGTGAGAGCCAGATTCTGACCCAGGGACATGATTCACAGTGGCCAGGGCCAAAGGGCAGGTAATATTGTTTCAGAAGTAATAACAATAGGAGCAAACAGGAAAAGAGCATTTATTATGTGCCAGGCATTGTTCTAAGCACCTTCCATATTTTTGTTCTAGAGAAGTACATCATGGTCAATGACAGAGCTCTCCTAGGTTGGCCCTTACCCGTAGCAAGTTGATTCCCTAGAGAGGTCCAGTGTACCTCAGGCTTACAACATTTTCTAAGACCCATTTTTGTTTGTGGTCTCTGCAAAAGTGGTCCTTGGGGAAACTGAGGCACCTCAGCAACAAGTGGCAAAGTGGAGACAAGAACAATGGTTATGTTATCTGAGTAGAAGCAGAGCAGTGGAGCATGGAGTCAAGCATACCCAGTTCGAATCTGGATAGTCACATACCAGATGGAAAAGTTACTGGCTCTCCCTGTGAATGGCTGCTCATACTTCACTTCCAAGGTCGTGGTGAGGATTATATCAACTTCTAGCACAGTGTTTGGTATATAACAAGGATCTCGGTAAACATTGTTGCCCTCACCAACACATCTACCTGCTTTTTGTCCTGTCTCCTTACCTCTTTGCCTCCCTAATGTTTTCACCTCTCAATACCCAGGTAAGGGTTGACTTATAACTGAGAGGTCTTTCTGGACTCTCTCCACCATTTCCCACTGAAGTATCCTGTGCCCCACCCTCCAGCCTCTGGCATGTACACCCATAAGGTTCAATACATACCCATGGGTATTTTTTGTTTTTTGGTTTGTTTTTTAAAGATTTATTTTATTTATTTTTCTCTCCCCACCCCCTCATTGTTTGCACTTGCTGTGTCTGTTTGTCTTCTTTGTTTCTTTAGGAGCAACTGGGAACCGAACCTGGGACCTCTGATGTGGGAAGGAGGTGCCTAATCACTTAAGCCACCTCCGTTCCCTGCTTTTGTTGTGTTTCTCGTTATGTTTTTCCTCGTGTCTCTTGTTGTGTCATCCTGTCTCATCAGCTCGCTGTTCCTGCCTGTCGCGCCAGCTCACTGTCCTGCTCATCTTCTTTAGGAAGCACTGAAAACCTCTGCTCCCTGCTTTGTTGTATCTCTCATTATGTTTTTCTTCTTGTGTGTTGCGTCATCTTGTTGTGTCAGCTTGCCCATCGTGTCAGCTTGCTGTCTTCTTTAGGAGGCACCAGGAAGTGAACCATGGACCTCCTGTGTGGTAGGCAGGAGCCCAATCTCTTGAGCCACATCCAGTTCCCTGTTTGTTTGTTTTTTAAAGATTTATTTATATTTATTTACTTCTTCCTCCCCACCCTCGTTGTTTGAGCTCGCTGTCTGCTCTCTGTCTGTTCATTGTGTGCTTGTCCTCTTTTTAGGAGGCATAGGGATCTGAACCTGAAACCTCCCATGTGGGAGTGAGGCACCCAATGGTTTGAGCCACCTCCACTCCCCATACCCATGTTTTTAATTGGCTATTTAATTGCCTGTATTCCCCACTAAACTGTAAGGGTCTTTAAGTCCAGGTCCCCATCTTTTAATCTTTTAATCTCTCAGTGTGTGGCCAGCATATAATAAGCACTCAATAAATATTGGAAAGATCAGAGATAACTGTATCAGTCAGGGTTCTCCAGAGAAATTGAATTGATGGATGTATATAGAAGGGAGGAGACTGATTTATAGGAATTGGTTCCTGTGACCTTGGGGACTGGCAAATCTGAATTCTGTAGAGCAGGCCACAAACTGGAAACTCCAATGAAGGTGAAATTGCATTTCCCAAAAAAAGCAGGCCAGCTGAGAAAGAGGCAGAAAATCTGACTGCTGAAATCCTCTGTTCTTGCTTTAAGACCTGATTGGATGAGGAGACTCCCCTCATTGCTGAAGGTGGTTTCCTTTGTTGATTGTAGATGCAGTCACTTGACTAATGATTTAAACCCATCTACAAAACACCCTCATAGTAACAATCAGGCCAGTGCTTGCTTGAATAAACAACTGGACATCATCACTTCACCCAGCTTCATGAAATTTACCATCACAGTGACCACAGATGTGAAAATACTTGTTTTGTATTTAGGATATTATGTTTAAAAAATGAATTCATTATTTTTATATAATTTAAAATTTTTTAAAAAGTTGCAATAGGAAAAGGAACTCCTGTGTGCTCTTTACCCAGATTTATCCTTTTTCTTTATATATTTATATAGATATATATTTTTTCTGACTCATTTATAAACTGGGACATTGTGCTTCTTTTCCCCCTAAACATTCACTTTGTATTTCCTAAGAACAAGGGCACTCTCTTAGATGATGGCAGTACAATTGTTTAGATTTTGTTTTTGTTTTTTAATTTGGAAAAGGCACAGGGAAAAGAGAAAGAATGAAGGAGGCTGAGTAGTCCCAATCCTTCCCTGTGAAAGATTCAGCAAAAGCCCCAAGTAGCACCGTAAAGGCCCCAGATGCACGGAGCATGCAGTATGTGAAAGGATGTAGCTGGAGGTGGATGCAATGAAGGTTTTGCCTCCAAGACCCCAAGAGAAGAGCAGAGTGAATAAAAGGCATCACTTCTGGAAGCTTGGCACCTAGGGTGTACAGAAAAACCACCCAGGGGCCCATGGAGAGGCCATTGCCAGAAGCTGCTCAGCAACAGGTGGGCCCAGTTCCCAATGAACATGTCAGGCTAACAGGATTAAGATCCCCAAGGGCTTTGAAAGGAAGTGTTTCCTTCAAGAAACCAGGTTAATCGAGGGACAGGCTTGTGGCTTCTGGAGGTGTTGGAAGGCATCTCCTTGTGGTTCCTGGGAAGAAAAAGCCATGCCAGTGGGTGTTTTCAGGCACCTTTTCCTCCCCTCCTCCTCCTCCTGTCCAATAACTAAGAGACATGTAAGGTCTTTGACCTTCTAGAAAGGTGCACGATGGCATACATCATAAAGGAGCAAAACAGCAGGCTCTGGAAGAACTCTCAAAAAAGCACCTTTTTTTTTTTTAAAAAAAAAAAAAAGAAGCATTAGATATTGGATGTCATTCCCCTGGCCCTGACACAATCCTTTCATTTCTCAAGTGAGGAAACCAAGGCTCAGGTCTCTCCACTGCTTTGGTCTGGATGGGGACTGCACCTAGACCTGGAGTCATGGGTGAATGCCAAGAGGATAGAGGATAGGGAGTTAGCCAGGGCATTTAGGGATATAGTCGCTAAGAGTCTGCTGTGAAGAATGGCAGCATGGTGGCAGTGAAGGAAACTTCCGAAGAAGACAGAATAAACTTTACTGCAGAGGTACATTTTAGCTGGTTATGAAACAACCATAGGACTTTGCCAGGCAGAAAGAAGGTAAGTTATAAAGATCAAAATCCAGGGATTGGATCTTCCATGATTGAGAAAATACATGTTTATTCTGGAGGGTGATATGTTCTGACTCCACTGGAGAGTCCTTATCCTATGCATATCTTCTTTTAGCTTCTTCTCATTTCTATACTTTTACTATAATAAAACTATAATTGATCAACAGTTGAGCCCCAAAGGACTCAATGCTCATCAGAAACATTACTGAAGAAGGAGAAAAAGAAACTACTTAATGAGCTCCAGAGAAACAGAACTTCAAGGATAGGAATCTGGAACTGCTTCTCTGATCTGGTTAAATTTAAAGCCATCAATGACTATGATATCACTGCTCGAGTGGTTCAGAGTCATTCTAACAATTTGCTTTGATGGTTGACTTTTTGACCTGTTCAGAAGCAGAAGGATCTTGAAGAATGATAATGGATTATTGCAAATTTTATTGGGGTGGGGACTTAATTGCAGCTGCTGTTTTAGATGTGGTCTCTTTACTGGAGCAAAATCAACGTATGCCCTATATACTTGCTAGTAAAAACCACCAGAAGCATTAAAAAAAAAAAAAAAAAATCTAGAGACCAGAAAGTGTGACAGGAGTATTGTGGAGTGTAAAGCCCAGGAGGTGTGTTTCTCAGACCACAAAAGATTGCATAATATTAAAGTAGACTAGTCAAGATTCACACAAAATAAAAACACTAATTTTGGATGGGGGTGGGGAGGTGCTGTTTCCTTGAAGCCCACAATGGCTCCTCCCTGTCTTCACTGACCCTGTGCCTACTCAGCCTGGGGTATCTGGCAGCTCTCTCGGTTTCACCAGATATCCTCTTGGCGTGAGCCTCACTGGCCTTGTTCTGACCCCTTGGTAGCCATACTTAAGCCTGGCCCTCCAACTCCTCACTCATAATGTTCATTGAATGATCTTCACCACCAGACCCTTTCCCACAACTTCCCTACTCAGAACAGCTGAAATTGAAAAGAGAAAAGAAGAGAGAGAGAAAAGAATGAAAAAAATTGAACAGGGACTCACGGAGTTGAATGACAACATGAAATGCAACAACATATGTGTCATGGGAGTTCCAGAAGAAGAGAAGGGAAAAGGGGCAGAAAGAGTATTTAGGAAATAATTGCTGAAAATTTCTCAGCTCTCATGAAAGAAATGAACTTACATGTCCAAGAAGCACATGATACCCTAATCAGAATAAATCCAAATAGACCTACTCCAAGACACATACAACTCAGGATGTCAAATGTCAAAGATAAAGAGAAAATTCTGAGAGCAGCAAGTGAGAAGCAAACCATCACTTACAAGGGATGCCCAGTAAGACTTAGTGTGGATTTCTCATCAGAAGCCATGGAGGCAAAAAGACAGTGGTATGATACAATTAGGATACTGAAAGAGAAGAACTGCCAGCTGAGAATTCTTTTTTTTTTATTTTTTTATTTTTTTTTAAAGATTTTATTTATTTATTCATTTATCACCCCCCCTTGCTGCTTGTGCTCGCTGGGTCAGCTAACCACGCCGTGCGGGCCGGCTTGCCTTCACCAGGAGGCCCCAGGAACCGAACCCGGGGCTTCCCATATGGTAAACGGGAGCCCTACTGATTGAGCCACAGCCGCTTCCCCAGCTGAGAATTCTTTATCCAGAAAAAGTGTCCTTCAAATATGAAGGTGAGTATAAAATACTCATAAACAAAAAAACTACAAGAGTTCGTAAAAAAAGAATCCACTTTTGCAGGAAATATTAAAGGAAGCCTTAGAGCCCAAAAGAAAAAGACAGGAGAGAGAGGCTTGGAGGAGAGTATAGAGGAAAGAATATCAGAAATGATAACCAAAAGAATAAAAAGACAGATGAAAATATGATATGACATATGAAACCAAAGAAGAAAATGGTGGAAGTAAATAATGCATTTACAATAATATCATTGAATGTGATGGATTAAACTCCCCAATTAAAAGATATAGGCTGACAGAATGGATTAAAAAAATATGAGCCATCCATATGCTACTAATAAGAGACTCACCTTAGACCCAGGGATACAAACCAGATGAAAGTGAAAAGTTAGAAAAAGATACTCCACACAAACAGTAACCAAAAAAGAGCAGGGGTAGCTATACTAATATCAGACAAAACAGACTTTATGCAAATATTCTCGCTGTCCTGATTTTGTGATAGTCAGGGTAGGCTAAACATTTGCTATATTAGAAACCATGCATGTGTCCCCAGACCTAGTTTTTCTCCCTAGGTCTGGTTTTTAGAATGCTGGTGATAAACCAACCCTGATTTATTATATGACCATCCTGTATGGGAAATGACTGTAACGCTAGGTATCTTTGATCAATCTTAAGAGATATAGTGGGGGAGGGGGGCGGCGGATGTGGCTCAAATGGTTGGGCATCTGTCTCCCATATGGAGGGACCTAGGTTCGATCCCTGGGACCTCCCAGTAAAAATTTAAAAAAAGAAAAATATAGAAGGCGCGCAGGTCGCCAGGCCCCTTGTGTGGGTGCACTGTCAGTCCCCGCCAACGGATAAGCCTCCCAGGCCCCATGTGAGGGTGTGCCACCAGGCCCCGCCGAGACACGCAGCAAGATGATGATGTAACAGGAGAGTGACACAAGGGAGAGCCAAGACGAGATGCACCGATAAACCAAGAACTAAGGTGGTGCAGGCAGTAGGACGCCTCTCTCCTACATGGGAGGTCCCAAGGATCGAATCCCGGTGAAGACAGGAGGAGAAGGATGAGAAGAGAGGGCAGGAAACAGACACAGAGAATTGTCCAGCAAATGGACACAAAAACCGCAAAAACGGGGAGGGGGGAGGAGGAGGGGGTAAAAATGGATAAAAGTAAATAAAAAAATAATAATAGAGTGGGTTGGGGGAAAAATACAGCAAATATAAGGTATGGACTATAGTTAGTACCATAATAATATTTTGATGATATTCTTTCATAATTTCTAACATATGTTTCACAACAATGCAAGGTATTGGTGGTGGGGTGATGTATGGGGGCCCTGTATGATGTTATGCATGTTTATTTTGTAAGTTCACAACTTTCACTATACACTTATTGTTTATGTATGTTCATGTATGAATGATATACTTCAATAAAATTTAATAAAAAAGACTTTAAATGCAAAAAAGTTATGAGATACAGAAGTCCATTATATATTAATAGAGGGGACAATCCACCAGGAAGATACAACAGTCATAAATACCTATGCACCTAACCAGGTTGCCCCAAAATACATGAGGCAAACTCTGGCAAATCTGAAGGGAAAAATAGACATCTCTACACTAATCATTGGAGACTTCAACACACCACTCACATAATTAGATAGAATGATCTTCTAGACAGAAGATCAACAAGGAGACAGAGAACTTGGACAATATGATAAATGAGTTAGACCTAACAGACATATACAGAATGTTGCATCCGAACTCAGCAAGTTATACATTCTCCTCAAGTGCCAATGGATCTTTCTCCAAGATAGACCACATGTTAGGTCACAATGCCACTCTCAATAAAGATAAAAAGATTGAAATTATATAAAGTACCTTCTCAGATCATAATGGAATGAAACTGGAAATCAATAATAGACAGGAAAGTGGTAAATTTCTAAATGTGTGGAGGCTAAACAACACACTCTTAAATGATCAGTGGGTCAAAGAAGAAATTGCAAATGAATTCAGTAAATATATTGAGACTAATGAAAATGAGAATACAACGTATCAAAACTTATGGGATACAGCGAAGGCAGTCTTGAGAGAAATTTATAGCCCTAACTGCCTATATTAAAAAAGAAGGAAGATGGGAAGCGGATGTGGCTCAATCGGTGGGGCTCCCGTTTGCCATATGGGAGGCCCCGGGTTCGGTTCCTGGGGCCTCCTGGTGAAGGCAAAGCCCGCCCACGTGGTGCGGTTAGCTGATCCAGTGAGCACAAGCAGCAAGGGGGGGGATAAATGAATAAATAAATAAAATCTTAAAAAAAAAAAAAAAAAAAGAAGGAAGAGCTAAACTCAAAAATTTAACTGAACAACTGAAAAAATTAGAAAAAGAAGAGCAAACCAATCCCAAAGCAAGCAGAAGGAAAGAGATAATAATGATTAGAGCAGAAATAAAAGAAATTGAGAACAAAAAAAACAATAGAGAAAATCAACAAAACCAAAAGCTAGTTCTTTGAGAAGATAAAAAAAATTGACAAGCCCCTAGCAAGACTAATAAAGAAAAAAAGAGAGAAGATGCAAATAAATACAATCAGAAATGAAAGGGGGGGAGTTACGACTGACCCCACAGAAATAAAAAGGATCATAAGAGGGCATTATGAGAAACTGTATGCTAACAAAATAAACAACCTACATGAAAGAGACAAATTCCTAGAAACACACAAACAACCTACAATGACTCTACAAGAAGTACAAGAACTTAACAAGCCAATAACATTTAGAGATTGAATCTGGGAAGTGGATGTGACTCAAGCGATTGAGCTCCTGCCTACCACATGAGAGGTCCTGGGATTGGTTCCCGTTGCCTCCTGGAGAAGATGGGTGAGACAGCGAGCTGGGGGTGATAGGCTGGCATGGCGAGCTGATGCAACACGATGATGCAACAAAGGAGACACAAGTAGGAAACACAATGAAAGAAACAACAAGTTGGGGAGCTGAGGTAACTCAAGAGATTGAGTGCCACTCTCCCACATGGGAGGTCCCAGGTTCAGCCTCCTATTGAGAAGATGAACAGACACAGAGAGCACACAGCAAATGGACACAAAGAGCAGACAGCGAGCGCATATAATGATGGAGGGGATAAATGAATAAATAAAATAAATCTTTAAATGTGAAAAAATAAAAAAATAAAGAGATTGAATCCATCCCAAAAATCTCCCAATAAAGAAAAGTCCAGGACCAGATGGATTCACAGGTGAATTCTACCAAGCATTTAGAAAAGAATTAACACCAATCTTGTTTAAACTCTTCCAAAAAATGGAAGAGGAGGGAAAATTACCCAATACATTTTATGAAGCCAACTTCTCCCTAATATCAAAGCCAGATAAAGACACCACAAGAAAAGAAAATTACAGACCAATCTCTCAAATGAACATAGACGCAAAAATTCTCAACAGAATACTTGCAAATACAATCCAATAGCATATCAAAAGACATACATCATGACCATGTAGGATTTATTCCTGGTATGCAAGGCTGGTTCAACATAAGAAAATAAACCACATTAACAAACTGAAAGAAAAAATCCCACATGATCATCTCTATTGACACAGAAAAGCCATTTGACAAAATCCAGCATCCTTTCTTGATAAAAACTCTTCAAAAGATAGGAATAGAAGGGAAATTCCTCAATATTATAAAAAGCATATATGAAAAACCCACAGCCAACATCGTACTCAATGGGGAAAAGTTGAAAGCTTCCCTTCTAAGCTGGGGAACAAAACAAGAATGCCCACTGTCATCATTGTTATTCAACATTGTACTAGAAGTTCTAGCTAGAGCATTAAACAAGAAAAAAATTAAAGGCATCCACATAGAAAAAGAGGAAGTAAAACTCTTACTATTTGTGGATGACATGATCCTATATTTTGAAAATTCTGAAATATCTACAACAAAACTACTTGAGCTAATAAATGAGTTCAGGAAAGTGGCAGGATACAAGATCAACACACAAAAATCAGCAATGTTTTTGTACTGATTGTTTAGTACTGAACAATCTGAGGGGGAAATCAGGAAAAAAAATTCCATTTACTATAGCAACAAAAAGACCCAAATACCTAGGAATCAATTTAACCAAAGAAATACAGGACCTTTATGCAGAAATCTACAAAACAATGCTAAAAGAAATCAATGAAGACCTAAACAAATGGAAAGGCATTTTGTGTTCATGGATTAGAAAATTAAATATCTTGAAGATGTCAATCCAACCCAAACTGATTCATAGAGTCAATGCAATACCAATCAAAATCCTAACAGCTTACTTTACAGAAATAGAAAAGGCAATTACCAAATTCATTTGGAAGGAAAAGTGCACCAGAATAGCTAAAAACATCCTAAGAAAGAAGAGCAATGTGGGAGGAATTTCATTGCCTGACCTTGAAACATATTACAAAGCTACAGTGGTCAATACAGAATGTTACTGGCATAAAGATAGACACATCGATCAGTGGAATAGAATTGAGAGTCCAGAAATAAACCCTCACCTCTATGGTCAGCTGGTTTTCAACAAACCTACCAAGTCCGTGTTAAGGAGACAAAACAGTCTCTTCAACAAATGGTGCTGGGAGAACTGGATATCTATAACCAAAAAATTGAAAGAGGACCCCTATCTCACTCCCTATACAAGAATCAACTCAAAATGAATCAATGACCTAAATATAAAAGACAGAACCATAAAACTACTAGAAGAAAAATGTAGAGAAACATCTTGAAGACCTTGTGGTGGTTTCTTGGACCTTATACCCAAAGCATGCTCAACAACAAAAAAACATAGATGAATGAGAACTGCTCAAAATTAAACCCTTTTGTGCTGGTTTCAGCAGCACATATACTAAAATTGGAATGATACAGAGAAGATTAGCATGGCCCCTGTGCAAGGATAACATGCAAATTCATGAACTCCTTCATTTTTTTAAATCTATGATAAGGTGGAATGGTTTATTTGTGCAGTGGATGAGTGTGACAGTGGTGCAATGATGTGATTGGGTTCCGTGGTGCTGGTCTGTGAGGGTGACTGGGGTGAGGGGTTGGGTTGGACTATCCATGGAACTGGGGGAAGGGCTGATGGAAGGAGCAGGTGAACTCTGGGTATTTGTAGGTCTGTGGTTAAGCCTGCAATGTTGGGAATGTTCTTTTGGCAAATAGGGCAGGGGAGAGTTGGTTACTGATATAGAGTGTTAGATGTAGAGGGGTATGTAGAACAGGGCACACCTGGGGCAGGTTTCTATGGAATCTGTAAGTGTTCATCTTGTCATAGGGTGTTATCTCAGGGGGTGAAGACCCACATAATAAACAAGAAAATATCAAACTCCCATTCTGGGGAGTCCTGTTATGTTTTCAATTAGAGGGACAAGAATGCCTCAAGAACATAGGCAGTACCTGATAAAAGAAAACAGACCAATATGTCAAACCCTCAATATTATAGCAAGTAACTATGAATCTTATTCTTCAAAAATTGACTTAGTGATTACCATAAGTTCTGAGAGGAGGGGGAGGGAAGAATAGAACAGATGGAACACAGGGCATTTTTAGGGCATTAGAATTGTTTGACATGCTCTTGCAATAATGGATACAGGCCACTTCAAATTTTTCAAAACCTGTAAAAGTGTATGATCCAAAATGTAAACCATTATGTAAACCATTGACCATGGTTAGTAGCACTGCTTCAATATTTGTACATCAATTGTAACAAATGTACCATCTGCATGTAAAATGTTAATAGGGGAGAAAGGAAAAGGCCGAGGGCGTTGGGTATATGGGAATCCCCTATATTTTCTATGTGACTTTTCTGTATCCTAAAGCTTCTTTGAAGATAAAATGAAAAAAATAAGACACTGGGGGAATATATGGACAGACAAGAAAACACTGTAAGAAACAGATCTTACAGTGATGAAAGACACAATGCCTAAAAATTTTTAAAATTTTTTTATTATTTCAAATTTAAAAAATTTTTTGTATCTTATTGGTTACTTTTAAATTATTGTTTCATTTTCTTATTAATTTTATTTGGTTATTTTGTTGGCTTCATTTTTGGAGAGGTTTTGGATCACAGAAGCATCACAACTGTGGCAGGGGAGGATCACTGGTGCAGGGTGTCCGTGATGGTGGGGATGCATGGTAAGGTGCTCACCTGGGGCATGCCTCTAAGGCATATGAATATGTCCAAGTGTTCATGGGACATTGTCTTGGTGGGTAGAAATCCATACAATAACCGAAAGAATATTGAATTCCCATCCTGAGGAGTTCTGCTACATTCTCTAATAGGACAGCAAGAATCCCCCAAGTGCAAGGGCAGTGCCTAGTGAAGGAAGACAGACCGTTACACCAGGCCCTTGATATTGATGGTTGTACTTATGAAACTTTTCTTGTGACATTGAAACATAGCCTAGTATTATATACTGCCTAAGAGTCACATCCTGAAAGCCTCCTTGTTGCTCAAATGTGGCCTCTCTTTAAGCCAAACTCAGAATATAAATTCACTACCCTCCCCCTCCACCTGCCTCCCTAGCATGGGACCTGACTGCTGGGGATGAGCCTCCCTGGCACTGAGGGATTTATTACAAGTGCCAACTAGCAATGCATCTGGAAAAAGACCTTGACCAAAAGGGGAGATGGTAAATTCAAATGAGTTTTTATGGCTAAGAGATTTCAAAGTGAGTCAGGAAGTCATCACAGAGGTTATGCTTATACAAGTCTCAGCAGGATCTCATTGACTACCACAGTAAACAGTGCCTCAAACAGCAGGGCTCCTGAGGGCTCTAGAGACATCCAGAAACTATAAGTAGGGCAGACAGTTCAGGAATGTGGCACCCTTACTTTGGAGTTTATGCTCCCCAGTATAACAGAGTTGAACTCAGTTATAGGTTCTCTACACATGGCTCTTCTGCCTCTTTAATTTGGACCTATAATTAGCACTATACTTGAGAAATATTTGTCCCAGAGACTTAAATCTTTGGTCCATCCATGTGCCAGTTGAGCCCTCAATTTCAGCAGAGTTGCAACACCTACTCTCCAGTTCATTGGACCCACCAGGACAACTAACAAGGAGATGATAATGGACAAAGTCCATCCCAAGGAACAGAGAGTGTCTGCAACTGCCAGCAAGATAGCTCCATCCATCTGCCCCATGGGATCTAAGCCCCCTCTCAATTAGAAGCAGAGTGGGCATCACCATGCCAAAATCCTCAAGATTGGGTAATGAACAATGGAATAAAGTAGACTTATTATTATTATTCTAGCAATGGAAAAACTCTTATCATTGATATAAAGGCAGTGGCCACCAGAGGTTCTAAGGGATGGGAGAGGGAAGAATGGGTGTAATATGGGGGCATTTTCGGGACATACCCCTCCAAAATGACATTGCAGTGACAGATACAGGCCATTGTATATTTTGTCATAACCTACAAAATTGTGGGGGACAGAGTAAACTATAATGTAAACTGTAATCCATGGTTAGTAACAATGCTTTAATATGTGTTCAGCAATTGTAACAAATGTACCTCACTACTGAGGGATGTTGTTCATGTGGGAAAGTGTGGGAGGGAGAGGGAGTGGGGTGTATGGGAATCCCTTATATTTTTATGTAACATTTATGTAATCTAAAGCTTCTTTAAAAATAAAAAAATAATTAAAAATAAATAAACAAAAAAACTAAACACTTTTGCACCTCACAGTACTTTGTCAAAAGAGTGAAAAGGCAACCAACTCAATGGGAGAAAATATTTGGAAATCACATGTCTGATAAGGGTTTAATATCCATGATATATGAAGAGATGTTACAACTAAAAAGACAAATGAGCCAATTAAGAAATGGGCAAAAGACTTGAATAAACATTTGTCTAAAGAAGAAATATAAATGGCAAAAAAAAAAAAAAAACATGAATAAATGTTCAACATCATTCATGATTAGGGAAATGCAAATCAAAACTACAGTGAGATATCATTTCACACCTTTCAGAATGGCCAGTATTAAAAAGACAGAGAGGGGAAGCGGCTGTGGCTCAATCGGTAAGGCTCCCATTTACCATATGGGAGGCCCCAGGTTCGGTTCCTGCACGGCGTGGTTAGCTGACCCAGCGAGCACAAGCAGCAAGGGGGGGATAAATGAATAAATAAATAAAATCTTAAAAAAAAAAAAAAAAAAGAGAACTACAAGTGTTGGAGAGGATGTGGAGAGATACAAACACTTATTCACTGTTGGTGGGAATGCAGAATAGTACAGTCACTGTGGAGGACTGTTTGGCAGTTCATAAAGAAGTTAAATATAGACTTGCCATGTGAGCCAGCAATATCACTACTGGCTATATACCTAGAAGAACTGAGAGCAGTGACACGAACAGACATCTGCACACCTATGTTTATAGCAGCATTATTCACAATTGCCAAAAGTTGGAAACAACCCAGGTGTCCATCAACTGATGAATGGATAAACAAACTGTGGTGGTGGGGTCGGATGTGGCTCAACTGGTTGGGCGTCCGTCTCCCATATGGAGAGACCCGGGTTCGATCCCCGGGACCTCCCGGTAAAAAAAAAAAACCTGTGGTGTATTCACACCATGGAATATTATGCAACTGTAAGAAGAAATGAAGTCATAAAGTAAATGAAAACATGGATGAACCTGGAGGACATTATGTTGAGTGAAGCAAACCAGACACAAAAGGACAAATACTGTATGATTGCATTACTATGAACCATATATATCTTGTAACATATTGTATGATTCCATTTATATAAAATATAAATATTAATCAATTTATAAAGATGAAATTTGATTAGTGGTTATGTAGGGCTAGGGAAGGCATGCTAAGGGATGTGGAGTTTTTCTGTTTGGAGTAATGAAATAATTCTAAAATTTTTTGTGATGATGAATGCACCACATTGTGATTATACTAAAAGCCATTGATTATTCACTTCAGATAGACCATAGGGTGTGTGAATATATCTCAATAAAACTACTTACTAAATAAATAAATAATTTTGCAAAAATAGCCAGAAATAGCAGCTATGTACAGCAGGGGAAACAGAGAGAGATTGAGAGGTGAAGAATTTTCGTGTTTGTTGTCTGGTGTTTTGTTTTTTTTTATTATAGAAATAATGAAAATGCTCTAATAATGATTGAAGTGATGAATGCACAACTATGTGCTTATACCGAATACCATTGATTGTACACTTTGGATGAATTGTATGCTTTATTAATATGTATCAATAAAATCGATTTGTTTAAAAAAATAAAAGCTTATGGATGTTTTTCACTGCCCTGGTTTACATCATGCTCTCTTCCTTGAATTTATCAGTGTGGCCCAGGACTCTCATTGATAAGGCCTGGATCATGGACTCAGCCTTGGAGCTATAGGGTTAGAGGTGGAGTCTGTCCCACCTGAACCACAAAGACTGAGAGTAGGAGAACAGTAGTATCCCCCACAGGAAGGTATACAGGGCAGACAAAAAGAATATGTCCAGGGAGCGGATGGGGCTCAAGCAGTTGGGTGCCCGCCTCCCATATAGGAGGTCCCGGGTTTGGTTCCAGGTTCCTCCTAAATAGGAGCAGATGCCACAACGAGCAGATGCTGCAAGAAACAGACATCACAATCAGCAGACACTGCAGCAACCAGCATTTACCACAACAAGCAGACGCTAAAACCAGTAGTTGACACAATCAGCAGAGAGCGGAAGTGGCTCAAGTGGTTAGGCACTCCTCCCACATGGGAGTTCCCAGTTTGGGCTCCTGGTGCCTCTTGAAGAAGAGCAGACAATGAACAGACAGATGAGGGAGCCATGGGGGGGGTGAGGAATATGTCCATTATGGGAATTAAAGGTGACATAAATGTATAAATATTTATTGAATACTAGGTATATACAGCATTGAGAATTAAAGTTCTATGAAGCTCATGGATTTAGGTATCTGTGCATGATAACATCACAAAAGATACAACTAGATACACTGTGACTCCTGAAAGAAGTACACAGACACCCATGAAGTAGTCTTGCCAAAAGAAATGGTTTTGAACTAAAACTTAATCAAGCCTGTAGATCTAATTACCAATTTACAGGAAATATAGAAGACAATACCTGGGGATGCAATCAGCAAAATCCAGACTGTGGGAAACTCTACAAGACCAGTTACCCAGTTTCTTCAACAAAAAAAAATTCACAGGAGAAAAAGGTGGGGGAAACCTATAGATTAAAGAAATTTAAGATTTAAAAAGAAATCTAGCCTATCATATTAAGTAGGTCTTGTCTAAATCATTATTTTAACAAACTTTGAGAAAAAAAAGTTTTAAGAGACAATAAGGGAAAAATGAACACTGATGGGATATTTGATGCTATCAAGAAAATATTCTTAATTTTTAAGGTGTGATAGTGCTATTGTGGTTATGTTTTATAAATACATATGAAAATATTTATAGAGAAATGATTATGATGTCTGGAATTTGCTTTGAAATAATCCTGAGTAGGAAAGATTGGATGAAATAAGGTTGGCTGTGAATTGAGTGTTGATGAAGCTAGGTGATGGCTATGTGAAGGGTCATTATAATATTTCTTCCACTTTGTGTATAGATAAAATTTTTCCATAATAAAAAGTTTTTTAAAAAGTATATGATATTGAAAGCTAAAAAATGTAACATGGAACTGTATAGCACAGTAACACCGCATTTGAAATATGAATACGGGTAAAATTGCATATATAAGACCATTTTTCTCTGAAGCTGAACAAATGTATGTTAACACTACAAGATGTTAATATCAGCCAAAAAACATTATGCTAAGTGAAAGAAACCAGTCACAAAGCACCACATATTGTGTGGTTCCACTTATAAAACATGTAAATATAAATCAATTTATAAAGATTAAGTTAGATTAGTGGTTATGTAGGGCTGGGGAAGGAATGCTAAGGTGTGTGGAGTTTTTCTTTTTGGAGTAATGAAATTGTTCTAAAAATTTCTTGTGGTGATGAATGCACAACATTGTGATTATACTAGAAGCCATTGATTATACACTTTGGATAGATCGTCTGGTATGTTAATATATCCCAATAAAACTGCTTAAAAAATAAATAAATTTGCAAGGATAGCCAGAAATAGTAGCTATGTACAGCAGGGGAAGTATGGAGACATCGATGTTTGTTTTTTGTTTATTATTATTATTATTGAAATAATGAAAATGCTTTAATGATGATTGAGATGATGAATATACAACTATGTGATTATATGTGATTATACCAAATATCCATTGAATGTATACTTTAGATGAATTGTATGCTTTATTAATATGTATCAATTAAATTGATTTGCTAAAAAAGCATATGATATTATTATAAAGATATATGAAACTGTTTAAAATAGATAAAATAATTGTTAAAAAATGATTTTGGGCTAGAGGGAAGCAACAAGACAAAAATCACCAATATGAAAGGAAAGGAATTATGGAGCACAAAGAGCACAAGATTTGGGATAAGTAGCATTATTTCATTTATAGATACTTAAAGTTTTTTCTTTTGCAATATGTAGTCATAAAATAGAATCTTTTAAAAATGATAACATGATAATGTAATTACATATACTTGCTTGGTTTTTTAATACTCTGCAGAATCCAGACAAACAAACAACTATGATATATTAGCAAAGTTGTGGAGAAAGAGGCACTTTCCTCCACTGGTGGTGAGATTGCAAATTGGAACAACCCCTATGGATAGGAATTTGTCAATATCTAATCAAGGATACTCTTTGACTTAGCAATTCCACTTCTAGGAATTTATCCTACAATACACTCCCTCACATGTAAAATGCCATTCAGACAAGATTATTCTTTGTAGCATTATTATTAGGAGCAAAAGACTGAAAACAAACTAAATGTCCATCACTAGTTAATTAAATAATGATACATACATGTAATAGAATACTAGGCAGCTGTATAGAAGGATGAAGAATCTCTTTTTGTATTATTATGGAAAAATCTTCAAGATATATTTTGAGTAAAAAAGCAAGATGCAGAAGAGTGTGTATATCACACTATTATTGTGCAAAAAAAGTAGAAAATACTTCTTGAGAACTTATATATGCATAAAAAATATCTGGAAGGAAATCAAGAAACTGTTAGCAGTAGTTACTTCCTGGGTAGATGGAAACTTGGCAGATAGGCCAGTAGAGGTGGAAAAGAGACTTCATTGTATGTTTTTATATACATTTTAATGTTGAACCACAAGTATATATTACATATTCAAAAATTTAAAGATTTTTTAAAAATTAAGTGGCTGACAGTTTATGTTGCAGTTTTGAATATTTGCAACATATAAAAAATAATAGTAGTAGTGAAAAACGTATAAAATAATATTTGGGGGGAAGCGGATGTGGCTCAAGCAATTGGGCTTCCATCTACCATATGGGAAGGGTTTGATTTCCAGGGCGTCCAGGTGAAGGCAAGCTGGCCGGAGTGCTGGCCCAAGCGGAGAGCTGGTGCAGCAGGATGATACAAAAAAAAGAGACATAGAAGAGAGACAATGGGAGATCCAGTAGACCAGGGAACTGAGGTGGTGCAGGAGATTGAGTGCCTCTCTCCCACTCTGGAAGGTCCCAGGATCGGACACAATTTGAGGCTTTACAATACTTGAAGAAAGTCACTGGGCTAGTCCACACTTAAGGAGTGGGGAGTTATGCTTTACCTCCTTGAAGGCAAAGTATCATATAAATTATTTGGAATTCTTCTGCACAGGAGATTGTTTCTTCTTGTACATTTATTTATTTATCCAATCATATACATATTCAATACATATTCAAAAATCAGTATTGACTCACAGATATTTATTTTATACTTTGGGATAAAATCCAATACTACTTTATTTCTTTGCGCAAATTGTTCCAGCCTCAGCCTTTGGGAGCTCTTTCAGGTGACTCCTATATCCCTTTGCTATAACCACATATTGTAGGATTTTTCTTTAGTTTTATTATTATTACTATCATCATTATTCTTGGAGCACCGCCTTATTTTCTGGCACTACAAGATGCTTCTTGCTCATCTTGTTTACTTCTTGCCCTAGGCCTAGACTTCAGTCAATGAGTCCTGAAGATTTTTTTTTTTTTTAATATGTGTACTTAGAGATCACCCTTGGTGCTGTAAAGGTCTGTGGATTTTTACAAATGCATGCTATCATGTTTCCACCATTACAGTATCATACCCAATAGTTTCACTGCCCCAAAAATATCCTCTGTGCATCATCTCTTCAACTCTCCACCCCCCACCCCAACCACTGATCTTTTTATAGTTGCTATAGTTTTGCTTTTTCCAGAATGTCAGATAATTGATTTCATAATTAGGAGACTTCTCACACTGGCTTCTTTCACTTGGCAATAAGCATTTAAAGATTTATCCATGCCTTTTTACAGCCTAGTTCACTTATTTTTATTACTGAATGATATTCCATTGTATAAATGTATCACAGTTTGTTTATCCATTCACCTATTGAAGAACATTTTAGTTGCTTCCAGTTTTTGGTGATTATGATTAAAGCTGCTATAAACATTCACATGCGGGTTTTTATGTGGACATAAGTTTTCAAATCAGGTAAATACTAAGGAGTACAACTGTTGGATCATATGGTAAAACTATGTTTAGCTTTGTAAGAAAATGCTAAATGGTCTTCTAAAATGGCCCTACCATTTTGCATTCTCACTAGCAGTGAATGAGAGTTCCTGTGACTCTGAATCCTTGCTAGCAATTGGTATTGTTAGAGTTTTGGATTTTAGCCATTCTAATAGAAGTGTAGTGGTATCTCATTATTGTTTTAATTAGAAGTCCTCTAGTGACAAATGATTTTGAAATCTTTTCATATGCTTCCTCTTCATTTTAAAATTCATTATAAATATAATTCACCGTAAGACAAATATGATAATGTACTGTGATGTTTATATTATATATAGAAGTAAAAACCTGTGACAAAAGTAGCACAAAGGACAGGTGAGCAGAAAATTGATTTCTACCATAGTTAGATTTTTATATTAAACATGAAATGATATAATATCAAATAGAGATTGACCATAATAAATGAAAGGTACATATTTATAAAATGTAGAGCAACCACTAAAAAGGTAAAACAAAGAGGTCTGGTTTATAAGCCAACAGTGGTGATAAAGTGGAATTCTAAAAGAAAAATAAATCCCCAATCCTGAAAAATACAGGCAAATAGGAAAAAAGAACAAGGAACAGATGGAACAAATAGAAAACAACTTGCAAGATGATAGATTTAAAGCCGACCATAGTGACAACACATTAAATAGAAATATTCTAAATATTCCAATTAAAAGTCAGAGATTATCAGACTGGATAGGAAAGAAACTTCCAACTATATGCTATCTAAAGAAACAAACTTCAAATATAAAGACATAGATAATTTAAAGTGAAGGGATGGAAATGATATACCATGCAAAAATAATCATAAAATATAACCTTTTGTTTAAGAAATGTGTGATGAGGAAAACACTGAAATTATGGAGATGGTAAACAGAATGACCTGTAAGTTATTAAAATACAGTGTTTTTATTAAATTAAAAAAAAAAAAAAGAAATGTGTGTGTAAGCAAATGTTTGTGTGTATGTTTGTAAGTGCTTATTTTGCAAAAAGAAACAGAAGGAGAAATAAAAACTAATAAAATTATGGTACAGCCACTGTGGAGGACTGTTTGGCAGTTCCTAAGGAAGTTGAATACAGACTTGCTATGTAACCCGGCAATACCATTTCTAGGTATATATCCAGAAGAACTGAGAGCAGTGACACAAACAGACATCTGCACACCAATGTTCATGGTGGCATTATTCACAATTGCCAAAAGTTGGAAACAACCTCGGTGTCCATCAAATGATGAATGGATAAACAAATTGTGGTAAATACGCACGATGGAATATTATGTAGCTATTAGAAGAAATGAAGTCGTGAAGCATATGACAGTATAGATGAGCCTGGAGGATATTATGTTGACAGACACAAAAGGACAAATACTGTATGATTGTGCTTTTATGAACTAAATATATTATGTAAATTCATGGATTTAATAACTCAAGTATAGGTCACCAGAAAATAGAATGAGTTTAGAGAATGGAAAGCTGAGGGTTAATCTGTGCAGAATTGGTAAAAAGATTGTTTGTAAACCTTTGGAAATAAATAGACATAGTGGAAGGACATCACAGTGTTTGTAACTAGCAGTGTTAATCTATGGGTATGATAGTGGTTGAAGGGGAAAGTCTAAGGTCCTGTTTATTACTAGAAGTAAAGCTTAAAATGTGACCTGGGACTGTATAGCATAGCAAAATCTCATGTGAAGAGTGAGTATGGGTAATATTGCATTTTTTTTTTTTTTTTTTTTTTAAGATTTTATTTATTTATTCATTTATCCCCCCTTGCTGCTTGTGCTCGCTGGGTCAGCTAACCACGCCACACGGGCGGGCTTGCCTTCACCAGGAGGCCCCGGGAACCGAACCTGGGGCCTCCCATATGGTAAACGGGAGCCCTACTGATTGAGCCACAGCCGCTTCCCTAATATTGCATTTATAAGACTGTTTTTCTTTGAACAGAACAAATGTATGTTAATGTTATAAAATGCTAATATCAGGCAAAAATACAACCAAAGCAAACTATGGACTGTATTGTTTAGTAATATATTAATAATCTTCCACTAAGGGTAAAAAAAGGGGGGGGGATATACTAAGTGAAGGAAACTAGACAAAAATTACTATATATTGTTTGACTCCATCTAGACAAAATATAAATACAAATAAGTTAGAGAGCTGGAAATAGAATAGCAGTTATGTATGGCAGGGAAGGATGGAGAGATTGAGAGGTGATTATTAAGGAGTAGAGTTTATCTGTTTTTTGTTTATTATTATTATTAGAGTAATGAAAGTGCTCAAATATTGATTAAAATGATGAATACACAACTCTGTGATTATACCAAATACCACTGATTATACACTTTGGATGGATTGTATGCTTTATGAATATGTATCAATAAAATTGATTTTTAAAAAAACTAATGCAATTATTATCCATAGGGAAGAGCAAGGGAAGGGACAGGGTTGGAAGTCAGCCTTCTCTGAGTATACCTTGTTTTTATATTTTCAGTTTGCAAGCATGTAAATTTTTTGTGTATTTAAGAAATAAAACAAAATGAAATCCCATGACGTCACAGCAGCACACACTCAAGTGGATGGCATGCAGTTTTGGACACAACAGCCGTGAATGAGCCTATGTACACAGCAAGTTGGTGTCATTACAGAGAGAAAAAAGTATTTCAAATGACTTTAGATCATCACATTTTGAATGTATATCCTTGGTGGAATTTTTTTAAAGAACAAATAAAGATGCAAAGAAATCTTAAACTTTATTCAATAGTATTACCATAAGCAGCAATATTGGTATTACTACTTTGAAACTATTCTATATTCATTATATGATAAATAATTGGCTTAACATTATTGGGAACTAATATTTTTAATGTAAGAGAAAAGTGATACAAGTATAAAATCAATGCAGTTAAGTAAACAATTGTAAGATTAAATCTGAGTTGGATATATCAGTATTAACTCTTTTTGAAAACACATATTTCCTAGCACTGTCCACTGAAAATGACAACCCAAGAGGAATGATCACTCCTAGTGCCTGGCCTGTCCTCTGTGAATACCATTCCCCACTAATAGGAACCGGGGCTCTTTATAGGAATGGCTGTTTGCTAGTATGTGGCAGGAATGAGCCTGGAACATCTTGTTTTGCCTGGGATATCTTCTTGGTTACAGAAAGCAAGGACGCTATCAAAGACACATGAGCCGTAAGGAATACACTTAAAAATAAAACAAAACACCTAAGTTGATTCTCAAAAAGGGGAAAGCCAAAAAACAAGCAAACAAAACCCTGTATTGGCCACCTGAGCGTGTGCGTGCTGCTGTGGAGTCATGGAGCGCGCCAGCCTCGTTGACTGGTGAGACGCGCCTAATCTCAGTTGGACCTTCAACACCAGTGGCCAACCTTCTTGTTTGCCCTTGTTCGGTGCTTTCTCCCAAACAGGTTCCTGTTCCGTACCTTCACCATTCCCCTCAAGGTCCCTGTTGACTGTTGGGTCCCCCTTTAAGCAGATGTTTCAGTTACCTGCCTCAGAGAAAACAGGAACCATATGGCTTGAAAGTCTCTCCCTCCTCAGCCCCCTACAAACATTCACATCCACACCCTCACCCATCCTTCTTTCTTCTTCTCCAGCTGCTCTCAAATGTGCATGTGGTCACCTCCTTTCAGTTCCACCCCCACTCCTGTGCTTTCTTACCTCCTTCAATTTCTTCTTCAATATCCACTTCTTTTTTTTTTTTTTTTTTTAAGATTTATTTTATCTATTTACCACCCCCCGCCCTTGTTTGCTTTCTGTGTCCATTTGTCATGTGCTCTCTTTGACTTCCCATTCGGAGGCACCGAGACCCAAACCTGGAACCTCCCACGTGGGAGAGAGGCACTCACTCGCTTGAGCTGCCTCAGCTCCCTGGCATCGTCTTTCCTCTTTGTGTCTCTTTGTTGCACCATCTTGTTGTGTCAGCTTGCCACACCTGCCCATCATGACAGCTTGCTGTCTTGCTCATCTTCTCCAGGAGGCACTAGGAACCCAACCTGGGACCTCCCATGTGGTAGGCGGGAGCTCAATCACTTGAGCCACATCCGATTCCCTCCCCATCTCTTTTTTCTATAGTTTCAACCTCTCTCTTTCTACTGGCTCATTTCCAGAAGGCTATAAAGAATTCATATCACCCTCATCCCCAATACCTTCTACCTTGATCTTATTCTCCCTCTAGCTAACATGAACATTGTGATAGATCACAGCCTCTTCATTATTTCCCTTTAATCCATTATTCTTAAAGGAATCATCTACTCTAGTTATCTCTGCTTTCTTGCTTCACCTTCACATCATTCCCTAGAAATTATTCTGGCAAAGGTCTTTCATGACCTACTATTGGTTAGATATCCCCTCCCCCACTGCTTGCAGGATCTCTCCACCTGGATGAACATATAACTGGCATCTCAGTCTTAGGATGTCCCAATCAAAACACATTATCCTTTTTCCCAAATGACTTTCTCTTCATTTGAATATCTCTTTACTTTTGTTGATGGTGTTACTGTCACCCAGCTCCATACTTTAGCATCATCTTTGGGTTTGGGGGTTGTTTTTGTTTAGTAATTTTAATTAATTGTTCTCATTAATACATCCAAAGGGTTCAAAATTCAAAAGGTTCCAACAGTAAACACTGAAAAGATTCCTTCCCACTACTGGCCCACAGCCATCCAGTTCCCCTCCTGACCAGTCACCAACGTGATAGCTTTGTGAGTCTTTTTATTTGTTTAATTTTACTTTTTTGGCATATATAAGCAAATATATTTATTTCCATATTTCTTTTTTTCCTTTCAAAAGTACAAATGATAGCATACCATATACACAATTTTACCCCTCGTTTTTTTCACTTAATAATATATCTTGGACACTGTTTCATCAAATGCTTTCTCATCCATTGTTATAGCTACACAGTGTTTAGCAGTATTTCTGATTTCTCTTCTCCCTTGTCTCTAACATCCAATCAACTGCCAAGTTATATCAATCGTATGTTATTTTTTTCCTACAGTCTCTCTGTTCACAGTGCCAATTAGTTTAGACTTTCACCTCTCTGTCTGGATTATCACAATAGCCTCCTAACCGGTTGTCCTGACCTTAGCTCTTCCCTTAGTTCATGCTATGCACTGTGGTGTGATTAATCTCTTTAAGTACTGCTCTAATTATGTCATTTCCCAGCTTAGCAATTGTCACTATTTCCTCATTGCTTGCAGAATCTGATTTCCCTAAGCTCCCTCTTTTTTTCTTATTGCCCCCTCCTCCTTCATGCCTTATACACTGAAGTCACACTCAAGAGTCTGATGATCTTTGAGCAGACCGTGTGATTGCTCACCTGAGTATTTTCTATGTTACTTTACCATAAGGTATATGACAGACAATGCCATTAAGTCTGAGTCTTCCCTGCCCCTAGTTTCAGCTCAGGTGCTAACTTTTCTATGAGATCCTCTTGATCCCCACTACTGGCTAGGGCTGGACTGGGGTCAGACTAGCAAGATGCCTACAGTGAAAATTTACGGAGGCACTGACCCTCAGAGTCCTGCAACTTGGTACCTTGCTTGCATCACCGTTGTCCCTTTCCCTGCTGTTAGGAGGTCCAGGCCTCCTCTAAGTCCCAAAGAACTTAATACATACATCTCCAGTGGCTTTTACTCTTCTTACTCTGTATTATAGTTATCTATTTAGAGTTTCTCTCCTCCACACTGCTCTAAATGACTTGAGTGCAGAACTGTGCTTGATCCATATTCCTATTGGATCCCTCGGCATCTAGCCTAGAGCATACACAGCACATGTGTATTCATTAGAACTCTTCAGGTTCGTTAGTGTGTACCCATCAGAAACCCTACCCCAAAGTGCTTTAAGTTAAAAAAGGCAATTTATTAGAAAGGTACTCAGGAACTTATGAAATCCAAAGACAGGGATCCTGTGGGTTTCAGGAAAGAATCAAGCACTAGGGCTCTGTGGGGACCATCGGAAATCCTCCATCTCATATCTGCTTCTCTGTGTGTGTCTGCCTCACTCCTCTCTCCTACTGATAGACTTTCTGTTTCCCAGTTCCTTTGGTGGAAAACAGCCCCTGCCTACAGTTCCCAAGGTTGTATAAGTTGTAGACCAAGTAAAGAGAAAGAATGAGAGAGAGACAGATCTTGATTTCAATTCCATAATCTGACTGAAAGGGTCTGATTGGTCCTGCTTAAGTCAGGTGCTGCTCTTGGACCACTTATCTGTGGCCAGAAGGCCTTGTGGGAACATGGTACCCTTGGGGACCTCAGTGGTGTTCATAGACATTTTTCTCTATATCTCTATCATGAATGTGACTCAGCTCCAGCATGCGTCCAGCTTCTATGTCTCTTGACCACACATTCTTAATTCCTGGGACAGAGAATACACCTGGCACAGCTTGGGTCAGGTGACCACTGAGGATCACTCAGCAGTGGGGTGGGAACAGGTATTGAAGTATAGACATGGCCTCTGGGGGCCATCCCTGTCAATGGGGGCAGTTTCCAGAGGAGGAGGAAATCTGTTGAGCTGGTGAGTAACACCCAGAGGTGACTCTCACAAGTTATTTTTTGAATAAATAAATGAAATGAGTGAATGATCTCATTAAAAAAGAACTGAAAGTTAACTCAAAATGGATCGAAGACCTAAATGTAAGACAGAAAACTACAAAACTCTTAGATGAGAACACAGAATAAATCTTCATGACCTTGGATTTAGCAATGAATTCTTAGATATGACACCAAAAGCAAGAGTAATGAAAGAAAATATAGATAAATTGGACTTCATCAAAATTAAAAATTTTGTGCACCAAAGGACTCTGTTTAAAAAATGAAAAGACAACCCAAAGAATAGGAGATAATATTTGCAAATCATATCTCTGATAGGGGTCTAGTATTCAGAATATATAAGGAACTCTTACAACTCAATAACAAAAAGACTAATGAATAATTTTTTTAAAAATGGGCAAGGACTTGAATAGACATTTCTCCAAAGAATATATACTAATGGTCAAAAAGCATATGAAAATGAAGCGGATGTGGCTCAAGTGATTGCGCTCCCACCTACCACATGGGAGGTCCCTGGTTCAGTTCCCAGTGCCTCCTAAAGAAGACAGAAAGCTGGTGCAATGGGCAAGTGGGGCAAGCTGACACAACAAGAGACACAAGGAAAAAAAAAACATAATAAGAGACACAACAAAGCAGAGAGCAGAGGTTCCTGGTGCCTCCTAAAGACGACGAGCAAGACAGCTAGCTGATGCAATGGGCAGGCACAGCAAACTGACACAAGATGACACAACAAGAGACACAAGAAGGAAAACACAATGAGAGACAGAACAAAGCAGGAAATGGAGGTGACTCAAGCAATTAGGCACCTCCCTCCCACATTGGAGGTCTCGGGTTTGGTTCTTGGTGCCTCCTAAAGAAACAAGGAAGATGAACAGACACAGCAAGTGCAAACAACGAGGGGGTGGGGAGAAATAAATAAATCTTAAAAAAAAAAAAAAGCATATGAAAATATGCTTAATATCATTAGTTATTAGGGAAATGCAAATCAAATCCACAATGCAATACCACGTCATACCCACTAGGATGGCTAGAATTAGAAAGACAGACAATAACAAGTGTTGGTGATGACGTGGAGAAAGTGGAACCCTCACACACTGATAGTGGGAATGTAAAATGAAGCAGCCACTGTGGAAAACATTTTGGAGCTTCCTCAATAGGTTAAACCTAGAATTCTCATATGATCTAACAATTCCTCTCCTAGCTATATATATTCAAAAGAATTGAAAACACATGTTCAAACAAAAACTTGTACAAGGATGTTCATATCAGAGCTATTTACAATAGCCAAAGGGTGAAAACAAGCAAAATGTCCATCATCATGATGAATGAATAAACAGAATGTGGTATATCCATATAATGAAATATTATTTGGCAAAAAAAAAAGGAATGAAATACTGATACACGGGTGAACTTTGAAAACAGTATAAGTGAAAGAAGCCAGACACAGAAGACCACATGTTGTGTGATTCCATTCATATAAAATATCCAGAACAGGTAAATCCACAGAGATGGAAAGCAAATTAGGGAGTAGGCAGGGAATGGGGAATGACTGTTTAATGGGTATGGGGTTTACTTTTTAAGTCATGAAAATGTTCTGGATCAGCTGGCTCCACTCCTTGCACCTGGTGAGGCAGGCTCAGTCAGGCCCATGGAGCTGCAGCCACCCTTGGCACCCTTTGGCCCTCACTGCCAACATAATGCTCCAGTTCATGCTCAGACTTACTTTTGGCAACATGGTTGGAATGTATGTGGTTCAAAACTATGATATATCTGGCAAAAACACCAGAAGATGTTAAAAGGGACTTGGGTGTTGTATTAGTCAGCCAAAGGGGTGCTAATGTGAAATACCAAAAATGGGTTGGTCTTCATAAAGAGTATTTATTTGGGGTAGAAGTCCACAGATACCAGGCCATAAAGCGTAAGTTTCTTCTCACCAAAGTCCATTGCCACGTGTTGGAGCAAGACAGCTGGCAACGTTTGCCAGGGTTCAGGCTTCTTGGGTTCCTCTCTTCCCAGGGCTGCGTTTCTCTCCAGGCTTAGCTCTTCTGGTTCCTCCACAAGGTCGGCTATAGACTATCAGGTGAACGGCTCACTTCTCTTCTTCTGGGGGCTTTTCTCCAACATCAAAACTGCTTCTCAAAAAAACTACTTTCACTCTGTTCTTTGCCTTGCCTTTTATATTCGATTCCCTACCCACCAAGGGGTGGGGCTCAACTGGGCGTGGCCCAGTCAATGCCCTAATCATAACTTAATCATGCCCAGATTAACAGATCAGTTTACAAGCATGATCCAATTATATTTTTGGAATTCATAATTACATCAAATTCCCCAACTGTTACAGGTGTCAAGAAGAAGCCCCCTAGCTCCTAAGGCCAACTCCAGTTGCCTTCTAGATACACTGAGTCTACCATCCTTGAGGGTCTCTTTACCATCTGAACCAAAGGCTTTTGTTTTAACTCCAGCCTCGCTGATTATCTTCTTTGCTAGACCCTGAGTTGCCTCAGAGCAAAAATGGGACAACAAGAACTACGACTTTTCCACCATCTTCACCCCTGCCCATCCTTTTTCCAGTTGCTTTGCAGATTCTAAGATGGGAAATATGGTGCTAGATTAGTAAACATGACTTTAAAAAAAAAAATGTTCTGGAACTAGATAGTGGTGATGGCTGCACAACATTGTGAAGGTATTAAATACCCCTGCATTGTCTACTTTAAAATGGCTAAAATAGTGAATTTTATGTTATGTGAGTTCCAGAATTAAAAAATCAATTTACCATAAAAGGAAACAAAACAAAACACAAGAGCAACTGTTTTTGAAAAACTCACTCACTAGGTCACTCAAAATCTAAGTAGCCTCCAAGCCCTGATTAAACTTCCTTCACATTGGCTCTCAAATCTTCCTGCTTCAGCCTTCCCCGCCTCCAATCCTCCAATCCGTGGTGCTGACTGTGCCTAGAGTCATCTTCCCCAAACACATGGGTGCCCTGGTGCCAAGCCATCATTCAGTGTTTAAAGCCAAACATCCTTCTTTTCATCTAAACCACTGTAGTGACACTACCACCTCTAGGGCATTCAGTTCTTAAAACCTTGAAATTACCTCTGACCTCCTCCCTCACTATTTTATCAGTTACCAAGTGGTGTTAAATTTTCCTTTGTTCATTCCCTTCATTGGTCTTTTTCTTTCCATTCTTTTAGCCTAGTTTGGGTCTGTTAGGGAGTTCAGAGTATCTTTCATAGGCTGATATTAAGATGGTATTTCTTTAGGGACCTGGGAATACCTGAATTCTGCCTTGGCCAGTTATCTCCTCCCTATGAGGTCTTCTGGGGAAATATATGTACGGGGAAAAATGACATCACCAGGCAAAGGAGCACTTTATTAGCTGGGTATTTGGTCCCAGCCCTCAATGCAGAAATCAGGAGAGGCAGACTGGATTCTGGTGGTTTCTGTCAATTCTTTCCTACTCTACCCCTGTCCAAACCTGGGTCTTAGAACTTTACCCCCTAGTGGGACAAAGAGCCATATTCACTAGAGAAACTGGAGAGAGAGACAAATCCACATCCTGTTTGCCCTAGGTCTTCATAGGTAGGTTGTAGCCCCAGAGCTGGCTACCTGTGAGGGAGAGGAAGAGGATGCTGGCTGGGGTTTCTCTGAGTACGGCGAGGCAGCCAGGATATGTTGAAAAACAGGAGGGAGACTGTACCCACTTGTGCTGGGATTGCCTACCTTTTAAAGGCTCTAGCCTGGGAAGTGGATGTGGCTCAAGCAATTGGGCGCTGGCCTACCACATGGGAGGTCCCGGGTTCGGTTTCCGGTGCCTCCTAAAGAAGACGAACAAGACAGCAAGCTGATGAGACAGACTGGTGCAGCGAGCTGATGCAACGGGCTGATGCAATGAAGAAACACAACGAGGAAACACAATGAGAGACACAACAAGCAGGGAGCAGAGGTGGCTCAAGCGACTGGGAGCCTCCCTCCCACATGGGAGATCACAGGTTCAGTTCTTGGTGCCTCCTAAAAGGAAAACGAGCACACAACGAATGGACACAGAGAGCAGGCAGCAAGTGCAAACAACAAGGGGTGAGGGAGAAATAAATAAATAAAATAAAAATAAAGGCTCTAGCCTAGCAAATGTGACTTAATCCACATTCTCCAATTTTTAGCAAGATTTTTCTTCCCTTGAGCAGATGTGTGCATATGTGGTGAAATTTCTTCCTCATCATCCTGTCTCCACCTTGAAAGGATTAAAGGGAGTTAGAGAAGGGAGGGAACATGAGTGCCCTCTAGGGGCCAGTGGGTCAACTCATGTTTGGATTCCCAGGTGAATCTGCACTGTCTTGTCAATACCTTGCTTAAAATTGTCAAAAGCTATCTGTCACCTGCTGAATTAAGAACCAATTCCTAAGGAAGTCATTAAGACCTTCTACCGCCTGGCTCAACCTAACTTTTTTGTCATTAGAATGACCTTAGGGGGAAATGGATGTGGCTGAAGTGATTGGGCTCCCGTCTACCATATGGGAGGTCCTGGGTTCGTTTCCCGGGGCCTCCTGGTGAAAGCCAGCTGGCCTGCACAGCCCATGAGAAGAGCTGGCGCAGCGAAAAGAGACAAAGAGACAAGGAGGAGAGACAATGAGAGTCACAACAAACCAGGGAGCTGAGATGGCTCAAGTGATTGAGTGCCTCTCACCCACATTGGAGGTCCCAGGATCGGTTCCTGGAGCCTCCTAAGGAGAAGATGAGAAAAGAAGACAAGCAGACACAGAGAGCACACAGCGAATGGACACAGAGAGCAGATAGCGAGTGCAAAAACAACAAGGGAGGGGGCGGAATAAATAAAAAAAATAAATCTTAAAAAAAAAAAAGACCTTAGGATTGTGGCAAAAATGGTAAGTATAGGAAAAGAATGCCTGATTTAATCATCCAGTAAAGAGATCAGTTGGGTCTAATCAAGAAGGGAAGGAATCTGGGTGGAGATGACCAGAATTTCATCAACCTCATAACCTCATCAGTGAGTCCAGGAAGAACTAATTAAGGCATCACTGGAATCTAATCTGTAGGGTAGGGTCTGGGAGATCTATATTAAAGGAGCTTTGTGTTTTCACAGGGGTAGAGAAGAATCCCTCTGACCATCTTGGCCAAAAATCTCTGTCCAAAAGGCAACCTCAGGTCCCTGAGGTGGGAATCTCTGTTCTCCCAGAAAGGTAAGCCCAATCTGCTTGGGGTAGTAAACTCAATTTGCTTGGGACATTGATTCCTTACTCTTAGGGGGTAAATTTTTTTTGTTTTTTTTCTTTAAAGATTTATTTTTATTTATTTATTTACCCCCCCCCCCCTTGCTGCTTGTGCTTGCTGTGTCCATTTGCTTTTGCATTTTTCTGTGTCTGCTTGTCTCCCTTTGTTGAGTCGTCTTGCTGATCAAACCCGGGGCCTCCCATATGGTAAACGGGAGCCCAACCAATTGAGCCACAGCCGCTTCTCGGTAAATGTTTTTACTTCCAAGAAGACTTGGAATTAAATATGAGAAAGATGAAATAAATCAAAACCATAGTACTTATGCTTTTGTATTAAGCTTAGTAATATATGTAATTTGGTGTTTAAAATGTTTGTAAGACAAAGAATGTATCATATTAGAGAATCTGACAAATAACCTTGATTCCAATGTAAAATACATAATTGAGAAATCGATTTCAGGCTTGTGTTAGAGAATTTTACGAGTTTGCCAACAGTATTGAAAGAGAGCCTGATCTTCACTATATTTATAAGTTTAATGTAATAGATTAATAAGAATTATTAGATTTAATAGCTATTTGCTAGATGTATGACAAAGAGCAAGTAACAAACATCTGTGCCTTGGTTTTCTCACCTGTAAAATGGGTAGAATAATAGTAACTATCATACATGGTTGTTGTGAGGGATTAATGAGTTCATATAAGAGCTTGCAATAGTGCCTGGCTTTTAGTGAGTGCTTAATAAGTTATTAGTTATTATTGTTATTAGTAGTTATATGAAGAGGTTTTGTTTGGTAGATCAGGCATTTAAGTACAGCACTTAAAAAGTAAAATGAATATATGAAATTTCTAAATGCTGTTTAAAATTTATCAACAAATTTGTAAATGAAGCAGTTTGATTAAGGGGAGTTCAGCATGCTCCAACTGAGTTGGGGGAGCATTAATCAGACTCCCCTCAAAAAAGGACAGGGCCCATGTTTCCCACTATAACCTCAGCAGCTAGGTGTTTGGTATATAGCAAGTGCTCAATAAATATCTGTATTTGTTGAATTAAACTAAGAAGTCATATGCAAAAGATTCCAGCTATAATCAATAGGCACTGTTAATTGAAATAGGGACAACAGGAGGCATAGCAGCTTTAAGGGAAGATAACGAGGTCAGTTTTTAACCTACTGAACTTGCAGTGTCTATATGACATGAGCTCCAGATTATAGTGTGCAGTCTCATGTTCAGGACAGACACTCAGGAACGAAAGCAGAAGCTATGTAAGAGACCATCAGCAGAGCCTGGACTTAAGGAGAGGTGGGTCCCTTGAAAATTATTGTCAAAATTTCCTAGATTTATAAATAGATAAGTTGAGTGGATTAAGCTTAAAGAAAAATTGGTTTTAAAATTTGTTGCTTTAATAAATATATATATATTTTAAGTGACAATAGTCTTTTCCATTCCTCCCAACACCCTTGGCATAAAAAGCTCACCTTGACATTTCTAACCTTGCTACACACAGTTCCCTTACACAAATACCTTGTCTTGGCATCCCCTGTATGTTCTCCCCAACTTTTGGGGGGAGTCTCCAGGGGTCTTTATATGTGCTCAGGAACATCATTATCATGATCACAGCAGTCACCATCTATCAGACCTGTACTTTGTACCAAGCAATTTACATGATTAATGGTCATTGTAAATAGCTAACAATACCCTGCACTTACTGTGCGCTTCCTGGATGCCAGGCACGGTTCAGAGCCCATAAGGAGTATTATCTCTTTTAACCATCATGGGTGAAGAAACAGAGGGTTAAGCAGCTTGCCAAGGCGCACAGTAGGAAGTGGCACAGTCAGGCTCTGAAGCAGGCAGTCTGACTTTAGAGGCCATGCCAGGGTGCACCATACCTCCTCAGTGGAGGCCTGTGGCCTCTGAAAGCATGAGAGGGGTGGAGGGCAGCTGGGACCTGTACTCTTTGTGGAAATGTGAACCCTGCCCCGGGCCAGTCCTTGATGTTCCCAAAGGTGTAAAACTCCCTTGAAATTGCCAAAATAGTGCTATGTTCCCATTAATCCTTGGTGGCTTGGGGCTGTGCATATTCCCAGTGGAGATGGGGGTGCTGCTGCTCTATGGGGCTCAACACAGTATATCCCTGGGTCCCAAAGAGTCCGTGGTGAAAAGAGTTTCCTTAGACCCTCAGCCCGTGTCTCTTCATTCCTGTCTTCTTGAGGCAACTCAAGAAGGAAACACTACCTTCTACAGCTAAAACTCTCCTGCAAATCAATTCCTGCCAGTTGTCTCTTAGAGAGTCTGTTCCACCTAGTGAGCAAACCACCTCAGACAGGTCTGAACACTGGATGCTCAAACTAAGACCCATTGCACTACTTTACTCACTAACTACATTTGGTGGCCTCCCACCTCTACCTTTTACTTCCCCAACACTCCACCTGGTTAAAGTGTCTTCACCTTCCTGTCCTGTACCCAGAAGAATCTTGCCCACCCTTCAAGGCCAAATCAAAGTACTTCTCTTTGTGAAACTTCCACATTACTTTAATTCTGATTACCTGGAGCTTTTGCTATCTGTGTCACTACTCATTTGGTTCTTAGCACATATTGTATGTTTTTATATGTAGTCAGCCAGTTAAGTAACCATCAGCTTATTGAAAAGAAAGCCAAGTTGAGGAGCTCCTTTATTGCCTGGGCTGCTGAGCCCCCAGCCATTACTCAAGGGTCTAGGCTTCCTTTTTCCCTTGCTCTGGCCCCAGGATGAAGTCATCCCTTGTTTTTTGTTTTTTTTTTTTCCCTGTGGGAGTTTTCTTCCCACAGTATACTGTCTACAGTTTCTAACTTCCTTGTGATGAAGATGATAACTGGAACTTTGTCAGAATCCTAGTTTTTTAATCTGTCCACGTGGATTTTTCTGTGTGTTTTTTTTGTTTTTTTTTGTTTTTCTTTGAGAAGGATTCTGGAATCTTAGCTCCTCCAGACTAAAGAGCCTATTGGACAGAACAACGGGTTCACAGGCTCATTTGTCATGAGAGTAATTTGCATTTCTGAGGAGGGTGGATGCAGGGGTCTTACTTTCACTACTTGTTTATTGAGTGTCCATTATGAGTCTGGCATTGCACTAGATGCTGGATATACAACCATGAACAAGACATAATTCCTGCCCTCCTGGAGCTTCACTGAAAAGTGCTGTGGAGAAAGAGCGATGCAGTGCTTTCAAACTTTTTTGTGACTGTAATCCAATAAAAAATAAGTTTTACACCAAGATGTAGTACATTACAGGCGTTAAGAGTGGTTCCTCTGGAGTAGGAATCGGGAGTGGAAGGGGGGCCAAGGGAACTCCCATTTCACGCTCCTGTGGCAGGTGTACGTGCATCACTTGTGTAATTTAAAAAGAACGATAAATTACGAAGGGGGCGGGATATCTCGAGTGAGGAGAGGTCCTTTCCTTACTTGGTCCTTTCCTTACTTGAGGCTCCTGCCTTCCACAAAGGTGCCTCAAAAAAAAAAAAAAAGAAAAAAAAGATGCAGTCCAAAACACACACACCCACCTATGTATATACATTTATATATCTGAAATAAAAGTTTCACAAAATAATAGCCTTCTTAAGTTTCATGCATTTTGATCTTTTCTATTTTTTTCTAAGAAATTTTGGTCATGAGCCACAAAGTTAATTTTGTGCTTCATCAGTGGTTATCAACCTGCATTCTGAAAAACCCTGGTAATGGTTAAGAACATGGCTCTGAGGCCAGGTTCATGGCTTTCAGTTCTGGCTCCATCTCTTACTATTTTGGTTTGGGCAAGTAACCTCAACATGTCCTCATTTCTCCATCTGTAAAAGGGAAGAATAACAACAAAAGTAGTAGTAACTACTTCATGGACTCTGCTTGAGGATTAAATAAGAAAGGAGATAATGTGTAGAAAGGGTTTAGAACAGGGCGTGCCACATTGTGAGGGTTCCATAAACGTTAACATTGAGTAATAGCTGGGATGATGTAGGGGCCAAAGCATTCAGTCTTGGGGGATCAGGGAAAGCTTCCTGGAGGAAGTGGCGTTAATATTGAGACCTGAAGGAGTAGTAAGAATTATTCAGGTGAAGGCTTAAGCAGGTGAAGAGAGAGAGGAGAGAGGTAAAGATAGTTCCAGGCAGAGGGAGCAGCCCACGTAAAACTTATGAAGTGGAAGACCTTCCCAGACCTCTGAGAGCATGCTGGTTTGGTTGTAGCCCCAGGCTTACAGCCTTGGTTTTAGTCTGTGACAGATGAGGTCAGAGATGGCAGTAGAGGTAAGGTCACAAAAGGGCCCATGGCTACCTTAAAGAATTAAGACTTTAACTTAAGTGCAATGGGGTTTTAATAAGCATCTTAAGCAGGAGAAATCACATGGCTTACTTTTCTGAAAGAGCATTCCAGCTGTTGTGTGGAAAATGGATTGCTGTGGGCAATTCCAGAGGCAGGGAGATCAGGAAGAGTCGATTGCCAGTATCTTGATTAGAGATGAGAGTGTGGCCTGAGTCAAGGTAAGAAATGATAGGGAACAACCATTTTCAAGAACTAATAGGACAGGATGTGGGGACTTATAGGAGAGAGGTCTCTGGCTTATTCACCTGGGTGGCTGGTGACACTTTCTTAGAAAACGCTGGAGAAAGAGAGATTCAGTTTGGGTATGTTGAATTTTGAGGTAAATGGAATCTATCCTTGAAAATTAGTTTCCTGATTTTTTTAAACTGTGTTCTGACACCCTTTAGATATTTAGTTAACTCCCTATTGCAATGGTTTTTAAACTATGGTGTACAGAAGAATCACCAGTGGGGTGGGGAGTGGGAGGGAGGGAAGGCTTGTTAAAAATGCATGTTCCTAGGTTAACAGGCCAGGATTCTGGAAGAACCAACTGGGGCCCAAGATTTTAATCAGCCCAGGTGATTCTGATGTAGGCGGTACCCTGATCACACTTAAAAAACAAAAACATGTTTCTAACATAAGATTTTTTTTTCTTTCTGGCATCTGCGTCTTCCTACTTCTTAGGTACCTGTTTGGGGGTCCCTATTACTTCTGACTCCCTCTACCAGTGTGTAAGGTCTAGGACTTTGTCTTGCTAAACAGCTCCATCTCCAGCGCGTCCAAAACAATAATCGGCACAGAATAGGCCTTCTAGAAATGTACGTTGAACAAATGAATGAATAAATACATTAATGTGCTTTGTACAAAAACTTTTGCTTTTTAAAGTTTTGGGCAGGGTTTGAAACTGGGAAGCAAAGTTCATTCCAAAGATAGGCTGATTAGCAAGGCGGCCGCTGTGGAAACTGCAGGAAAGCCTGCAGTATTCGATTGTCAAGGCACACTGTGGAGGTCCTAATTTTCAGGGCTGGGGGACGAGAAATGTTACTATTTCCAGATTAGCAACCATTTTGGGCTGCCTGCACCACTTCTCTGGGCCGTCCACATCCTACTAATCCAGCTGCTTTTGTGGTTCTGGCCCCATCCAAACCTTTGGGGAAATGGGGAAAAGAGGAGGCCGCGGGAAGTCGCAAACGCCAGAGTCCTCAACCTCCGCCGCCGCCTGCCGAAGAGCAGCGCCGACCTCCCCATCATGGCGGCTGCCGGGCGGGGAAGCCGAGCCCGTGCGTCGCGTGCGTGCCTCTCTCCCTCCCCTCCCCCCCTCGGCGGCGGCGGCGGCGGCAGAGGCGGCAGCGCTCGCCATTGCCGCTGGTGGCAGGAGGCTGCGAGGAGCCGGCGCGGTCGCAGTCTCCACGGCGCAGGCCCACGGTAGCGCAGCCGCTCTGAGGTGAGTGCCCTACCGCGCAATCTCCAGCTATTTCAGCCCCGGCGCAGCCGCAACACGCCGCCCGCCAGCCGGCCGTCCGGCCCGCCCCGCAGCCGGCACCCTGCCGCCCCGGGCTCCGGGCCTGGGCCCCCACCGGATTCGGCCCGCCTCGGGCGGGGGGCCCTGGCCCGGCCCCGTCAAACCGCCACCCCGAGGATGCGCAGGCCGCACTAGGCCCCAGGCGTCCTGGCGGGCTCTGGAGGGAGGCGCTGCCCTCCCGAGAGCCCCAAGGCTCCGGCCTCATCCGCCGCTTGAGGCTCCCAGGGCCTCGGCCTCCTCCCTGCGGTGGAACCCCGGATCCGGGCCGTGGCAGGGCCTCCCCGCGGGCTCTGGAGCGGGAGGCCCGGAGAGCGCGCACGGCTCGGGAGCGGGAGGTGGGCGATCTGCGCGGGACCCGAGCTGCGCCTTCCCGCTCGCCCCCTCGGCCTTTCCTGGATCTTGTCCGCAGGCGGCGCGGCTGGGCTAGGGCGCGGATCCGCTGTCTCCTGTGGGAGAGGAGGCTGGCTCTTCGGGCGACCTCCGAAGCTTCCCTCCCGCCGGGGTGGCGTGGGCTTGTTACCCAGGTAGACTGGGGGACGATGGAATATGGCGCGATGCCCACCTTCTTGCAAGTTAGGAGGCGGCCCGGGCAGCAGCGGCGGCAGTTCGAGGAGGAGGGCGCAAAGTCCTTTTGTACGCAGAAATAAGGAGCGACACTGGGTTTTCTAACCCAGCAGAGATGCTGCCCGTGGAGAGCCCTTGATTCTTCCTGTACCTGGGATGATAGTCCCATGGGTGAGGAAGAGGGGGAGTGGCGCACCCCTCCGAAGGAACCGAACCATTGCCACTGGAAAGAAGGGGGTTCTGGGATGGTCTTGTGCATGGTATTCTCTATCCCACATCCCAGCCTTTCGGGGAACTCAAGAGTTTGCCATTGCATGTTATCCGCTTCACTATGCTATGCAGTCGACCGCCTCTCTCACCTGTTGTGTCGTTGCTGCTGGTCCCAAAGTTTCTACGGTGCCTCTGACTGTGTCCACCAGAGCTTGAAGTTTAAAATCTTAATATTTTTAGGGCTTGAAATGATGAATCTGCTCCACTCAGTTGTGAAGGTGCTGTTGCCTGTTCTCCAACCCTTCTCAAGCATTAGATTAGAATAAATTAATGCTTAGATTAGAGCTGGTTTCAGTTCTGCTTGCTTTTTTCCTATGATCAGAGCAAAATTCACATTTTCTTAAGTGTTTAGAGACAGTATATTGGGAAACGCTTAAAGTGAAATATAGCGTGGGTGAGCCTGCTAACTTTGACAGTGCTGGGCATGAGAATGGGTATGTATGTATCTCACAGCTTTTAACCCAGGACATCATCTTGTGTTCATAGAGATCCTCTCCTCTATTCCTCCTAGCCCTGCCCTTTAAAAGATTCCTTTTTGTTTGGCCTTGAATATTCAGGTTTTTTTGGTTTTGGAAGGACCATGAACTGTCAGGGGAGAGATAGGATCTTAGATATGATGGATTTTGTTGTTTTTTTTTGATGGAGTAGTATCATGACCCCCTGAAATTATGTTTGAAAGTCCTTGATGGTTATCCCATAAGGCAGTGAAAATATGAACACCAAAGAGTTTGACTAGGTCTATGTGTGCATCTGAGTGTCATTTCCTTCTTTTATGGTAGTGTGAAAGCAGACATTTATAACATGTAATGTAGTATTCTTATTCTTATCTTGGGTCCTAAATTGTGTGAAGAAATTTTTTAGTGTCAAGATTGTTTTTTTTTTCCTTGCTGATAAGAGTTAGATGTGGTTTTCAACAGAGCCCTTGACCAAAAAACAAACACACAAACAACATGGAATTACTGCTTTTGTGATTTCGTCACATGTGCCTCCTCCCTATCTCAAACTCATCATATATTACATCTTTCTTGAAGAATAATGGAAAAATGATTTTTTTGTTTGTTTAGTAGTAAGTGGTCATGTTTTCATTTAGCAAAACATTTTTCTTGTTCCTAAGCCATAAGTTTCATGGGAATAACTTTCTTACCAGGTTTTAATGAAGTTTAGCTCCTGGATTTAGGGAAGGAACCATAGAATTAGGAGATAAAGCCCTTGGCCAGATATAGAAGAGCTTAAAGAAGATAGGATTTCAGGTTTTCCCTCCCAATTCATGTATATTCCAATGAAATCCAAACTTGTAGATCTTTTTTTCAAATCACTACTATGCATCTGTCTCTAATATTGTTAGGGAGTTGAAGGCCAACTTCCCGTGATTTAAATACCTGAATTTGCATTGCCAGTGTACTGTAGGTTCAGCCAGAACTTTGGGTTGTCTTCAAGAGCATTTCATGTAAAATAACCACAAATGGGTGACTTTTAAGGAAAACTTTAAGCTCTTTGTGGTCTGGGATTAAATTTTATACCTCTTTCCCTTTATGTAGTAAGGTATTCAGCAAATATGTGTTGAAATAACTATGTACAGTAATTAGTGAAATTAAAAATTTTTTCACAAATATTGGAGAAGGCATGCTGATTTTTTTTATTTTTTTATTTTTTTATTTTTTTATTTTTATTTTTTTGGTTTCGAAAGGACTGAACTGTCAGCCTTTAGAATTATACTCACCATTCTTACCTTTGGAGAGCAAGAAGTTAATGCATAGTTCTGTCTTTAGGCCAGCCCAGTGCTTCAAGCTGAATTGGACTTACTTGTTCATCCTGTCAGAGCCACTGTGAAAAGTTGAAGGGGGCTGGGGAGAACTCCGTGGGTTTTTGTGTTTCACAAGTGTCTAATCTCTCAAGAATTTGAATGTACCATCTCTGGAGCTGTAATTATAATTAGTCCAGGAAATGAGATACTTGAATTTAGATATTTGCTTGTGACTATGTGTGGTGCAGTAAATATATATGTAAAAATTGTATTTGGAAAATCAGCCTTTCAAATAATACAAATCTTTGGTTTAAAAAAAAATTTTTTTTTTTTTTTTCAGAAAATGTTCTAGATTAAAGGACTTTCTCTGTTCTTTTTGTTTTCCTTGAGAGCTAAAGTTAGTGCTTTGAACCTGATTTACCCAAATATAATTTTTCATGAAAGCTTAGTAAAATAGCAATGAAAAAGAAACCTACTTGTTAAGTTGGTTTTAGAAACATTTTATTTAGATCAAGTCCTGTGTTTTTGAGACTTCAGATACATGTTAATTTTTGCGCATTATGTATCATATAGTTCCTTTTTTAACTGGAAGGTAGATTATCTACTTTCTTGGCTTTTCAGTTAGTGCTTTTATCTATTTTCTACTAAGTGAACAGGTTGGAAGAGAAATAGTAAAAGGAGGTGAAACAAATCAATTTCAGGTGTTCCCAGAAGATTACAACCACATTGAGCTATTGGAAACTTTTAATCCTGGAGCAACAAGAATGCTTTGTCTGAAGTTATTTTAATGTAACATGAACAAAACTTGGAAAATGAAAAAGAATTTTGACTGCTCAAGGAAAATAAGTGGATTATCTATATGTTGGAATATATATATATTTTTCTAAAGTGCAGTTCAGAGTTAGGCTAATGTGTTTTCAGCCCCACTCAGTGGAGTTTAGTTACTGAAGCATCAAAGACTTCATGTGGTCTTTCAGGTAAACTTTATATGAACTGAAGAAAAGCCAGAACTTTAAAGAGATGTTCTACTATATTAAAAAAAAAAGGAAAAAAAAAAAAAATTAGGGGGAGTTATGGCAGGAGGCCTACCACATTTATGCTTCCTTGAGGCAAATCTGTATTGGGTCACCAATAGCAGTCACTTAGAAGATAATTTGGTAATAAGGAATCATCTGAATCCTCTGACTTTAAAAGTCCAACTACTAGAGAACCATTGAAGCCAGGTCTTGGAGGAATGTGTGTGTGTTTGGAGGGGAGAAGAGGAGAGGAAAGGGAATATGATACTGGTAAAAGAATCTAGTTTGATAGTTTGGGATGACCTCTGGAATTTTGTGAGGTGGATATTTTTAAAAGAAACTGCAAGAGTTTTGTATGGGGCATCAGTTTTAGTAATTGTATTCTAGTATATACATAATATTTACATCAATTCATGCATGCTGCTTTCTGTTGCAAATGTGAAAAGTTTGGCTGGTAGTTGACATTTTCGTAAGAACTCAGTTTATGGTTTCTGTTGAATAAACTATGCCAGGCCTTTTTCATAATCATCATGCATATAAATTAAGACTATTTTAAAAAAGAACTTGTATTTTAGTGTTGGTAGTTTTATAGTCTTGGCTTTTCAAAACTTTGAGAGTGTGTTTTCTTGCTGCTACCGAATGCTAATGTGGTTTGGCTGGCAGCTAAACCTACAATGAACAAGAGGAAGTGAGGAAATGTCCTCTGAAACATTGCTTAAAGCTATTTAAGCAGTGGAATAAAAATGGGGAGTCAGAGCTAGGAGACCTAATTCTTGTTTTAAGTCCAAAAGGGGGTGAAGCATACCTTCCATTGAGAAATAACCTCCTGAAGTGTGTCCTTACTTTGGATTTTTGCCACTCATTCACCAGACATTAAAGACGAACTATATTCCAAGCATCTGCTGAATACTGGAGTAACAAATAAACCATGGCCCTTCTCTAGTAGAGGAGAAAGATGTGGGCTCAATTAACTATGATACAACTTGTTGAGAACCAAAATAGAGTAAAGAAAGAGTGGTGCAGGATTAGAGCGGGAGGGAGAAATTCCTTTGGGAAGGGGGAGGGAATGGGGGATAATAAGTGAGGTTAGGGAAGACTTTCTGTAAGGGATGCTTGACTTTGCAGGGTGAGTTAAGAAGAGAAGACTAGAAGAAAGGGCATGAGAAATAGCAAGATCTTCTTGGGAAGTAGTGGGAAGAAAATGAAGCTGATGAGGTCATGACTTGGTTAGGAAGCGCTTGGAATCCCATGCTTGTGAGCATTGACTTTACTCTGTGGACATTTGGGGACCATGAGAGGTTATGAGTAGGCAGTTGATTCTGGTTTTGGTTTGGTTTGGTTTAAAGCCATGTGAATATTGGATTGGAGGCCTGTGAGACTACTGAATTGTGATGTAAGGAAAGGTGAATTCTGGGGGTTATTGTTAACTTTTAAAATTGCATATGGGGAGATTAAAAAATGACCAACGATTATAGTTTGGTAATGGATGATGATGCCTTTGACTAAGATAGGGAATGTATAGGAAGAACAGAAATTGAGGAGAAAGGTAATAGGGTATGATCCTTGTGGGTTGAGATGCTTTGGGAATAAAGGTATGTCAAATAGGTGCCTGAGATATTTTGGCTGGACCTGAAGGGGAAGCAGGAATCACCTAAGAGATTTGTATTCAGCATAATATGATGAAACTGTGTGAAAGAGTATAGTATCAGGAATGAGGAAAAGACTAAGGGCAACCTATGGAACCATCTACATTTGAAGGTGAAGTGGAAGAAGAGGAGCATATGAAGGAGGTTGGAAAAGAATGGCTGGAAAGATAAAATAAATGGTGTAGGGTTGAAGAAGCTGAGGAGAGGGATTAAGGGACCCTTAAAAGGGAAGTTAGCAATGTGAAATGCTATGGAGAACTCATTGGGATAAAAATTGGGTTGGGCAGTTAAGAGATAAAAGAACTTTTTTGAATGGTGATAGATACAATAGATTTCTGGAGCATTGCTGAATACTGAGGTAGAGGCTGATAAAACCCAATTTAATGAAATGACCCATGTTTAGAAAAAGATTCTGTACCTTCTCTAATAGGAATTGAAGCATAAAAGCTTTGGGAGATGAACCCCTCCCTCCCCCCAATGCCTAAAAATCTCTCCATACATAGGGTTTTTTTTCTTTTCTTTTTTTTTTGCATTTTTTTAACACTGTCTTAAAGTCTTAAAATTCTAGCAATTAGAGATTAATTTGGGTTGACAGACTTCTAAAATGCAAAATCCTCTTGAAAGATTTTGAAGTTTTATGATGTTTATATGGAGTGCAGGAGTTCTTAACCTGGGGGTTATAGTTCTGGGGGGCTTATGGATATATTTTGGCTGTGTGACCCTGAATCTCTTGGAGTGTATGAAAAATTTTGTGTGGGTACCTATGGAGCGAGGGCCCATGATTTTTTGAGTTTCTTAAAGGGATCGTGATGCCCAGAGAAGTCAAGGGTCTTTTCAGTAAGATGCTGATTAAATCAAGTGTTATGTTAGTGGGCTTTATCCTGACAGGGATAATCAATGGAAAGATGTTTTGAATGGGTGACTAGGGTAAAGAATTTACAGAAGATAAGCAGTACCCAATAAGAGATTGGGAATATGGGGCAACAAAGTGTAGGAATGCCAAAGCAAAGTTTAAGCAATTTCAGACTTTTGCCAAGTTTTTGGATTCCTTGGCTTTTCATACCCCAGGACTCACACTAGTATATGACTATTCATGCACTGTAGGTACTGCAGACTTTTGGGAGGTGGGGGGATTTAATTGCTGATGTTTAATAGGGAAAGTGTGTTTGAAAAGAAAGCAGAGTGGTTCATAGTTAAATTATGTTCAAAAATTCATTTTTAAGTTGGGGAAATTGTACTGTGGAAAATTTTGAAATTATATAAATGCTTCACTCTAGTAATATGGGACAAGTCATCTGTTCTCTCCTTGCTTAATTCTGACCATGAAATGAAAATACTACTAACCTATTTTAAACGGTTATTCTGAAAAATGACAATTATGGGATACTTTGGGATATATAATATTTAATGCTAACAAATTGCTGATGTTCACATTTGTAAAGTCATGAATAAAATTGAGAAATTCAAATTATTTTAAAGTGTTCCTTACTAGAACCTACTTGATTCCCAAAATATTTTGCTTTCTAAATTGATATTTTTTTGTTTCTTTTAATCTTGGGGCCTTTGAAATTAGATTGTGAGATAGTTTTGTCAGCTAGGACCTAAATTCTGGGGTAATGACCCAAAATTTTTTATTGTTACCCTCACAGTAAAATTTTGAGCTTATATTTTGAGTATATGTACATTTATTTCTAAATGATGTTCTTGTGCTACTGTACTAATATCTTTATGTGCATTGTAAATAAAACATATAGAAGGTAGAAATTTTTAAAGAATGAGATAAAGATAAAGTATTTTTTGATGTCTTGCTATTTGAGTTAATGGTAATTATAATAACTTATTTTACAAGTTTGGTTAGCTTGTTTTTTTTAGAAATGTATATTTGCTCATAACTCATGATGTTTTTAATTAGTGCCAGTTGGCACTGCTTTATAGGATATCTTGTAAAAGTATTGGTAAATTCTAGAATGATAGGAATAAATATCTTGGATAATCTTAAACGTAGAAAACTTGTGTTATGTAACTTGTAATTAGCTTTGTGTTTGTGGATTGTCTTTACATTTCCTAATTCTACAGAGAGGGTCCTTAAGAGTTGAGTATTTTGTCTTTCCCTTTTGACTACCTTTTTTTTTTGGCCTTTGACTTTCATTAAACAATTACAAAATAAAATTCTTAGTTATAGGTCTTCCATATAAAAATGTAGCCCACGAATCAAAGAACCAACTAAGGTTTGGTTTTCCTAAATATTGAGCATTGCTAATGTAAATAAAACACCCAGCATAGAACTAATCTCTGATCAAAACTGGCTTTAGGTACTAAGTCTAAAGAAGAAATAATTCTGATATTAACAATTATGTGACTGTGTGTTAAAATTTTTGTCTTAATATTTGGCTCTATATTTTAAAAAGTTTTCCTACATTGAAAATGTTTAACTTTTTTAGTGAAAACTTTTGGAAAGAAAAATATAAGAAAAAATTAAGAGTTATCTTTGGTTTATAAGCTTATAGGTGATTTTCTTTCTTTTTTTCTTTTTTGTACCTTTCATTATTTTTCAAATTACCCTTAATAAAAACATATTAGCTTTTATAATCAGAAAAATAAATGTAAATAAATATAGGTAATATAATTATGGCACTAATGACTCACTATCAAATTTTGGTCAGGCAAGCTACTTATCCTCATCGGGCTTTTTTCTCCTTTTGAAAAATTAGAAGGACAGAAATGAGTTTCTTCTAAATAAAAATTCTTTCTAAAATTATTGTGACCCATGAGTTCATGCCCTGGGCTCCGTAGCCCACAGTAGTGTAATAAAGGTGCCCGGGCTGGTTTGTGCTTAAAAAAAAAAAAATTGTGAGCTTGAGTTATGACATGTTAAACAATAAATATAGTATTTTCTTCTTAACCTAGAAAGGCATGTAATATGTGTTCACTGTAGAAAAGCAAAAAGAAAATGATGATAACAATTCTGCCATATGTAGTATTTTTATATTTACAGTTTTAGATATTTTTCTAAGTATTCATGTGTATACTTAAATACACACACACACACACACACAAATGGAGCATACATACTGTTTTGAACCAAAAAAATGAGATTTGTTGTTACCAATTTTATTTTTGCCCTGAATCATTCTTATTGGGGCAGTTACAAATCCATTTCTTTTAATGAAATTAAAAAAAAAAAAAAAGTAAAAATTTTCTTTCCTAATACATATTTGTCCAGAAAATGCTTACTCTCTGCTTCATGCTCTGTGTGTTTTGCTGAGGTAAGGGTAACTTGGAGTAAGGGCATAGGGGCTTACCTATGAAAGCTTACTTAGTGAAGAATGAAAGCTAAATCCTGGGTTAACCTCAACTTCATTCACATATTAACTTGCTGTCTCTCCACTCTGCCCTCTTACTTCCTGAGCTAAGATTCCTATGTGTAAGAAAGTTTCTGGGGTGAATAATTTTGTCTCAATATATTATTGGTCTTTTATTTTTACTGTGGCTCATTTTGAGTTGTTAAATTCCTATTGAGAGCAAATTAGGCAGTAGTAGTAGTAGTAATGTAATATAGTAGTGTTAAGAATATCTACTTTTTGGCATCATCTGTGGGGAGTTCAAATACATAGAAATACATATAAATATAAAATGTAAATATTTATATTTGCAAATATAAAATGTTAGGTAATCTAATTCATACTCTTCCTCAGTGAAGTTTGTGATATATATAATTCTAATTTTATGCAAAGAATAACTGGGTCTTTTTCAGAGTTAACTTCCTTAAAGATTTTATACAGTGGAATCCTAGTTAGAAATGTAACCCAATTTTCTTGCCTACTCATTTAGTTCTATCTTTATCCCCTCTTTTGCAGGTAGATGTTTTGTTTTGTTTGTTTTCTTATTTACAAAATGTAAAGCAAATCTAGGGTAAATAGTTCCTTATTAACTGCAATTGGTATTTAAAATAATATAGTCTTTATCTGAGTATACTATATAGCTTTTGAAGGTGTGTATGAAGGAAGAAAAAAAGTTGGACTTTGAAGATTAAGATCTTTTCAAGGAGAAAAACTTTATCATTTATGCTTGACAATTAAGATACTTAAATCAGCATCTTACAGACATAGCAGGTGGTAGAGAAACTGGGACTAAAAAGTGCAAGCTTTTTGTCCCAAACTTTAGTTTTCAGTTTTTATATCTGAAAAGTGTGAGAGTAGTAGCTAATTCTAACTTACAAATCCACCAAGATAGTCTTCATTCTGAAGAAATCCATTTTGTAGCTCAATGAGTGGTATATAGCCAATATCCTTTAAATGGGTAATCTTTGTTTAGTTTTAATTTAGGGCTTTTGTTATAGTAATGGTTCTTTTCTTTTAGGCCAGCACTATTTTGAAATTTTCTTTCATAACAAACTATTTTCTCTTAAAAGATTGTGCAGCTGTTCTATATAATTATTCCCACTCAGATCTGGCTTATCAACAGTTTCAGCACTCTACATCCAACTGCCAGATCTAAATTTTTTTGGATGCCTCAGATGCACACTGCACCCCAAAATGAATTTCCCCTCTCTAACCTGGTCCTGTTGCATTCCTGCTTACCTCAGTGAATGGTACCACTGTTCCATCCAGTTCAGACTAGAAACCTTGGTCTTTCCATATCATCAAATCCTCTTCTTTAACCATCTAAATAAGATGAATCTATGCTCTTCATTTCCACCGCTACCACTTTTGTCTAAGTTGATATTGTTTCTTTCCTGGACTATGGCAATAACCTCTAACTGTTCCACCTGCTTCCTTTCTCTTCTATGGAGCCAGTATAAACAAATCTTTTCTAAATACACAGGTCTGAGCATGTTCTCCATTGAATTTAGGATGAAGACACAGCTCCATAATGTGGCCTTACCTACCTCTTGGACTCGTTTTGTACTGAACATGCTTCCCCAATCATAAGGCCCTTGTTATTGCTGTTCCTTCTGCCTGGAGAGCTTTTTCCTCCCTTCTCTGTCTAATAAAATCTTAGAAATTCTCCAGATATCTACTCAAGTATCACTTCCTTGGGGAAGTTTTTTGTTATCCCTCCTTTTTTCATCTTTGCTTCACAATACATGTCCTAGCTAAAATTTTACATTCATTTGTTTGCATATTACTTAATTTATGTCTAAGCTTCAGATTATAAGTTTTGTAAGCGTCATGAGGATAGATATCATGTCTCTTCATCACTAAGCTCAGTGCCTGATGCATAAGCAGTATTTATTTGAGTGAATGATTGTGGAAGCCTCACAAAAGTCTTTTGTAATATTTTACCTTATTAGTAAGCTTTTATGGTACCATCTAACATTTTATAATTTTAGATACTCAGGGTGGGAAGAGAATCTGAGTCATCTAGTCCAGCTCTCCTCCTTCCCCAAAGTTGAATGGTCGTCAGTCTTTTCCTTGAACACATCCAATGATAGGGAACTTATTACTTAACAAAAGCTTGTTTAATCTTTAAGACATTCAGACTGTTAAAATTTTAATTTGAACTGAAATTTCTCCCTATAACTTTTATATACTGGTCTTCTGTTCTCTAGGGCTTCCAGAAACAAATATAATTTCTATTTTTTGTATAGTTCTTTATAAAGTCCTCTGAGTCATCCCTATTTTAGTTTAAGTATCCCTAGATCCCTTAGCCTTCTTGAGAAGGTAATTGTTTATGGTGGTAAGATCAGAGTTTGGGCACCATAATAGTTTCCTAGGGTTGTTGTGACAAACTACTGCAAACTTGGTGGTTAAAAACAATTGAAATTTATTCTCTCACAGTTCTGGAGGCTGGAAGTCCAAAATCAAGGTGGCAGGGCTGCACTGCCTCTGGAGGCTGTAGGGGGAGAATCTGTTCTTTGCCTCTTCCAGCTTTTGGTGGCTACTAGCATTCCTTGGCTCCTGGGTGTATCACTTCAGTCTCTGCCTCCCTGGTCACATTGCTTCCTCCTCTTCTGTCTGTGTAATCTCTCTCTGCCTCACTCTTTTAAGGGTACTTGTCATTGAATCTAGACCCAGATAATCCAGGATTATCTCCTCATCTCAGAATCCTTCATTTAATTACATATGTAATGATCCTTTTTCCAAATAAGGTTACATCATAGGTTCCTGAGATTAGAATATGGGCATATCTTTTTGAGGGCCACTATTCAACCCACCACAGGAGCTCAGTGTTTAAATCCTGATAATGTTACCTACGAGTTTTATAACTTTGAGCAAGTTACTTACTTAACCTTTGTGAATCTGACTGTCCTTAATTTTAAAGTGGGTAATAATGCCTTTATCATTGATTTGTGAAGATTTAAGGAAAATGTTTGTGAAGTACTTGACACATGGTAGTTAACTCATTAAATGTTGCCTTTCACATACCAACCTACCCTGAATCTACTGTACTTTGTCAGGATCCCTGGATACCATGTGAGGCCTGGAACCCAGCAGGAATTGTAGGAATGATTTGACAGGTGCAAACTAGAGTGGCCCTGATTTTTCCATATTCTGGATACTGTGTAGCCACTATGATTAATATAATCTAAATTTAAACTAGGTTGATTTGTAGCCATATCATAAAGTTTACTCATTAAACTTAGAATTGTTTAAAACCCCCAAATCTTTTTCATGGGTGTAGTTTTTAAGCCTGTATTGTGTAAGGTGTTTACATCCAAAGGCACATAGTCACATGTTACATTGTGTTACAAGTGTTACATTGTCAAGTCATAATGCCTAATCCATAGTAGGCGCTAAATGAATATTGAATTTAATGTTGCTGCATGGTTAAGGAATCTTTAATCACCTATTTTAGTGTTATTCAGAGAATATTTCTTAAATACTGTGGTGAATAAGAAAGGCAAAGAGGGGAGCGGAGGTAGCTCAGTGGTTGTGTGCCTGCTTCCCATGTGTGAGGTCCTGGGTTCAATCCCTGGTGCCTTCTTAAAAATAAAAAGAAAAATAATAAAGGCAAAGAGTTAACACTGACAGAGCAACTACATCAGTTGTTTCGGGCGAATGGGTGGTATTGCTGGATACTCCTGTAATCAGGTACTTCTGGTAATCGATGGCTGATCACTTCTAGTTGGCAGCTCTGCTTTTGATGCTTCTGTCAGGTGTATGAGATGTGTCTGTTTAACAAATATGCATTTAATAATTTTTGCATCTACTAGCATTATTTGGAATGTGCACTTGAGATAAAAGACTAGAGAAAGAGATGATATAGAAATGAAGATGTTTTCAAAAAATTTATTTTTGACAAGTATTACATACACATGGTTAAAAGGTCAAACAATATAAAGGTATACAATGAACAGTGAGTTTTTTTCCCACAGTTCTCTCCAGAAACAACCACAACTGCTTGTTTTTTGTTTATCCTTCCTGGTAGACTAAGCAAAAATGCACCAGTGTGCCTCACCCTTTTTCAAACCACAAATGATAGCATATATGCATTTAGGTCCGTAGAAAGTACTTTAAAAACAAGCAAACATGTTTTGTATCCTGATCCTCCAGAGCAGTGTAGGAGTTGTAGTTTTTTGCCCTATTGTTGAGAGGCAGGGAACCAAATTCCATAGCTTTTCATTATCTGATTGTATGAAATGGATTTCCAAGGGAGTTGTATATTATATAGTCCTTTGTGAAAGAATTCTCTTTATAGGCTGACTCAGTTTATGCCAGGGAAGTAACACTAATCTTAATTCAGATAATTTATTTAGAAAACAAGTAAGGAAAATCCCATCGATTTAAAGTGGTTTATCACATTATTTTGGTATTGCTTGGGTTCTTTTCAAGCTTGTGAAGTAAATTTCTCATTTTGCTTATATTGACAGCAAGGCTTAAATTATTTCGGGAGGTGGAGGGTACAAGAAGAGAAGGCCTGTAGCAGTCTTAGCATTACATCTTGTATTATTTGTGTTTTTCTCTCATTATGCTGTAAGACAGCAATTCTTAATCTTTGGTCTCAGGCCCCTTTTACATTTACACGCTTAAAAACTGGGGATTCCAAAGAGCTTTTATGTGAGTTATAACTTTATATTAACCATATTAGACATTAAAACTGAGAAATTTAAAAACTATTTAATAAAAATAGTGGTAATAAACCCACTACCTGTTAAAATATGATATATTTTTATGAAAAGTAACTATTTTCCAAAACACAAAAAAATAAAATGAGTGGTTTTGTTTTACATTTTTGCAAATCTCTTTAATGTCTGGCTTAATAGAAGACAGCTGGATTTTCATATCTGCTTTTGCAAAATGTTGCTTTGGTTAAAGTGTAAGAAGATCTGGTCTCATACCAAATATGTAGTTGGAAAGGGAAGGGTATTTTAATGGCCTTTTCAAATAATTGTGGATATTCTTCTTTGATATGACATCAAAACTTGATAGTGGTAGTTTCTTAAAGGTCAGGTTCAGTGTGGAATCTGAAACCAAAGTGTACTCTGTTATGTTAAAATCTGTTGGTTTATTATGTACTTTGAATGGATCTTTTGATCCATGCATGATTTTGTAACATCATGTATCGGTCATTTGGAAAGTATTCATCCATCAAATTATCAGATCTTCCAAATGTTGATTCAGAAATCGCATTGATTAACATCACCACTCATCTCAGAAAGGGCTTTTAAATAGAAAACTATCAAACTATCAAATTTTAATTATTTCTTGAAAGATCAGATTTTAATCATTAGTAACAAGTATTTTTGGCTGTTTTCCTTGAAGTAACAGGCTCACTTTGTTCATTTTTGAGAACATGTCTGTCAAATGCTCAAGTCTGAATAACCATTGTTTGTCTCTCAGTCACTTTTTCAAGTAAAAATCATGTTCCTGTCAGAGAAAGCAGCTAATTCAGCTTGCAATTCAAACCCTGGTACAAGGGCTTTTTGAGACAGCCATTATAATTCCCTATGCAACAGGAGTGTTTTATGCATACTTCCTACTTGTTTACACAGAATAGTAAAAAGACATGCACTTGAGTGTAGATTTAATAAAATTTATAATTTTTGCTCTTATCAAGCATGTTCTTAAATAAAACGGACTTCTTTTCCTTACTGTGAGCACTTAAAAGGTGAATTGCATTCCCTGACACTGACTTTTTTTTTTTTTTAAGGAGGTACTGTGGATTGAACCCAGGACCTTGCACATGGGAAGCAGGTGCTCAACCACTGAACTACATCCGCTCCCCAGTGTGTAGCTCAGTGGTTTGAGTGTGTGCTTCCTATGTATGAGGTCCTAGGTTCAATCCCTGGTACCTCCTAAAATAAATAAATAATATTTTAGAAATCTTAAAAAAAAAAAAAAGGCAAAGTGTCATTTGATGCCTTGAATTATATTAAGGTGCCAGCAGTTTTACCCACCATTGCTTTTGTATCCTAGTGCAAATATAAACACAGTGAAGAGGCAAATAACATCTTAGTTATTATGAAATTAGTTTGGGCCTCACTGATCCCTTGAAAGGTGCGGAGATCCCCCTAAGGGTTCCATGGTTCACTTTGAAAACCACTGCTGTAAGCTATTGGAGGGTTGAACTTATCATGATTTCCTCTTTTGGTGTCTGGTCCAGAATTTTACACAGAAAAGGTGCTCATAGAATATTCAATGAATGTCAGATGATGAAATTTAAACAGGATAGAACTTGGTGGTAAAATTAGGTAGTCTCACATCTATCTCACATCTCTCCTGGTTAGACAGCTTTTCCCCAGAAATTTGTGAGAGGAGGGTGAACAAATGAAATAGAGATGATATACATTTGGTAAATTCAGATTATGAAATGACTTAAATGATATGTAAGAATTAACTGATTTCAGAAATGCACAGGAAAAGCATACATAAATACCTACAGAGCTAGCAATTTGAGCCTTGTTGGGCTTTTATTAACCAGTCCTCTATTTTTTGTGTCCTTAAATTTGTACTAGTCTGAGAGATCCTCAAGTAAGATGGATCTGATTTGACCTAATTGAAAGGAAGGTGGCTGTTGGCCTAACCAATGATTTGATAGTGGTCTGGGGGAAAAAAATCCAATTTAAATTTCAGTAAGTATCTGCTTGTGCTTGTGAAAAGTCTTTTCAAAAACGGTTACAGAAGGTGAATGCTAAAAACAAATAATTTTTGTTTTCCATAAATGTAACATATATTTTTTCCTTCTGCTTTCTAAGCAACAATATATTGTACTTTTCTCTTGTACATGGGGGTGAAGAGTTCATCCAAGGAAACTTTTTGTTTTCTATAAATCTCAAAACTTTGCACTGAGTTCTTGAAAAGGCTGTTTTCTGAATAAGGAAGAATCTGACTGCACAGAGTAGACTGTCATATTACTGCTTCACAGAGATTAAAATATAAAATTGGTTAAGGACATTGTTTAAAATAGGGAGGATTTTTTAAAAAATTATTTTAAAAGAAGTAAATGAAATCGATCATTTCGAATACTTGGAATACCTTTAAATCAGTATTATGTTGATTTACAAAATTATTTTGTAGGAATTTTGAACTTTAACCTCATTTTTGTCCTAAATTGATTTTAAATCAATATCAAACACTGAGGACCATAAATTAAACATTAAACACGCACATTTTGTTCTGAGCAAAAATTTTTTTATTATAATAACTTGGTAAAGTTGATACTTTTTAGTATTTGAACTTAAATTTCTGCCTTTATATTAAGCATTTTCATTATAGTAGTTTGCTTGATTGTTTTTCATAAAGATTAGTGAGACTATATATGGCAGGAGACCCAGGAACATTCTTGAATATTTCTAAATCTTCTTCAGGAACTTGATTTTTAGGGAGAAGCCCCCTTAGTGTTACTTGAACCTTTCTACCTGGCTGTACCACAGCATACTATCTAAGGATAAAATAAAATTAGCTGATAACCAGGTAACGAATACTGGCATTAAATAAAACAAGCTCCTCTGAGACATCCCTGATGTGGTCATTTGTGTGAAGAATAGTAAATAAAATTCCTGTGGCCGTGTAAGCTGCAGATCCAGGTGTAGACAGTTTTAATTGAATAATTTTCTCCTTCCAGGAAGCCTGTCCTATATACTAGTATGGTTATGGACTATTCTTTTTTAAATTTTCGATAAGGAATAGGGAATAAAATAGCATACTGTATCCTCCTTCCCTCCCTCCCTTTTTTTTTTAAATCATGGGAGCCTTATTTCACTTACCTATGATGTGATAATCTCAAAGTTTGCTAAATAGGACCCCTTCCTCTTCTTTTGTTTTCAGGTTGTTTGTGACTGTCTGTTTCTGGTTTAGAGATAGGCTGTAGAAATAGGCAGTAAAGTTGAAGGTGGAAATGGGAAGGAACAGCAGTAGTTCTAAACCATCTAGGTCTTTATCCCGTCCTAGCCCCTACTGTTTTTTTTGTTGTTGTTGTTTTGTTTTTTACTTTTTACTCCTATTTCAAGTAAAGGCTTAAGAGATAAGGCATTTCTGACAACTGAAACAGCAAACTTTTTCATTTCATTTTGAAAGTCACTGGGTCTCCTTAAAGGAATTTCTTCAAACATCTATCAGTTTACATTTTATCCTTGAATCTCATTGATTCAAATTACAATGGTTTTGGTATGATCAGGGGTAGGATAGGCTACACTTACTTAAACTTGGATCATTATCATATTTTGTAACTTAATCTGTGAGAAGATGCAGCTGGTCAGAAATACAATACAGAGGATGTGCTTAGTATGTGAGCCACTTCTGTGTGCTTATTGCCATAGGTTTCATGTTCTGGTTAGAAATCATTTTAAATCACCAAGCTAGAAAATATCAGTCAGAAATTAATTTTTTTGGACTTTCTTTAAATACTAAATCCTGTCTTAAAACTGACCAAAGTAAAAAGTATGCCTTCAAACAGAGCGTAAGTGGGAATGGAAAATAAGGCCATATTCAAAGGAATTTTTATATTCAATTTACTGGGCAGATTTAATTTGTTTTTGATGCTGAAAGATGGGAATGAACCAATAGATTTAATTTGAGCTCTCTATGCAACACACAGATTGGAATGTTTGCTGCAGATATTTTGTGGAATACAGATTTCAGATTGTTATTTGCTTATATACACATGAAAAACCTAACTCCACTTAAAAATTTCTCATTGTAAAAGATGCATTTATTTCTATTATCCCATCAGTAGTATTTCCCATTTAAGTAGTTTGAGATTAGGGTTAAATCCTAATTTTAGTATATGTCCAGAAGCTGCTGCTTTTTAAAATATTTGAAATATTTCAGGCATTTAAATAAAAGCTACAGAACAATATAATGAGTACCATGTACCTACTACTCAGCTAAAGAAAGAAAACATCACAGATATTATTGGAGCTTCCTGGGCACCCCTTCATTTTCCTAGTACCCTCCCTTCTTAGCTGTGAGCATTATTCTGAATTTGGTGTTTATCATTCTCCTGCATTTTAAAATACTTTCCCTGTATGTATATGTATCCATAAAAAGATGTAATATTGTTTTGTATGTTTTTAAACTTTGTGTAAGATTAATCTTTATTGATACATGTAGCTGTAGTGTACTCATTCTAAATGCTGTATAATATTTGATTCAATGGAATATGAAAGTGATACACACTCTTTGTAGGAAATTTTGAAAAGCACAAATATGATAAAAATTTATACCTCTGTCATCCAGGGATAATCAGTTAATTATTTTCCTTTGCTTCCCCCTTTCCTGCTTATATGTATTGTTTTTGTTGTTGTTGTTTTGGTACCTTTTAATCTAAAAGAGATCCAGTTTTATAAATAACATAAAACTGCAATACAGCCACATAAAGGTCATTATCCCATTTTAATTGATTGATTGCTTAGTTGAAAAAGAAAGAAAGAAAGAAAGGATGACCATTACGTATCAGATATCAGATAAATTCACTTATTAGTACCTAATAAATATTGATGACATATTTCTTAGTATGGAAACACTATAAATGGCATCTGGGAAGAGTAAGGTAATATTGCTTAATATGTTTTTAAACTTATATGAAATTTTTCTAGTAAACAGGTTTATCAGATAGCTGATGCTTATTTAAACATTAAGTACTATGTTTGGTTTTAACAATTTTTGATGGGAAAAAAGGAAGCCTAAAATGAATATTTCTGTGCAATTGAAACCAGAATACTAAATACTGTTTATGGGAAGCGGCTGTGGCTCAATCGGTGGGGCTCCCGTTTGCCATGTGGGAGGCCCTGGGTTCGGTTCCGGGGCCTCCTGGTGGGGGCGGGCCCGCCCGCGCGGGGTGGTTGGCTGGCCCGGCGAGCGCGGGCAGCAGGGGGGGGATGGATGAATAAATAAATAAAATCTTTAAAAAATAAATAAATAAATAAATACTGTTTATAATTGTATCTTTTCTTAGCAACTCAGTGTCACAGTGGAGAGCATTGGTTACTGAAATGTATTGGAACTTCTTTGGACTACTGTGCACTTTTTAAGTTAGGCCTTTCTTTGCATACTCTGCTACTGGGGGGTGGGGGGAGGAGCAGGAAGATATGCTAAACAATTTGAGACAAGTGCCACCATAGGCTTTTGGTGACAAACATGAGGTCCACCAGACTATGGTTTAAAGTGGAAAAGGAAAAGTCTAAGGCATTTTGGTCTAAGGCAGCAGCCTTGGGGAAGCGCTCCACCAGCAACATTGTTTCTTCATTGGATGAAGCCAACTCAACCCGATTTCTTCATTCCTTTTCCACCACCATTCATTCTATACATTCAAATGTATTCTGCATTTTATAACTACAGGCTTTGGTGATTCAGATTGGAAGAGCTCCTGAGTGTGCCCCCAAATCCCTGTCTACCACCTGTCCTATGATGTCTTGTGGGAAAATTGGTTTTCAACGTATGTGTTTTTAGGCTGTTGATGCGTTTTCAAAAACACATCACTCAGTGTCCTTACAAACAATCAAGCTGATTGTCCTTATGTAAACAATACTGGATGGTTGTATTTTGCTTGTTCTTTTCTTTCTTTTTCTCCCTTATTATTCTTTTCTTTCTTTTTTTTTTTTTTTTTTTTTTCCTCCCTTATTACTCTTACTGTCTTTGCCCTGCTTTACTGCTTCTCCTGCTTTATTTAACCTGGGAAATCAGAGAACACTTGTTAGAATTGTAAACAGATTTTAAAGCAGGACAAAACTAAAGGCCTTTCCCAGGGTTTCTTGGCTATGTTATGGATGTTTGAGATTGCAGTGTTAAGTAAGGCATTATTGCATTATTAGTTTTACTATATATAGTCTTCAGAGATGAGTTTTGGGGAGTAGTGCATTAATAAAACCTGCTTTCCTTTGCAATGTGCTAATAATAGGGAAATTATGTAAAATGCCTTAAGACTGTAATATCAGAAGAGTTTGGTGGGGTTTTTTTCCCCCTCTACATTTGTCTAGGAAAGGCTTTCAGCTTCTCCCTGTTACAGTTCTCCAAGAGGACAAAGCTTTTGGTTAAGGCTACTTTTATACTATTTGTATTTGTATAATTCTTTTTATGTGTGCATTTGTATATTCCCCCAACTGCAGCAGAATTATTTATCAATAAAGTATACTCTCCCAATAGGTGAAAGGCAAGGATTGTGTCAGATCTTTCCTGGGGTAAGTATCCAGATCACCTGAGGCAGTCTTCCTAATACATACCCCTGGACTGCAGGGGTCCAGAATCTCCTGGGGTAGAATTAGTGGAGGTTTTGCTACTTTAATCTCTGCATATTAGTCTGAGTCAGGATGTGTGCCAGGCCCACTTCTCCAGTGCCCCCACGTGGTTGTAGGTACTTTGTTTGAAGACATCGACTGATGGGAGCACTTACTGCTTCCTGATAACCCTCTCTGTCTTCCCACTGTTATTAGAAAAATTGTCTATTGACCAGAATTCTACCCTACTGAACCTTTTTGCCTCTTTTTTCCATTAGGGCCACATGATAGGTCTAATTCCTCTTCCTCAAAATAGCTCCGTAGTGTTTGATGAGGGAGAACATTTTCCTAAGGTCCTTTCTTTTCTAGCTTTAAACATCCTACTTTTCCTAACTATTCCTTATAACATTGAGCCTTTTTGCAGTCTCAATAAAATATTAGAGTTTTTCTACATCTTTAAAAAGTTAAGTGTCCAGTGCTAAATATAGGTATGGTCAGTCCGGTGCAGAAAGCACCTCCTTATCCGCATTTATGTTGCCTGTCATATGTTTACTTCCATACTAAGTTTAGTGTGAGCCAGTATGCCTAAATCTTTTTTTCTGTTATGACACAAGTCTCCATCATCTTTTATTTTTCTTCAATGGGTTCTTTTTAGACCAAAGTCCAGAATGATATGTTTGTATTTATTAAAATTTATCCTGTTAAATTTTGCTCATTATTCTGGGCTCTCGGAATTTTCTTTTGAAATTTGATTTTACCCTCTAAGGACAGAATTTCACTATTAAGTTATCTATCTACTTCATCAGCATATCATGGTTTTTTTTTTTCCAGTTTCAAAAACTCCTCTTTTTGCTGATTTTCTTGCATTTGTTTTTCTCAGTGGGTGATTCCAGCTTGGGTTATTGTGATGGATATGTGTGGCTACACATGAACCTCAGTCCATAGAAAGGCATGTACATTTGCAAAGCCACCAAGGAATGGTGGTGTGCTTGATTCATGTTGAACACCAAGAACCTTTTGTTTCTTTTTCTTTTTAGGGGGTGGAACATTTAATTATACATTTGTTAATTTTGACTGCAGTTTTTTCTTTTGGTATTTTGGAGCCAATTCATCTGTTTCTTTAGGTCTTTAAACTTTTCTATATATATCTGAAAAGCTTGCAGGCCCCATGTACTGTGTTTATAATGCCTAGTAGATGAAACTACCCTGGGACCAGTCAGTAAGGCAGAGAGGCCAAAAGCTGGAGGCTAATCCTTGGGCCTGGTTTCCCAAATGCCCAATGGAAAACTCTGATTTGGGACTGACACTTGGGTACTTTGGAGTCCCAGGGAGCCTCAGAGTGTACTGCAGGAGGTGAAGGGGATGAATGCCTATAGCTCTCTACATTCCTCATCCCCTTCAGTAAGAGTAGTTCTAGTTTATATTTTGGGATTCTACATAGGATTCTGTGTGCAGAAAGGGCTCTTCTTTATAAAAAAAAAAAAAAAAAAAGAAAATGGCTCCCCAAAACACTGGGCAGCTTTGCCAGTTTGTATACATGTCTCTGATTCCCTTAGTTTGGAGGCCTCAGGTTTTTCATTCATTTGGCAGAGGGTATTGCATGCTTTTTGTCTTTTCTTTCCCAAACCTGGAACTAGCTCATTCCACCATTATAAAAGTAATACATATTTATTATTTTAAAGGGAGAAAGAAATCTATAAAATAGGAAGTAAAGTCTCTATAAACCACAATTTCATCCTGCATAGAAGAAAACCATTCTTAATAGTGAATCTAGATTATTTTGTTTGCCCATAACCATACCCAGACTTTTTTTTAAAAAATGAAATTACAGTCATCCTAGAGGATTTTATAACCTTTTTTTTTTTTTTTCCTTTCAATTTCCAACAAAGTATTGTGGACATTTTTCTGTGTCAGTACTTGCAAGGGAGGGAGGGAGGAAAACAGGTAGTCAGGAGGGAGGGGGTGGTATTCTTGTAGTAATTTACAGAGCACATTCTTGAATCTCTCCAACATAGTTGCTTTGCTTAAACTTCCATGCATAGTTACCTTATTTACATAGACTGTCTTGACAGCCATAAAGAATAATGTTTGACAGAATTCTGTGAACTGAGATATGATAGGTAATTGTAACCTAGTGTTGTATATTTACCTTAGAAAAGGTAATGGTGGTACTTATATACTGATTTGTCGAGAAATGAATGAATCTAAATAATAAATATATATTTTTATAGTATTAAAAAAAAGATTTATTTTTATTTATTTACTTTTATCCATTTTTACTCCCCCCCCTCCCCCGTTTTTGCTGTTTGTGTGTGTGTGTGTTCATTCACTGGGCAATTCTCTTTGCCTGTTTCCTGCCCTCTCTTCTCATCCTTCTCTTCCTTTCTTCACTGGGTTTCGATCTTGGGAACCTCTGATGTGGGAGAGAGGCATCCTACCGCCTGCACCACCTTAGTTCCTGGTTTTTCGGCTTGTCTCGTCTTGGCTCTCCCTTGGCTCTCCCTTGTGTCACTCTCCTGTTACGTCATCATCTTGCTGCATGGCTCAGTGGGGCCTGACAGCCCACCCATACACAGGGCCTGATGGCGCACCTGCTCGCAGGGCCCTGGGGGCTCACCTGCTTGCAGGGCCAGACAACTCACCCACACACAGGGCCTGGCGGTGCACCCACTCGCAGGGCCTGGCAGCCTGTGTGCCTTCTATATTTTTCTTTATTTTTACCGGGAAGTCCTGGGGATTGAACCCAAGTCCCTCCATATGGGAGATGGACGCCAACCATTTGAGCCACATACGTCCCCTAAATAATAAGTATTGACCACAAACATTTCTAAGAAAATCAGTGCAATTCTTACATTCTTCAAAAGAGGGATAAAAATAAATGCTCCCTAAAAGCAGTTAAAAACAAGAAACAGAAAAATCTTTCACCACCAATTCACAGCATCACTCAGTGTTTCTACTTGAATATCTAATAGGAATCACAAGCCTAATCTGTCCAGAATGTCATGATTTCCCCCTCAAAGAAACCATTCTTCTGACAGTCATTCCTATTTCAGTAAAAGGCTATGTTCTTCCAGTTGCTCGGACCAAAACCTTTGCAGTCATTCTTGACTCCTCTCTTTTACTCTACCCTGCATCTAGATCAGGAAATCTTGACAACTCTTCCTTCAAAATATATGCAAAATTTAACCACTTCTCACTCCCTCCACTGCTGCCACCCTAGTCCAAGCCACTCATATTTCAGTATCCTTGTAACTGGTCTTCCTGCTTCCATTCTTGTCCCCCTGTCCCCCTTCAGTCTGTTCTCACACAGCAGCTCAAGTGACCCTTTTAAAATGTAAATCAGAAAATCAGATTCCAACTCTCCTGTTCAAAACCTTTCAAAGGCCTCTGCTTTCATTCAGAGTAAAGTTGAGCATCCTTTAATAGCTCTTAAGATTCTACAAGCCTGATCCTGAGTAACTTCTCTGACCTTGTTTGTTGTGCTTCCCTTACCTGGGTGCTTCAGTCACAGAAACCATTTTGCTCTTCCTCCATCATACCATATTGCCCCAGCCCCAGCATCATTGTTTTTGCAGTTCGTGCTGCCTACAGTACTCATTCTCCCAAGAATTTATGTGCCGTCTCCCTCAATTCCTTTAGGTCTGAGCTCAGATATCATCTTATCCTATATAAAATAACAAGGAACCTCTCCTGTCCTCACCTCCCCATCTCCCTTGCCCTGCTTCATTATTTTTCTCGTTGGCATTTATCATCAGAAATATGTGTTTACTTAGTGCCTATCTCCTCCCAATACAGTGTAAAATCCATGAAAGCAGGACTTTTTGTTCACTGCTGTCTTCCCTGTGTCTACATCAATAGTTGACACACAGTCGGTGATTATTATGTATGTATTGAATGAATTGAGTGTACTGAATCTCTTGGCAAGAAGTTCTCTCAGATCCTTTCTTCTTTCACTGCATTTGATATTGTTGACCTCTCCCTTCATTTGGCTTCTCTGACACTACCATCTGATTTTCATTTTTCCTCTGACCTCTCTTCAGTCGTCTTTATAGGTTTTTCCCCCTTTCTACCCCTGTGAATATTCCCCAGGTGTATTAGTCTGCCAAAGGGGTGCTGATGCAAAATACCAGAAATCTGTTGGCTTTTATAAAGGGTATTTATTTGGGGTAAAAGCTTATAGTCCCAAGGCTGTGGAAAGTCCAACTCGAGGTACTTTCTCACCAAAGTCAGCTGCCACGAGTTGACACAAGATGGTGGGCAATCTCTGCTGGGTTTCAGCCTTCCCCTCTCGACTTCCTCTTGACTCTCCCTGGGCCCAGCTTCTTCCCAGTCTCAGCCACTGGCTGGCATAGGGTTTGTCTCTCAGGGCTTACTATATCAGTCTCGACTCTCTTCCAAGTTCAGCTGTAAGCTATGAGGCAAATGGTCCATCTCTACCCAGGGCTTTAGCTGTTTGAGCCTTCTCCTTTCTGTCACATGGCAGGAACAAAAATGACAAAGTTCTCTCTTCTCTGTCTTCTTGAGTGAGTGTCCATTTATATCAGACCCAGCAAGGGGGTGGGGACCCAACCTGAGTCACGCCCTCTGACATAGTCAAATCTAAAAGCCCTGATGTTAACAGGGTATAACCAAAGACATCTCAGCTGAATTTAATGCAGTCAAAGGGTATCACAGCCAGAGGAATAGATTAGTTTACCAAGATCATATTTCTCTTTTTGGAATTCATAAAATAATCTCAAACTGCCACACCAAATTTCCTTGCTTCTTTATCCACTTTACTTATTATTCCTGGTCAATTTTATTCATGCTCTCTGCTTTCATTACCAACTGCTTGTTGATGAGTCCCAAATTTATACCTGCATCACAGACTTAACTTCCAAACTTCGAATCTAGCTTTCTGGACAGGTCATGTGAAAATCCCTCAGGCCCTGTCTTTCTCTGCAAGTCTCTTCTTAATGAACCACTCACTAACCTGAGCCAGACACTTGGGAGTCATCCAAGACCTGCCTTTCCCTCACCCTTCACATCCAGTTGGTCTCTGAGTCCCTTCCATTTTCACCTCTTAAATATTTCACATGTGCTTTCCATCCCCATTGTGTTCAGGCCCCCTAGTCTTTCTCATAAAGACCATTAAATTAGTTACCTGACTGGTTTGCCTGCCTCTAGCCTCTATGCTTCCCAAGTGTTTCTTCTCACAGTTGCCAGAGGAATCTGAAAAATGCTGCTCATCACCTTTAGCAATGTTTCCATCCTGTAGCCTAGAATCCTAAGGATAGCCAGGAGTTATTGCAGAGGGCTTTTGTGACCTACAGTTGTCTGCAGGCTGAATAAATAACACTGTCTCTCAAAAGTTTGCTTACCAATAAGTTTTCAAATACGCTAAGTAATTTATAGTACCTTCTTTTCATTATATGCTTTTCCGAATAAATACAACTACTTTGTAGTAAAGGTTTCCTTTTCTTTTCTTGTTGTTATAAAGGGGTCTTCATAATATTGGGTGGCAGAGAGCTATAAAATGAAGTACAGATTACTTTGCACAGCCTATTAGGCCTCTGCCATCTGTCTTCTAATTCCAGCCTCCCCCCAGCTGAACCTCTAGCATACCCCATGCTTGGTCATGCTCTATCTGCCCTGTTTCCTTTACTCAGGATGCTTCCACCCCACTCTATTCCTGATCCTCCAGTGACACCTCTCAAATAACCATTCCCTGAAATCTTTTCTGACCAAGATAAAATCCAAACTCCTTTCAAAGGCCTAAAAAGGCCTTGCATGATTTTTCTAATTTTATCTCCCTCCACACTCCTCCTTTGCACTGTTCTCCAGCCACACTCTTCTTGCAGTTCCTTTTGCTTGGAACACGTTTCTTCCATGCTCTTCCCACGGCTCATCACTCAGGTCTAAAATCAAATGTATCTCCCCAAAGATCACATACCACACCTACCATTTTCTTATCATATTGTCTTATTTTATCTTCTGCACAGTACGTGTCATGTCCTGAGATTCTTATTTATTCGTTATGTCTTTGCTGTTATGGCTTCCTCCAACACAGTGTTAGCTCCTTTATGTAAGGAACTCTGCCTCCTTATTAATCACTGTCTCCAGCCCTAGAACTTGGCCCTTGGAAACTATTTGTTGACTGATTTGATTACTTGCATTTATACATTGCATTTTAAAATCTTTGTTGCTATAAGGATTTGCAACCCCTAATGCTAGGCCAGACTGGCATTGTAAATAAGGGAGACCAGCCCGGAGTGAACTACCTGGAGAGAACATGTTGGTTGATAAGGGAGAATGTGCTGCTCCCCATAGCTAATCAGCTGTGGCCAGGTCAAAATGATAATAACAATGGCTAGCATTGAGGCAGGGGGTACTATATTGAGTGCTTAATTATCTCATTTTATTTAAAAAAAATATATAAATTTTATGGTGTATAAACTATTTATTAACAGACAAAACTTATTTCTTCTTGGACACACCCACAGTGCGACCATGGTAACCAGTGGTCTTGGTGTGCTGGCCTTGGACACGAAGGCCTCAGAAGTGGTGCAGCCCTCTGTGGGCCTGAATCTTCTTCAGTCACTCCAGGTCTTCAGGGAGCCTGTTGTCCAGACCATTGGCCAGGACCTAGCTGTGTTTTCCATCCTTGACATCCTTCTGTCTGTTCAAGAACCAGTCAGGGGTCTTGTACTGGCGTGGATTCTGCTTATTGGTGATCACACATTCCACCTCATTCTCACTGAGCTCTCCTGCCCTCTTGGTGAGGTCTGTGCCTGCTTTCCTCAACACCACATGAGCATACTTTCGCCCCACGCCCTTGATGGCAGTGATAGCAAAAGCTGTTTTCCACCACCCATTGATGTTGGTGTTGAGTACTTGCAAAATGTGCTGGAACTTCTTGGGGATCACTAGAGAAATGGTGGTGGCAGCAATGGCAGTGTGTAGGCCTCCTGTGGAAGAGCAAGTATGTATTTTAGAGAAGTTGTGAACTTACAAAACAATCATGCACATGTGTGGAACTCCTATACAAGACATGTTGGTTGATAAAGGAGCATGTGCCTTCATCTGCACCAGGAGTTCTTAACCCCTTGGGGGTCTGTGGAAAGATTTCAGGGGGGTCCGTGAGCTTGAATTGAAAAAAAATAAATTTATTATCTTTATTTTTTCTGACCTCTAACTGAAATCTAGCATTTCCTTCACTTATGAATGTATGCAATAAATTACAGTAGTATTCATTTCATATCACATAACAGTTGCATATCTTGAATAATCATGCTAATCCATACTTCGAAATTACGGTAGTTGTTGGACCCAATGCTCGTTGAGTGTCATAAAACTATCTGCCCCTACATTCTGAGAAGGGGTCCATGGCTTTCACCTGACTGGCAAAGGAGTCCATGGAACAAAAAAGGTTAAGAACCCCTGACCTAAATACTACATTGTTCTGGAACATTTGTTATAGATTATAAGATATCATCAGACTACTACCACTAACTATGTCTATAACTTACATTTGGTTTATTTTTTCCATATCCCCTATTACTAACACAGTACATCTTTGGCATTGATACAAGAATATTACAATATTGCTGTTAACTATAGCCCATCGGTTACATTAATTGTATTTTTCCCATGCTTCTCCACATTTTTACCACCTTGCAATAGTGATATACATTTGTTCTAGTTCATAGAAAGACATTCTTGTATTTGTACTAATAACCACAATTCTCATCCACCTCTGGGTTCACTATGTTATTTAGTCCCTATGTTATTTAGTCCCTAGATTATTCTCTAGTTTTCTTTCAATTGACATTTACATCCATAGACTACCCTTTTCAGCCACAATCCCATTTATAAGCCAAAACTGCGTTAGTTCTACTTACTATAATGTGTTACTGTCAACTCTACACATTTCCACACTTTTACAATCAAGTTAATTAAAATTTCTACATACGTTAAGCATCAATACCCCTTCTCAGCCCACCTCTTATCTCCTAATAACCTATATTCTAGGTTTTAAATCCACGCATTCATTCTTCATATTTAATTCATATTAGTGAGACCATGCAATATTTGTCCTTTTATGCCTGGCTTGCTGCACTCAGCATAATGTCTTCCATGTTCATCCATGTTGTCATATGCTTTACGGCTTCATTTCTTCTTACAGTAGCATAAGCATAGTTTCCATGGTATGTATATACTACATTTTGTTTATTTATTCTTCCATTGATGGACATTTGGATTTTTCCATCTTTTGGCAGGTGTCAATAATGCTGTGAACATTGATGTGCAAATGTCTGTTCACGTTAGTTTTCAGTTCTTCTGGATATATACCTAGTAGAGGAATTGTTGGATCATATGGCAGTTCTATATTTAGCTTCCTGAGGAACAATCAAACTGTCTTCTACAGAGGCTGCACCATTTTACATTCCCACCAACAGTGAAGGAGTGTTCCTATTTCTCCACATCCTCTCCAGCACTTACTGTTTTCTGTTTTTTTAATAATGGCCATTCTGTGCAGTGTGCGATGATATCTCATTGTCATTTTGATTTGCATTTCCCTAATAGCTAGTGATATTGTACATTTTTTTTTTCATGTAGTTTTTGGCCATTTGGTTTTCCTCTTTAGAGAAATCTCTAAGTCTTTGCCCATTTTTGGATTGCTTTTATTGTTGAGTTGTATGTTCTCTTTATATAGAATGGAAATCAAACTCTTGTCAGATATGAGGTTTCCAAATATTTTCTCCCATTGAGTGGGCTGCCTTTTCACTTTCTTGATGAAATCCTTTGAATCACAAAAGTATTTAAGTTTGAGGGGATCCCATTTATCCATGTTTTCTTTTGTTGCTTGTGCTTTCAGTGTAAGGTTTAATAATCCACCACCTACCACCAGGTCTTGAAGATGTTTCCCTACATTTTCTGCTAGGAGCTTTATGGTTCTAGCATTTATATTTAGGTCTTTGATCCATTTTGAGTTAATTTTTGTATAAGGTGTGAGATAGGGGTCCTCTTTCTTTCTTTTGGATATGGATATCCAGTTCTCCCAGCACCATTTGTTGAATAGAATGTTCCACCCCAGCTGGGTGGGTTTGACAGCCTTGTCAAAAATCACTTGACCACCATAGATGTGAGGGTCTGTTTCTGAACCATCAGTTAGGTTCCATTGATCTATGTGTCTATCTTTATGCCAGTACCATGGTGTTTTTACCACTATAATTAGGTAATAATGATTTAAAGTATGGAAGTGAGCATCCTCCAACTTCATTTTTCCTTTTTAAGATGTTTCTAGCTATTTGGGGCCTTTCACCCTTCCAGATAAATTTGATAATTGTGTTTTCCATTTCTTTAAAAAATACTGCTGGAATATTTATCAGGATTGCATTGAATCTGCATATTAATTTGGGTAGAATTGACATCTTAATGATATTTAGTCATCCAGTCCATAAGCACGGAATGTTCTTCCATTTATTTAGATCTTTTTTGATTTCTTAGCAATGCGTTGTAGTTTTTTGAATACATGTGTTTTTCTTCCTTGGTAAAGTTTATTCCTAAATATTTGATTCTTTTGGTCACTATTGTAAATGGAATTTTTTTTCTGACTTCCTCCTCAGATTGCACATTACTAGTGTATAGAAACACTACTGATTTTTGTGTATTAATCTTGTATCCTGCAACTCTGCTGAAATAGTTTATTAGTTCTAGCAGCTTTGTTGTAGATTTTTCAGAACTTTCTAGATATAGAATCACATCACCTGTGAATAGCAAAAGTTTTACTTCTTCCTTTCCAATTCGGATGCCTTTTATGTCTTCTTGTCTGATTGCTCTAGCTAGAACTTCTAGCACTATATTGAACAACAGTGGTGACAGTGGGTATCCTTGTCTTATTCTTGATCTCAGCGGGAAAGCTTTCAGTCTTTCACCACTGAGTACAATGTTAGCTGTGGGTTTTTCATATATGGCCTTTATCCTGTTGAAAAAGTTTCCTTCAATTCCTATGTTTTGGAGTATTTTTCTCAAGAAAGGATGTATTTTGTTAATGCCTTTTCGGTGTCGATCGATAAGATCATGTGATTTTTCTAATTTGATTTATTAATGTGGTGTGTTATGCTGACTGGTTTTCTTGTATTGAGCCCCCCCCCCCCCTTGCATGCCTGGTATAAAACCCACTTGATCATGATGAATAATTCTTGTAATGTGTTGTTGGAGTCTATCAGCAAGTATTTTGTTGAGGATTTTTCCATTTGTATTCATTAGGAAAATGGGTCTATAATTTTCTTTTTATATAATATCTTTATTTGGCTTTGGTATTAGGGTCATATTGGCTTCATAGAATAAGTTTGGTAGCATTCTTTCTTGTTCAATTTTTTGGAAGAGTTTGAGTAAGATTGGTATTAAATCTTCTTTGAATGCTTGGTAGAATTCACCTGTGAAATCATCTGGTCCTGGGCTTTTCATTTTGGGGAGTTGTTTGACAACTGTTTCAGTCTCTTTATTTGTGATTGGTTTGTTGAGGTCTTCTAGGGTCAGTGTAGGTTGTTCATACATTCATATGAATTTTTCCATTTCATATTCATTGTCTGGTTTGTTGGCGTACAGTTGTTCATAGTATTCTCTTATAATCTCTTTTATTTCGTTGGGGTCAGTAGTAATGTCCCCGTTCTCATTTTTTGTTTTATTTATTTGCATCTTCTTTCTTTTTTTCTTTGTCAGTTTAGCTGAGGGTTTGTCGATTTTGTTAATCTTCTCAAAGAACCAACTTTTGGTTTTGTTAATTTTATTTGTTTTTGTGTGTATGTGTGTGTGTGTTCTCAATTTCATTTATTTTTGCTCTGATCTTTGTTATTTCATTCCTTTTGCTTGCTTTGGGAATAGTTTGCTGTATAGTTAGGTCATTGATTTTAGCTCTTTTTTAATGTAGTCATTAAGGGCTATAAATTTCCCTCTCAGCACTGCCTACACTGCATCCCATAGGTTCTGAAATGTTTTGTTCTCATTTTCTTTCATCTTGAGATATTTATTGATTTCTCTTGCAATTTCTTCTTTGACCCACTGATTATTTAAGAGCATGTTGTTTAATTTCCATATATTTGTGAATTTTCTGTTTTTCTGCTGGTAGTTGATTTCCAGCTTTATTCTATTATGATCAGAGAATGTGCTTTGTATAATTTCAATTTGTTGCATTTATTAAGATCTGCTTTGTGACCCAACATATGGACTATCCTGGAGAAAGATCCATGAGCACTTGAGAAGAATGTATATCCTGCTGTTTTGGGGTACAATATTCTGTATGTATCTGTTAGGTTTAGTCTATTTATCATGCTATTCAGGCTCTTTGTTTCTTTATTGATCCTCTGACCAGATGTTCTATCCAGTGCTCAGAGTGGTTTATTGAAGTCTTCAACTGTTATTGTAGAGACATCTTTTTCTCCATTCAGTTTTTTTTTTTTTTTTTTTTTTTTTTTACCGGAGGTCCCGGGGATCGAACCTGGGTCCCTCCATATGGGAGACGGACGCCCAACCAGTTGAGCCACATCCGACCCTTCTCCGTTCAGTTTTGCATGTGTTTGCCTCATGTAATTTGGAGCATCCTAGTTAGTTGCATATACATTTATGATTGTTATTTCTTAATAATGAATTGCCCCTTTTATTAATAAATAATGTCTTTCTTGTCTCTAATAACACTTTTGCTTTTAAAGTCTATTTCATCCGATATAAGTATAGCTACTCTAGCCTTTTTTTTTTGGTTACTGCGTACATGGAATATCTTTTTCCAGCCGTTCATTTTCAATCTATTGGTATCTTTGGGTCTAAGGTGAGTTTCTTGTAGGTAGCATATAGATGGCTCATATTTTCTTACCCATTCTTCCAGTCTGTGTCTTTTGATTGGGGAGTTTAATCCATTAATATTCATTGTTGTTACTGTAAAGGCAGTTCTTATTTCACCCATTTCAACCTTTGGGTTTTATCTGTCATATTTTATTTTCACCACTCTTTTGAGACTTTTAGTTACTTTTACTGATATGATCTTCCTTTCTAGACTCTCTTCCAAGCCTCTCTCTCCTGTCTTTTCTTTTCAGACTGTAGCACACCCTTTATTGTTTACTGCAAGGCCAATCTCTTTGTTATAAATTCCCTCAGTTTCTGTTTATCTGTGAATATTCTAAACTCACCCTCATTTTTGAAAGACAGTCTTGCCGGATATAAGATTCTTGGCTGTAAGTTTTTCTCTTATAATATCTTAAGTATATCATACTGCTGCCTTCTTTTCTCCATGGTTTCTGATGAGAATTCAACAGTTTATCTTATTAGGTATCCCTTGTATGAGATGTTTCACTTTTCTCTTGCTGCTCTCAGAATTCTCTCTTTGTCTTTGGCATTTGACAGTCTGATTAATGTGTGTCTTGGAGTAGCTCTGTTCAGATTCATTCGGATGGGAGTGCATTGTGCATTGTGCTTCTTGGACATAGATATCTATGTCCTTCATTAGGGTTGGGGAATTTTCTACCTTAATTTCTTTAAATACTCCTTCTGTCCCTTTTCCCTTCTCTTCTCCTTCTGGGACACCCATGACATGTATGTTTGCACATTTCTTGCTGTCATTTAGTTTCCTGAGACTCTGTTCAATTATTTTCCATTCTTTTCTTCATCTGTTCTTTTGTATGTTTGTTTTTGGAGTCTGTGTCTTCAAGCTCACCAGTTCTTTTTTCTGCATCCTCAAATCTGCTCTATCCAGTGTATTTATTTTTTCAGGAGGCAATGGGGATTGAACCCATGACCTCATACATGGGAAGCTGGCGCTCAACCACTGAGCCACATCAACTCCCAGCTCCCCTATTTTTTATTTCATTTATTGTGCTTTTCATTCCCATAAGATCTGCTGTTTTTCTCTGTATGCTTTCAGATTCTTTTTTGTGTTCATCCAGGGTTGTCTTCATATCCTTAATCTCTTTAGCTATCGCATTAAATTTATTAAGGAGATTTGCTTGAACATCTATGATTAGTTGTCTCAACTCCTTTATGTCATCTGGAGGCTTATCTTGTTCCTTTGACTGGGCCATATCTTCCTGTTTCTTGGTATGGACTGTAACTTTTGTTGGTATCTTGTCATCTGGCTTACTAAATGTATTTATTCTGGGCAGTTTCTCTCTTTAGTTTAGGGCTTTCCTGCCCTTTCTCCCTTGCTGGTTGTGTAGTAGGAGCCAAGGGTGTAGTTGATACTGTAAGCTGTGGAGGCTGAAGCTGCCCGTGTTGCCCCAGGTTGATGATGGTTCTCCCATCTTTCTCCTCTGCCAGGGGTAGGGAAGGAACTGCAGCCATGTGTAGTAATCCAAGCTGTGCAGGCCAAGACCATCTGTTGTTGCCTGGAGAGACTGATGAAGCTTCACATTCGTTCCTTCCCTGTCTGGGGCAGGGATGGAGCTGCAGGTGAGGACAGCAAACCAAGCCATATGGGTCAAAACTGACCTCAGTTGCCCAGGTAGAATGACATAGCACCGGGCTATCTCCTCTCCTGGCAGGGGTGGAGATGGACCCTCTGGAGTGCCCAAAACATCTAATCCATGTGGTTCAAAAGTACCTGCAGTTGCCCTGAGAGGCTGAAGGAATACTGTCCCTTCTGCCCTTTAAGAGGTGGGAATGGAACCACAGGTGCCCAACAGTTTGGTCCTTGCATGCCAAAAGTGCCTGCTGTTGCCCTGAGATGTGGAGGAGACACAGCTCCCCTCCTATCCTATTGGAGAATGGAATGGGGCCACAGGTGTCTGACTATACAGCCTGTGTTGTCCAAATGCGCCTGTAGTTGCCCAGAGAGGCTGGGGAAACACAGCTTCCATCCTATTCTATTGGGTGGTAGGAATGGAGCTCTAGGTGTCCAACTATCCAGTCTATGCTGGCCAAAAGCACCTGTAGTTGCCTAGAGAGGCTGGTGCAGGTCCCCCAGCTTCCTCCCTGCCGGCAGGGGAGGGAGGGAGGAGGAAGGGCTGGCGCCTCTGCTAGGGCTGCAATCGGATCTGGGTGGAAAGAAGCCAGTCCCTACTGTCACTGTGATTTTCAGTCAGCCCTGCTTCCCCTCATGCTGGAGATGGAGTTAAAATGCAGGCTACCAGCCTCTTTCTGACTTGGACAGGTTCAAACTTTAGCTGTTCTTAAGATTATACTTTAGTCAGCCAAATTTACTAATAGTAGCTGAAATCTGTGCCCGACCATCTCTTCCTCCTTCGTTTTTGGGAAGTGAAGCTTCCAACTCCAGCCATGGAATAGCACCCGAGCGGCTTGTTTCACCCGGGAGGATTAGCACCAGCCTTCGCGGTGTGGAGGCTCTACTCACAAATCTTCTCTGCAGATGGGCAGTCTCCAACTTCCATTATTTCAAGTATGTTGCAGGATGCTCTTCTGGTCTCCTGGGGCCTCCAAACAGGTGCTTTAGATAGCTCTGGGTGATGACTAACTGCCCTGTGGGACGAGCTGACTCTTGGAGCTCCTTACTCTGCTGTCATCTTGCCCCTCCTCTCTTATCTCTTTTAATTTTTTTTAAAAGGAGTTATCAGGGATTGAACCCAGGACCTCGTACATGGAAAGCAGGCACTCAACCACTGAGCTACATCTGCTCCCCAGGCTGTCATTTGGGTTTTTGTTTTGTTTTGTTTTGTTTTGGAGGGGGTAGGTTCTGAAGATTGAACCCAAGGACCTCGTGCATGGGAAACCGGCGCTCAACCACTGAGCTATACCTGCTCCCCTTTTATCTCATTTAATTTTAACCCACACATCAACACTATGGGGAAGGAATTAATGCATTACCATCATTTACAAATAAGGAAACTGAGGCACACTGAGAGGTTAAATAACAACTAGCAAATGGCAGCACTGGGTTTCTAATCCAAGGAATCTGACTCTAGAGCCCAAGCTATTAACACAGTACTGCTTCCTGGTGTTCCTAGATCTTCTGATTTTTAAAGAGAAGTCAGAAATCTGGATTTCTATGCTATCTCCCAATTTTAAAATGTTGGCAATTCATTCGCGTTTAAAAAACACACAAAAACACTGCAGAGCAAACAAGAGTATGAGGTTTCCAAGCAGTCTGAAGGCTGTCATTTTGCTATTGTGATCTATATGGACTTTTTATGACTAGGAGCTGCTGCTGCTGCTACTGCTTCTGCTGCTTCTCTTCTTAAATTTTCTTTTTCTTTAAAACAAAAACAAAAACAAAAATATATATATATGTATTTTTTTTTAATGTATTGGGGGGCGGGTCACCGTGAGGGCCGAGGCCGCTCCGGAGGGGGCCGCCACCCCCTAAATTTTTTTTTTTTATCCCCCCCCCCACCCCAGATGGCTTCCTTGTCTGTTTGCTTGTTTGTTTGTTTTTTTGCTCGTTGTTGTTTTTGCTTGTTGTCTGTTTTGTTTTCTCTTTAGGAGGCACCAGGAGCCAAACCTGGGACCTCCCATGTAGGGGGCAGGCACCCAACCGCTTGAGCCACATCCACTCCCTATATATTTTTTTTATTAGAGAAGTTCTAGGGTTATAGAAAATCATGCAGAAAAAACAAAGTTTCCATATACCACCTTATCATTAACACCTTTTAGTATGGTACATTTGTTACAATTGATGAAAGAATATTATTACAATTTTACTATTAACTATGTAGTCCATAGTTTACACTAGGGTTTACTCTTTGTATGGTACAATTCTCTGGGTTTTTTTGTGTGGTTTTTTTTTTTTTTTTTTTTTTTTAATTTTTATACTAGTAACATGTATTCAACCTAAAATTTTCTCTTTTAACCACGCTTAGATTTATAATTCAGTGCTGTTAATTATGTTCACAATGTTGTGCTACCATCACTACCATCCATTACCAAAATTTTTCCATCATCTCCAACTGAAATTCTGTACCAATTAAGCATTAACTCCCCCTTCTCTACCCCTACCCCAGCCCCCGGTAACTTATATTCTAGTTTCTAACTCTGTGAATTTGTTTATTCTATTTATTTCATATCAATGAGCTCATACAATATTAATCCTTTTGTGTCTGGCTTATTTCATTCAACATACTGGCTTCAAGGTTCATCCATGTTATTGCATGTATCAGAACATGCTTCTATCATTTGGCAATTGTGAATAATGTCGCTATGAATATCAGTGTACCAGGAGCTTCTCAATGGTATTGTTCATCCTGGGTTCTTGGGCTAAGCCAAGATCCTGGCACTCAGATGTTCTCAATGTTCTGCTACCATCACTACCATCCATTACCAAAATTTTTCCATCATCCCCAACAATTGTTTCCTCTTCCACCTCTTCCACTTTCACCTTCTTCTGCCACACACACACACACACAATAATGCATTACGTTTCTTTAGCATGTTGTATTTATAAAGTGCTGTCATATACATTATGTAACTTTAAAAAGAAGCCTCAATTGTTAAAGCTGCCACCAAATTGTATAGTTTTAACCTCCAGTTTTACAGTGGATCAGAGGGTAAAATGCAGGAGTAGACCAAGAAAGGATGGGTTAGACTCACTATTCAGCTTGCTTTTATCAGTTTATTTATCAGTATCACTGTTGTCCACAAACCTCCTATGCCCAGCTTCATGTGTGAGAAAGCATGGTTTTAGACATTCATGATTATTTTACATTAGTGAGACAATGAATACACTATCCATTTGCACAATTTATGGAAAATAGAGTAGATACTGGGATTTTTGTTATTAAATATTGACTCTTCTGCATATACATGATTTCCAGTATTGGCCTGGCTCCCATATTTACATTTCCGTGTTTGGTTTTTTTTTTTTTTTTTTTTTTACTTGTTTCCTAAACTTATAAAAATAATCTCTAGGGACTTTCATGCTACTTAAAATTCAACTTTAAAATACTTTTTATAAAATGGTACAAATACAAGCATAAAAATTATGTCCACCATTTTTCTCAAAAAGTTTCTCCCTTATCGATTTTTTTCCCCAAAACAATTTTGTTTCCTTCCCATCTATTGAAAGTCTGAATAGGTAGAGTTAGCTAAACCATTCAATATGTATAAAAAAGAACATGAAATCAGCTGACCACCCTGGTGCCCACAAAAGACTATAGCTTCAAAAGTACATTGCTTTGGAAACTTTATGAACTGCATTTATTCCTGTGGCTAAGAAGAATGCTATTGGGCCTGTCAGTTTGTAGGAATGCAGTCTTCAAAGTATCTATAGCCTCGAATGCAGTGAGGGTGGGGTGAAGAGGAGGGATATTAGAGGGGCAGGGATGGGTGGTGCAAGTGTAGTTTGAAAAATCACTTCAATTTAATATGGGTATCATTTTATACAAATTCACTGGACCCCCAGTAAAACCCATATTTTGACTTGAAGGATATGAACATGAAAGTGTGGGACAGCAATTAAGGAAGCCCCAAGCCAATAATGGTTAGAGACTCTACTCCAGCACAAAGGATGGATCTCTGAAGGAGCAGATGGAGCACGTGATTGGAAGTCAGGAGATGTAAGTTCAAGTTTTGGTTTTGCCACCAACTAGAGATGTGACTTTGGGTGATTCAGCCTTTAGGGGTTTCAATCTAAACTGTAACTTTTGAAAATCAGACTAGATGGTCTCCAAAGTATTGAGATTTTGATCAATTTTGTTTTAGATTTGCCTCTGGTCAAAGCAATGCTCTTGTGGGCAGCTGCTATCAAGATAAGAGGATATAATTTTGGGAGCCAAAGCGGATAGTTCCAGATTTTTCAGCCAAATTTTATCAGGGTGATAGTTGTACATCCTAGCAAATCAAATAGTGGAGAGGGCTATGATGAAAAAACATGAGTCTCCTGCTGCTTCCCTTTCTTTCCCATCACCGTCAGCCCTACCATCCAGAGGCTACCTTTTAAAAATGATTTCACTAATTCTCTTGTTAGCTTTTCTTGTGGTTACTTCCATAAAGCTAAATAATAATATTAAACTTCCATCCCTTAATTTATGAACTTTAGGCTTTATCTGTGGATTTTTATATGAAAAATAAGAATTAGCTCACTTTTTTTACCTGCCCCTTCATCTCTCATGATTTAATATTTATATTATTTTTGAAATTCTTTTATTGATTATCTTTATAACTTTAAATGATAATCTTTTAATTTTGATCCATCAACTTTTAATAGGGTCCTTAACTTGCCATTTTGGTGAAATGGGGTTATAAGTGTTCCACTTCAGAGGAATACATGTGCATTGTCGAGATTAATATTTTCATTCTCTCCTGCATACACTACCAAGTATTATTTGCTTCCCTTTATATTTAGATTGCTGATTTTATTGCATACCTTTCTTTTCCTGCTCTAATAGCACTTCCAGAATCATAACTGTATAATTACTCCAAGTTTTTGTCATTTAAAAGCTAAGGAAGGGAAGCGGCTGTGGCTCAATCAGTAGGGCTCCTGTTTACCATATGGGAGGCCCCGGGTTCGGTTCCCCGGGCCTCCTGGTGAAGGCAAGCCCGCCGCACGGCGTGGTTAGCTGACCCAGGGAGCACAAGCAGCAAGGGGGGGATAAATGAATAAATAAATAAAATCTTTAAAAAATAAAATAAAATAAAATAAGCTAAGGAAATAATCAGGCATGTGCTTAAAGACTTAGCTATCATTTGTTTACCCATTTCCTTCAACAGATATTTATTGAAAACCAGAATTGTCATTGCAGTGCTGTTTATAATAGGGAAAAATTGGAAACAACCTAAATTTCTGACATTAGGTGATTAGTAAAATAACTTGTTCATTTTTATAGCTGAATGCTTTGTAACTATTAAAAATAATGTTAAAAAATGTTGATAACATGGAAAAATTCATGCTATATTAAGTGAAAAATATAAAACAGTATGGACAAATATGCCTACTTTTTGTTTTAAAACAACAGTACAAAACCAACAATAAAAGAAACTAGGGGAGAATAAGTGATTTTTGTTTCTTTTTTGTTTTTTTTCACTTACACTTTCTCACTTACCCAAAAAGAACATGTCACTTCTGTAATAATAATTTTTCTTAAACTAAAAATACAAAATTAGAATTGCCAGTCATAGTTATTCTTGGAATACTTAGGTTAAAATAATCGAGGAGTACTTGATAAGAATTCAATAAATAGTCATTGAATGAATGAGACTGCTTGAATTGCAGAGATTCCTAGTTTAGTAATATTGGCATTTATACCTTCATAATTTTATCCAGAAACAAGTCCTTGGTTCACTTATCTCAAAAGAAAAATCTTGCATTGAACTGTCAGGCAGAATCTAGGAAACAGCATTAACTGAATGTTGGTTGTATAATGACAGATCTAGCAGAATCAGGGTCCTTCACAGAAACAACCAGGCAACAAGGCTATATTTTACAATAAGCAGGATCTGAATAAAAGTGTCCTTTGTACTTGCCTGAGACAGAGGGGTGGGACTTGTGGCAATTGATGTTATTTCTCCTTAATGGAAATTGAGGCAGCTTCTAATCCTGCTATCAAATGACAGCTACTTATTTGATTTTTGGTAATTTGGGGAACAGCTGTGGCCAAATGATTATTCTACAAAATGAGCCATGCCAGCTGTATTCTGACCCAGTTGCAAATGTTTGGGCCTACCAGACATCCTCTGTTTCTAATCTAGGGATAGCTTCAGCAACTCACCTACTTGTTATTGATATTTGAAGCTGCTAATAAGCATCTAAATATTTGAGAATGCATTTTTTAATCCTTTTTTTTTTTTTTTTTATCATTGTCATCAACATTCATTAGGTACCTACTCCATTCAGGGCACTGTGCCAGATGCTGTATTGTACAATGTGGGATAGACTGCTTTCCTCTTTGACAGGTGGGTCAGCATTAGCTTTATTTTTAGCAGATTAAATTGCAGTGTGAAGAAATAACCTGGTGTGGAGGCAACTGAGAGCTGTGTTCCTTTGGTCCCCAGAATCCCCCTGAGCCCAATGTCTGGGTGTTCACTAATGCCCTTTACTATGCCATGTGCTTTCACAAGCTGTTGCCTCTGCCTGCAACACCCCTTCTTTCATCCCCGTGCTTGACAGACTCCTAGCTAAGTCTGTCTTCTCCTTCATGAAACCTGCCTGGATATTATTACAGTCTTTTCTTCACAGTGCCCTCTTAGCCCTTGGCAAATCTATTAACAGTTATCACTAGAATATGAATTAGTTTTTTAATGGCAAAAGCCTTCTTATTTTATTAATTCAGTCTTTCAATTTGCACTAATTTTTTTAAGATCTTAAAATCCAAGGGCTTCAAAATATGTTTGAATAAAGAAATATAATCAGGGAATTAGGTAGGATGTTCTATAATAAGTAAGAGAAAATCTTACTTTTGATTGTGAACACTTGTGGGGTGGGTAAAGACAATCTATTCTGCAGTGTTGACTTATAATTAGGGACACTTTGGCTTATTAGCTTATTGGCTTATTGGCTTATTGGCTTATGATTACTCTATTAGAAATCATTTTTAAACAATGATATGTAATGGCCTGTGATTAGAAGCAGCAGTCATTTCAAAACTTAAAAAAAAAAAAAGAAAAAGAATGTAGAGCTGCAGTGGTCACTATGATAGCCACAAACTACATTTCCATAATTGCAGAAAGTTCTGTTGGACAGCGCTGGTCTAGAACCTATAGAGAGTTGCCTTGTTTTAAAGCATTTGCTGAAATAATTCGCCTGTTATTTTCTATGGAAGGATTTTTGTTCCAGTTGAAGAATTTTAAGCAACTGTCTGTGCTTTATTTAGTTTTTCTTTGGTTGTAGCACCCTCTAGTGTGTCAGCTTTGTTACAGCAATAACTTTATAAAATAGTCTGTGACTTGTATCCAAGAACATTAAAATAAATATTTTGGAAAATCTGCATGCATGTGAGTATAAGGAAAAGGTCTGTCACTTTCATCCATCTTTAAAAGGGTTTGTGATTCAAAAAAGGTCAAGAACTGTTCTCTCTATTCTCTGATAAAAGTCTTTGTATGATCAAAATTCTTAGTGTCTGATCTATGAATGTTATTTCTGCCAGTGTAAATATAAATCATGTAACTTTCCCTTTGGCATTTTTATGATTTCACTGTCTTTGCATGTGGCATAATAATGATAACAGGTTACACTTATATTGTGTCCCTATATGCTGTGTCCTATTTTAAGCCCATTTACAAATATTAACTCTTCACAATTATTCTGTGAGGTGGGTTCTATTATCCTCCATATTTGATGGGTGATAAAACTAAGGCAATGGGAGTTGAGTGAAACTTGTTCTAAGGTGCCAGTGAGTGGCAGAGCAAGGATTTGAATGCAGCACACTGCCTTCTAAGTCTACACTCTTAACCACCTTGCTATAGAAGTTAGGATAAGCATTTAAGCAGGAATGAGGTAGAATGGAGAGGACACTTTCCATACCCGGTTGTTTAATAATTTTTTTAAAAGATAGTTCTAAATCGCTGATAGGTACACTGAAAACTAGTAGTCAGTACCCACTATTGACTTTCTATAGACATGCCTAGGTCTAGGTAGTATGCCAAGAACTTAGAGAGAGAGATGAAAGTCAAGGCTGCTGTTTCTACCACATTTTCTTTGGTCTGACAAACACCTAAACTAATCTATTCATTGAATAATATGACATAATTTTTGTCTGTCCTATTACTATCATAAAAAGGAACTTGTATTACTGTGAAGTTGATTTTGAGGCTTTCTGGTATGTCAGACTTATTCTTTTATTTATTTTATTTTTTTATTTTAGAAGGTAGTAGGGATTGAACCTGGGATCTTATACATGCGAAGCAGGCACTCAGCCACTGAGCTACACCTGCTCTCCTAGACTTATTCTTAAATACCTTACTTAATGAGCAGGTAAGATAGACTCACAAAGAGATAAAATTCTGAAGTGGCTGAAATTTGTATTCCTATCGCCCTACCTCCCTTTTGTACCCCCTTCCCACTTCTAAGTGTCCCCTTTCTCTTTTCATGGGGCATTTTATACTCTCATACTGATTGTTTACTGGCTGCCAAAGATCCCTTTCTGACCATCTCCTATTCTCTTCAATCCTATCTCCCCCAAGAGTGTGTCTCACATGTTAGAATTACTCCTTGTTCTATTCTATTCCTCCCTCAACACTGGTCACTCTCATTGTTTTGGAGTTTTTGATCTAGCTGATCTTCCTACTCTAAAGTTTTATGTACTTCTGCTGTGGCATTTGTATCACTTTATTGCACGTTAGGACTCCCAACTAGACTTTTAACATCTTAGAAAGCAGAGACCATTATTTTCTTTATTTTTTCAATTTCATCTGAAGGGGCCCAGCACACTGCCTGGCCTATAAGACACTTTCAGGGATTTTTTAAAATAAAATTATTGAAGACTTTGAAAGTCAGGCAGGGGGATTCACATGTGCTGGACTCAGGAATAGGGAACGCAAAAGAATGCCATGAGGAATGCATTGGTGTGTTACGGTTTTAATCTTATTTAACGAAGGTACGTCTTGGGTGGTTTGGAAGATGGAGATCAAACCTGGAATTAGAGGAATTATACTACTGCAGATATGAAGAACAGTGGCAATGTGGATGGAAATGTGTTTCAAAAGAAAAAGTAGCAAGGTGGACTGACTGTACAGATCACTGGACAGAGTAGAAGAGAGAAAGGGGTCACAGAATACTACATGGCTGTGACCTTGAGAGAATGGCAGCCTGGCTTTCTTTTGTCTTCATATTCCCTTCTGGGTTTATATACATAAAGCATGGGGCTCAGGGATTGTTTCTCAAAGTTGGGAAGGGTAGGTGTCTTGGGAGAGGAAAGTTAAGATCATTATGAGAAATGTTAACTTTGAAATGAAGATGTATAATAGTAGATTATAGTGATAGGAAGGGAAGCCAAGGCTGAGCAAAGCTGGGAAATACAAGTAAGGTGTGGGTAAGAAGTACTCCATGGCATTGAGGATGGTACCTGTGTTCCTCAGGTAAGAGGTTTTGTGGAACATAGAGATGCCAGAGACAAATATGGGTGAAGCAGTTAGTGAGAACTGGGCTGGCTAACAGGGGCCTTCCTTTTATTGGAGAGTTCTTGTGAACATTTTGATGAGGCAAGAGTCAATCTTATTTTGTACCACTCCAGAGAGTGACATGACTATTGTTAAGTAGTTCATCTGTCTGGAGGGGTGAGTGTGTGGGTTCGAGTTAGTGATAAGATTAAAACCCAGCCTGGCAAAAAAGTCAAATGTAAATTACCTAGGAAGTAGTGGGAGTATAATATGGGGGGTGGGGGTGGGGAGCAGGACTTCATATTAGGTTCTTTATGATGATCCAGCCTCTGCCTACTTCTCTGACCCATCTTCTGTCCCTATGCTACATGTGTCCTTCACTGTAGCCTCAATAAATTATTTAGAGGTCAGGGTCACTTAAAAAGACAAACTCAGAAATGTTAAGTGACTTGACTGACTAAAGTTACTCACCTAGGTGGTTGTAGAGACAGGACCAGAAATTAATCTCCAGAATCAGTCCAGGGCTAAGTTCAGTAAACAAAGTAGAAAATAGACATTTGAAGTGGTGCAATTTAGGAAAGTATTTTGTGAGTGATTTTAATTTTAGTTGTTCAATGAAAGATTTCAGTATTTCAGGGTAAAACGAGGTAGATGAAAAACTAATACAGTATGTAGTTACATAGGCCATCTTTTTAAAAATAATTAATCAAACTCTGATTTAGTATTCAACCTCCTTCAGCATATGGAAACAGAAACCCTAGCAGTGAGCTTAAAAAAAAAAAAAAAAGAAAAGAAAAGAAAGGCAAAAAACACCCTTAGAAGAACTTCTTTTTTGAGGGTATAAGAAGTCCAAACTAGCTGCTTACCAGGGCTCTATGAATAATTTTTGATGAGGATACATATTTTCTCCCTTTTGTATTAGTCAGTGTCTAGAAAACCATGCAGGGTCTTCCAGAGTATTTAATTCTGGGAATTCATTACACAGGTTTTGGAAAACTGAGCAAAGAGTAGACAGTGAAGTAATCCAGATATTAATAGCTACAGGAAGGGAAGCGGCTGTGGCTCAGTCGGTGGGGCTCCCGTTTACCATATGGGAGGCCCCGGGTTCGGTTCCCGGGGCCTCCTGGTGGGCACGGGCAGCGGGAGGGGGGGGGGGAGGAATGAGTAAATGAATAAAATCTTTAAAAAAAAAAAGCATGTTCAGATTTCTCTAATGAATTCTGAGAGTATTAAAAAAAAAAAAAAAATAGCTACAGGAAGCAGTTACCACTCCTAGGGCTGTGGGAACAGAGGAGAGGAACCCTAGGAGCTTAATCCAACTCTGAATGGGATGCCAACCACCAATGGAGAAGACACATAGCTGGTGTGGGGAGATGAAGCTGTTCTCTGTTGACTTAGCACTGCTGATAGGAATGAAAACAGCAAGGAAATCCCTTCTCCCTCCTCCCATCCCTTCCATTCTCACTCTATTGCCTCCAATTGACAAAACCTAACAGGAAGCTGACAGGCAAGTCTGGAAAACATGGATGGCTGATAGAACAACTCAGAACAAGAATAGATGAGAGGGTTTGGAGGTGAGAGACGAGCGAAATAGCCAACACAACTTTATAGGGAAATTACAAAAACTGTAATTGCCTAAGTTAGCTTCAGTAATGAAAATATTCAACCAATTATCCCCAAGCATTTATTAAGGAGCAAATTATGGTAGGTACTATTCATAGAAACTTTATGAACCCAAGTCCTGCCTTTTGTGCATTTACAATATTGTTTTCACAAAACGAACTGCTCATCCTTAAGTCATTATGAAGATATGTGGCAAAGCTTGTTTTTCTCATGTATCATATAATAGCATCATTATCAACTGGATTCTTGGACTGTTATTGATATTAATGATATTTATAAACATCATATATTGGAAAGAAAATATTATGTGGTTATAGTCATAAATTTTCATTGAAATTTCAGATGTACAGATTAGGAAGTTCGTCTTACTCAAGGGAAGGCTATTTCTAAACTCAAACTGGGGGACGGATGTGGCTCAGATGGTTGGGTGTCCGTCTCCCATATGGAGGGACCTGGGTTCGATCCCTGGGACCTCCTGGTAAAAAAAAATAAATAAATAAAATAAAAAAATAAACTCAAACTGTGCTATTCTCTTCTCCCTAAGAGGATTGAGTTTTCTAGTGACCATTTGCCCTAGCAATTTTAATTTGATTTTTCAAAATGACAAATTTCAGGTGTTTGTTTTTAAAGTTCATTTTGTTGAATTTTGTCAAAGTAATACATTTTTATATGATAAACAAGCAAATAGCTAAAAAACTTGAACAGAATAGAAAAGCTTATGATGAAAGTCAATGGTCTTTTGCCACACCCTTCCCCTACCCCCCAACCCCACTTTAGCTGGTTTTGTTTATAGTTTAACTTTTGTTTATAGTATTATAAAACAAGAATACTTCCATAACCCCCATAAAATAATATATACTGTTCTTTCTTGATTTATCAAACTTGGACACTATTGACTTCTTTCTATGAAAGATAATGATTACTTTCTCACACTCCTTTCTTTTCCTCTCAATTTTTGATAGTTACATTGCAATATTAAGTTCTTCTAACTGCTCTTGATAGTATCTCCTGACTCCCTTCCTCACCTGGTGTGGATAGGCTGTTAGTGCTCCTAGCCTTTCCTCCTCTTCTCTCCTCTCCTACCTCCCAACTTCTGTTGCCATATATCGCTTTTACATTGTCATGGTTCATAACTTTTACGTGACTTTAATAACTTTTACATTCTGTTTCATATCATATTTAACTTTCTGTATGTTTGTCTATAATAGTGTTGTAAATATAAAATGGAAAACAGTCAACTGCATTTACATGACTGACTTTTTTTTTTTCACTGTAATACTCAGTGATGTGGAAGGATATTTTTTTCTCTAGTAGTCCAATATCACTTTTGGGCTATTCAGAAGAGGATGTTCCTGGTCAAATGGATTTTATTGTCTTAATCTCTGTTAATTATTCAGAATTATGCTGCATTTTACCTTGCTTCTATTTTCACTCTTTCTTGTGCTGCTACTGGTTGGTTGGTTGGTTTGTTTTCCTGCTGTTGTAAGATTTTGATCCATTGCCCTAGTTTTTCCCCAAGAAGCAAAACCCGTTGTTAACTTCATGCTTCTTTGAGAAAGGATGTTCTGCTGAGTGAAATTTCTATCCTAATTTTTGAGGTTTAGATTCTGGATATGTCCAAGAATGGGATTTGAGCCTCTTGGTTTTCCTGTCCCTGGCCTGGACTGTGGACTGTAGATGGGCTCTTGCTCTAATACTTTCCCTTAGGCAGTTCTTACAGCCTTTCTTTTGATATGATAATGCTATTGATTAGACTAATGCTTTCTTATACATTTAGTTATGCCTTGATTAGATTTCCTGGCTGCTCTTACTCCTACTTTGATTTTTAAAATAGTCTACATTTAATCTTACCCATTATGTGTAGGTTAGATTAACTCCCTTGGACAGTTCCTCCAAATGCCAGTAGTTCCCTAGTATTGTTGATTACAACCACCAGGGTGCTCTGGGACAAGAAAATATGTTTTCTATGCTCTCTTTCACTTGATTTTTCACTCTCATTCTTACTGATCCAGAAGGGCAAAAGTAAGGTTTCTTTTGTACCAAACTGCTCCCCTACCCCAGACACCTTGCAGTTTAAATAATAAGGAAGGACCTTTAGCTGAAGCACATTATTGCACCCCCAGGTGATGTTCTAAACTAAGAGAGAGGTTTTGGTAAAATCTTTATCATGTCAAGTTATTGTTTGAGGGAATGATTATTTAAAAAGCAAATGTTAACCAATCTGCTACATACTACTGACTAGGCGATAGATAGATATGCTCATTTAATTGAGTGATGTTGCCAGTGGTTTCATCTTAACTTTTCAAAACTGTTCAGAGAAATCACCTCTGGGTCTATCTGCTGGCTTTCTATTTTGTGTGCAGTCATGAAATTATGCTAGGGGTATCGTTTCCTTCCTACAATTTCCTTATTTTATGTCTGGGAGAACAGTATTTCAGTTGTCGGGATTAATATAATAAAGTAGGGCTTTTTAGATGCCTAATTCCAAGTCTCTTACACACATTTAAGACAACCCTAACCTCAGAGATGGATGTCTAACTTAAAAATGAAGAAATTGTGACCTAGTGTTTGTGAGACTAGTCAGTTACTGAATCCAGAAAGACAGAATCGTAAAGACATAGGAATCCTGGCATCATTATGAAATTAACATTGCTCACTTACATACCCTGTGCTGTGTACCTCACTTTATTTGAATGATTTCATTTAATTCTCATATGGTCCTGGTGAGGGTAGGTACTATCATTTTCTCCATTTAAAAAGAAAATGATGAAACTGAAACTTGAGAGGTTAGCTCATCTTTTAAAATTCAGATCATCTAATATATTTTCATCTATTAGCAGTTCCTATCAGTTTTGCTATCCAGAGAATCTGACTCCTCGTGGATGAAAGCTAAAATGCGTCACTAAAATTGACTTGAGGGAGTGGAGCATGGTGACCTATAGCAATATGTGTATGTCAATCATATTTGGCTTTAAGACAACCTGTCTTACTATTTTATAAAAACTTTGAATGCATCATTTACAGAGTGCTCTGTGAACTCTACTTCTTTAAACTGTGATTCACAGAAGCCTGTGATATTTTACCTTTGCTTTTTACAGAGTGTGCTCAAGAAAAATGATTAGAGAGGCTGAAGGAAGGGATGGGGGAGGGAGGTAAGTGAAAAGGGATGAGGTACTGGGCAGAAGTGACAAGCCTGTGAAGCAGACAGCCCTATTGATTTATGCCGCAAACCACATTCTGGAGAAAAGAATTGAAATCCATTATGCCAAGTGCACAGTGTACAAATCCCTTTGAAAAGCAGTTAGATGTCATCTAATCCCAAATCATTTAAAAACAATTTTGAAGCGCCCAGTACTCTAAAATGCCCTGAAGCAGTTTGTCTCTTAGACTAGAAAAACAGTAAAATGGATGGAAAAATAGCTTTTTTTATTAGTAGTAATCTCTCATATACTATGTTTAATTGTTTGGCTTAGTGTGTTAAGTTGCATTTTAGATATGTACAAATCTGGGGGCTAGGATATATTCCCTTGGTTATTTTGAAACTCGTACCAAACATGTAATATGGAGAAAAGTCACAAGAATAGTAGTACAAAGAATTCTTATATATACCCTTCACCCACATTTCCCAAATGTTAACATTTTACCACATTTTCTTTATATATACATGTTCTTTTATTAGATACCTCTTAAAAAGCTCCATTTGAAGGGCCAAAGGTGTTTGTTTTGTGAAGGTAGTATGCCACACAGAAATAGGACTTGGGGAGATGACCTGAAGCAGAAAAGAAAGTATGAAAAAGGGACTCAAATGATAGCTAAGTGAGTCCTAATTTTGGATTTGTGGCACACTGTAGTTTTATTTTGTAATTAAAGTGAATTTCATTTTGAAACACAGAATACTCCTTGGGATAATTAAAAAGTCCTAAAGTTAAGAATCACTGGGCTAGGATGATTTGTGATGTGTAGAATGAAGAGAGACAGTTAAAAGTTAAAGCAAAAAAAGATTGGAAACAGCACTATATAAAACAGGAATCAAGAGCCTTAGAAAAGAAACATTTGGTTATCTACATGAAAATATTTGACAGAAGAAGAAAGACGTAGCAGAGTGTGGCTTAAGAAAGCAGTCACTCAGAGGCAAAAGAATTTTAGAAGTCCTCAAAAAAGGAAAGAGTTTTACAATAGAGTAAAATAAAAATGAGAGGTTGTTTGCATGAGTAGATAATTTTTTTTACTTGTAGCCGTAAAAGTTACATTTCTGAACCTATGTGGCTGCTGCTGCTGTTGTTTGAACTGTAGATACTCAGTGCTGTATATGATTTACATGACAGTCACATTTCAAATTTGTGGGTAGATATGGGAGGGTTTCTACAACTAGAGATAATGTTAACACATGAGTTAAATGAATAATAACAAAATAAGTATTCAATGTTTTATGTTAAAGGATGTTCCCTGGACAGATGTTTATACCAAAAAATTGAAAGCAATCTTGCTATGTATTAGTAGGCTGTTGGTTACATAAATTATGACACATCCACGCAATGAAATATTCTGCAACTATTTTATTAGTAAAAGAATGTAATAGAGCTGTGTGTTTTGACATGCCAAAAATGTTCAGATATATTGTAATATGAAAAAACCACAAAGCAGTATATGTATAATATGAGCCTGTTTTTTGCTCCAAATTTTTTTTTTGGGGATAGCAAACTTCTTTGTAGTTAAGGGGACAGAGGGGACAAATTTAAATAAGTATGGTAGGAGAGCAAACCTTTAATTTTATAAATTCCTACATTGTTTCAGGATTTACAAAAAAGCCTTTCATAATCAGAAAAAAAAAAAAATTCGAATAATTGGCTTTTTGGAAAATGAAGTTTAACGCCCATTTTAATTTGTCTTTGAAATACAAAGAAAATGTTAAGTATTTCAACTAATTTACTTACTAAGTGTTCCCCCCACCCAACCCTCAAGATGGCTCCCTCATCTGTTTGCTCATTGTTTGCACTCGTTGTTTTTGCACATTGTCTGCTTGTTTTTTTCTTTAGGTGACACCTGGAACCGAACCCAAGACCTCCTGTATGGGTGACTCAACTTCTTGAGCCACATCCTCTCCCACTAAGATTTTTTTGTATCACAATATCAAATGCTAGTCACTGGGATATTTTAAACATCTTTTTATTGTTGTATTTAAATGTCTTTGTATTGTTAAATGTAGTATCAGGCATTTATTGTTTTGTGACCTGAGATATAAAATTAGCACAGTGAACTTCCACCAAAATGGAGTCATATAAGGAAAATTCTCTGCTGTTTTTATGTCATATTTGAATGGTGCTTCCCATTTCCTATGGCTTGGTGTGATGAGATCTGTAGGAAAGTCAAAAGCTTGCCAAAATTTTTCTGCTCTTGAGGAAAATATCAGTTTGAGTATTGTGTTATATTACACACTGAATCCTGTTTTCTTGATGTTCTTTGCCTTTTTTTGCTGATAGTAGGTCTTCATGGAGGAACACGGAGTGACCCAGACTGAACACATGGCTACCATAGAAGCCCATGCAGTGGCCCAACAAGTACAGCAGGTCCATGTGGCCACCTACACTGAACACAGTATGCTGAGTGCTGATGATGACTCTCCTTCTTCTCCTGAGGACACCTCTTATGATGATTCAGACATACTCAATTCCACAGCAGCTGATGAGGTAACAGCCCATCTGGCTGCTGCAGGTAATGTTGCTTGGATTAGAAGCTCTTCATTTTTCACTTAATTTGTGGTGTCATGCATATATGAGCCTAGAATTTAGGCACTCTCATATTTATCTCTTTCACCTTGAACTTTGCTGTACACCTTGAACCTGTATTAGACTGAGACTTCAGTTCTAGAATCATTTACTCTTAGTGTTAAGACTTTGGTTTTTTGTTTTTTCATTCATTTTGCCAATGTTTTGACTTTTAATTGAGGCACTTAGTCCATTTGCATTAAATGTAATTACTGATGTATTTAGGTTTCTATTTATTATCTTTATTCTTTTTATTCATCCCATCTATTCTGTGTTTCCTTTTCCTTTGTATATTCTTTTGGAATGATTGAGAAGTTTTTATTTTTTTCATTTTTTTCTTGTTAGTTTGGAACTTATATATATTTACTATTAGGGTTCCCCTAGAAATTATAACTTGCAGTCTTCACTTACCAAAGTCTTATATAATTGATATTTTCATTCCTTTCCTGAACAATGCAAGTTTCTTAGAACATTTGGTTTTGTTTTTTTTTTTTAGATTTTATTTATTTATTCATTTATCCCCCTCTTGCTGCTTGTGCTCTCTGGGTCAGCTAACCACGCCGTGCGGGCGGGCTTGCCTTCACCAGGAGGCCCCGGGAACCAAACCCGGGGCCTCCCATATGGTAAACGGGAGCCCTACTGATTGAGCCACAGCCGCTTCTATCTTAGAACATTTGAATTGCATTTCCCCTGTTCCTGACCTATATGTTATTGTTGTCCTGTATATTAATTAATTCTCTTTTATTTTTTAAACCCCACAAGACATTAGTTTTTTATACATCGTTAATGTTCATTTTTAATTTTCATCTCAAACTTGCCTTTTGAAGTAATTTTTTCTGACTATAGGCACTATTTAGTGTTTCCTTCAGTATGGTTCTGCTGGTAGCAAATTCTCTAGGTTTTTGTTTGAGAATATATTAACCTTCAATCCTGAAAATTATTTTCCTTAGGTAATACAATTCAAGGCTGACAGTCATTGTCTTCCTTTTATTGAAGATACTATTCCACTGTCTTCTGGTTTCCATTGTTGCTATTGAGAAGTTACCTGTTTCATTCTGAGTTATTCCTTTAAAGATTATCTTCCCACACAGTTCCCTCTCGGCAACCCCCCCCCAACTGCTTTTAAGATTTTCTCTGTCTTTAGTTTTTATGGTACAAGTTTCTTCTTATTTATTCTGTTTAGATTCTTTGGACTCCTTGGAATGATGTCTGTCATCATCTTTGGGAAATTTTAGCCATTAGCTCTTCAGACTTTGTGTCTTTTTCTTCTATGACTCCGATTAAATGTTTCCTTTATGTCTCTTATCTATTCTGTACTTACCATCTTTTATCTCTTCATGCTTTATTATTTGTAGTTTCTCCTGACTCTCTTCCACTTTATTAATTTTCTCTTCAACTACTTTTAAGTCTGTCCTTTGAGCTACTAAGTTTGGTAATAATCAAAAGTTTGGGTTTATTCCCCTGCCCCACTGCCCCCAAATTTACACTATAACTTTTTCCAGTTGTGGTTTAAAAAAAAAAAAAAAAAAAAAAAAAAAAAATTTTAATAGTTCCGTGAGCAAAGTAAACATTATGATTCTATGTGTTATCTGGTAATTCTGCACCTGAAGTACCTGTGGGTCTGTTTCCTGTTATATATTACCAGTGCTATTTCTTGTTCATGTTGGCTTTTCTCATGTACTGGTTATATTTGAATGAATGCTGGAAAATGTGTTGGAAAAATTATTTTTAGAAATAATTCAGGGTCTCAGATAATGTTACCTTCCTCTAGAGACAATTTTTTATTTGCTTCTCCCAAATGCCTCAGGGTACTAGTAATACTGGATCATCTTAATCCAGTTTTGAGATTTTTTTCCATCCACCAAATGACTTAAAGCTGAGCTGTAATCATGGGAGGACCGATTACTTCTAGTTTACCTCATTGCAGTCCATTGAGGCCCCAACCCTTAAACAGGGTAGCTTACCAGAACTCCCATATTTGGCAAGACCTGAACTCTAACTTTTGTCTACCTTGTCACTCAAGGTAGTGCTTAGCCACACAGCTGTCATTTGTGGATAGCAAATACTCTGGGGGAAAAGTGACTCAAATTCCTGGTTCATTTCTGGATCTTGGCCTTGTGATTCTTACTATCTTGTTTGCCCTTTGATTTTTAAAAGATTTCTTTTTGTTTTTGTCCAGCATTTGTAGTTGTCTTCAGTGGTAGGATTGATCTCAATTACCTGGTCTATCATAAGAAATAGAAGCCAAATCACTTTAACCCAGTTCCTCATCTATATAATAAAAATATTGGACTAGATCAGTGTTTCTCAAACTTTTTAAAACTGTGACCTATAATAAGAAATATATTTTACATCACAATCCAGTATACACATGGAAACATAAAAACTGAGGCTGAGTGCAAAGTACATCTAAACAGAAGTTTCACAGGGCAATATTTAGTCTTACACTGTTGGGTACATGGTGATATTTTCAGTTCTATCTCATTAAAAAATGCTGGTCACAATCCCTAAATTGATTTCATGACTCCAGTTTGGCAAAATTGATGAGATGATGTTTCAGCTCTCTTTTGATTTTAAAATTGTGTCATTCCTTTGGGGAAGACTTGTGGTCACAATTTACCTTAACTGACTATAGCTTAATCTTTGCAACAGCAAAAATATTCTTTGTAATAACTGTCTTAGTTTGCTAGAGCTGCTGTGACAAATACCCCACAATGGGTTGGCTTAAGCAACAGGAATTTATTGGCTCACGGTTTCAGAGGCTAGAAATCCAAAATCAAGGTGTCGGCAGGGCCATGGTTTCTCCCAGTGTCAGTAGCATTCTGATGACGGTACTCCTCTGCTACGTGGTAATGTCCTTAGTCTCCTCCTGTGGCTTTCTTTAATCGACTGCATTTGAACCTCCTCTTTTTATAAGGCCTCCAGTCATACAAATTAAGATGCACCCTGATTCAGTTTGACCACACCTTAACTAATAATTGTATCTTCAAAAGGTCTAATATACAAATGGGTTCACATCCATAGGAATGTGGATTAAGATTTGAACATGTTTTTTGTGGATTATGTGGTTCAATCCCCAACAACAACTGACCTTAAAATTTTGGAATGTGTTTTTGTTCAGAGACACTTACATGCTGACAAATCTTAATCTTAGTCTAAGAAGAATTTCCAACTTTCAAGGCTGAGCCAGTATAAAGAGCTATTCCTAAACAGTCCATTTGTTTCTCCAAAGCCAGAGTGAACACAAATCCTACTAGTCACAGAGGAAGAAACCGTTTCATTTCTTCTCTTTGAACTGAGACATTGAAAGTCTGACAAAGATTGCTAATAGATGGAAGGACCTGAAAGGAAGCAGGATTAAGTATTAGAATGATTTTAGATAGTGGTATAGACTGTGGAGTAGATTAGGAGTGAAGTTTTCATATTTATTTCAGAAAAGCTGGTCTTCGTGATAAAATGCTCTGGAGCAGAAATCATGTCAATAGCTACACTGTGTTTATATCATAAATCTGATAATCAGGCATACTAGATTTTCCTGGAACAGTTCAATTTTTAAATATTCTGCTATTTCTCATTTTTCATTACCTCCTCCACCTCCAAGACAACATGTCCTGATTTCAGGTTTGGAACATCTGGCATCCATCATCATAAGGGATGAGTATAGTGCTATCACACATCTAAGGGTTACTCAATAAATATTTATTAAAATGAGGGCCTATCTAAGTAGATGCATTAGATCAACTGTGATGTCCTTTTCTGTTCCATGGTATCATGAATAAAAAACAAAGTCCTTAAAAAAAAAAACTCCTTTCCTCTCTTCTTTAGAAAATGTTGCTTCATTCTCTTTGCTGTTTACATTGTATATTTAGCACCATAGTAAGAATACTTCATGTAAGTCATGCTTGTATGGGTCTGGTATTATAGAAAGAATTTTGATCTTAGACGGTATCTTTTTAGGAAAAGATGTTCAGGAAATCCAATTACCAGGAATGGGAAAAATACATGTTATATATAAGAGAAGAAAGGGAGATACAGTAAAGGATGACCTTGCTATTTTCAGTTATTATTCACTGTATACTTGAGGAATGGTGAATTTAAAAATAAAACTTAGAATTAACACACAGAAAATGTGGGTAAAATATATTTTGTGAAATTCTTATACTTCCCAGAAGAGGGCATCCTGACATAATAAATCTGGCTCAACTTCTTTACTGAGATAGATGCTTTTGAAATGTGGCTCTGTATATGGTGTACTGCTTTGGCATAGTGTTAGATCAGGAGAGAGGACTTTAGCCTAATCATTTCATAGGGCAGCTATGGAAACTGAGGCCCAGCTGGTAGAAATGATTTACCATTTAATTATTCAACAATTATTTATTGAGGGATTGCTATATACCAGAAACTGCTCTAAGATACTAGGAACAAGACAGGTAAGAGCTTGCTTTTGAAGGATCGCATAGTCCAATCGTAGGGGGAGCAGTACAAATAATATGATTTCAGGAAACAAAGAGTACTCTGAGGAAAATCAGGAGGTGATGGAGAGGGAAGGGAAGCAGGCTTCTCTGAGGAGGAGGTGAGTCATGGCTCTCATTCATTGCTGGAAGCAATGATTGTGCAATACTAGGGTAATGAATTAATCTGCAGTATATACAGGCCAGAGAGTAACTCTCTGCCTGTTATATATCTGGTAGTTTCTTTTTTTGTTTTTTAGGGGGTACTGCGAATCAAACCCAGGACCCTGTACATGGAAAGCAGGCACTCAACTACTGAGCTTCATCTGCTCTCCAGTGAGAGTTGGTTTTTTCGTTTGTTTGTTTGTTTGTTTGTCTGTTTGTTTTTAGGAGGTACTGAGGATCGAACCCAGGACCTCATACATGGGAAGCAGGCACTCAACCACTTGAGTTACATCCCCTCCCTCTGGTAGTTTCTTGATTCTTAGGTTTTACCCCACCCTTAATGAAATTGATCATCCTAGAAGTAAAGGGATATTTGCTTTGCTTTGTGTCACAATCTGAAAATTCAGTCAAGTCAAGTCACATATATTTAAGGAAAAGGTTAGGATAGAATTCTTTGCTCCAAAAAGTTCATACATATTAATATTCATAAATTACTGAAGAAACACTCTATGTAGGGATACCCCTCTTTCCTGGAGCATCCTCTAATTTGAACGCGGGGTTATTTTATGACCCTAAGGTTAAAAAGAGATCTAAAGTAAATAGTCCTTTTTAAAAACTAAGCTAGTAAAATTCAGCATAATTTCATTGTCAGGATTCAGAAATGTTTGTAGTGAATCTTAGGACGCTTGCTTTCTTTCCTCTCACAGCCCCATAGTCCCATGCAGGTTTCCTTTTGAAGCTGCTTCACTCCAATGAGTTGGAGACTGGTTGACATATTCCTAGGGTGGTATTGCTGTAGGAGGAGATGCTACCACTTCTAGGATCTGAAGTAGGTATTGATGACATGAAGCAAAAAGAGGTGTGAAGACTTTGGAGTTATATGACCATAAACCCTTACTCTCTGTACACATGTTTTGTTACTTTAAAACGGAGATAATATATGAGAGTTAAATGAAATAACATGTTAGATAGTAAGCTTCCATCCTCTAGTACTTGAATAGTTGGCAGTCAGTACATTTTAGTCTCTGGTAACACATAAATGTGGCTTCCTGTGTTAAAAAAAAAAAAAAAAAAAAAAATGCAAGGAGAGTGGAATTTTTTTCCCCCAAAGAATAGAAAAGAATTATTTGAATCATACAGAAAAGTATCAAGATTGACATAAGGAACACACATGCATATACTATCCAGCTTTGTCAATTATTACTTTTTTGACATGTTTGCATCAGATTTTTAAAAAGAAATAAAAATGACAACTGTAGTTGAAACGTCCGTGGTACCCCATTCTAAGCCTGTTCTCTCTCCCTATCTTGCTAAGGCAAAAAACTCTCTGAAGGTATTTGTGTTTGTTTCTTCCACTCATGCTAACTTGGTAGCTATTCTTCCACATGTTGTCTGTCTTCATATATTATGGTTTGGCATTTCAGGTATTTCTTAGTTTTATTAAAGATTAAGATAGGGTTTCTTTTTCTTACTCTTGTTTTTTGAGGGGTGGGAGGTGGGTGGGATGGGATTTCTGAGAGGGGGCAGAAAGATCTTATTTTGTCATCTTAAAATTGTACTTCTGCTATGCTTTTTTGTTCTAAACTATAATGTATTGTCTGAGTTAAAAAAAAGATGTTAAAATAAAATGCTTCCACTCCTCAAAACAGCTCTGATACCAAATGCTGGTGAGAAGGTGGAGCAACTAGAACTTTCATACGTTGTTGGTAGGAGTATAAAATGGTACACTCCCTTTGGAAAAAGATCTGGCAGTTTCTTATGCAGTTTCTTATGCAGTTTCCTACACTATGACTTAGAAATTCTGCTTCTCAGTATTTACCCAAGAGAAATGAAACATACATCTATAAAAAGCCTTGGATAAAGATGTTCATAAGCAGCTTTACTCATAAAAACTTAAAACTATTAAACTGTGGTTTATTCATACAGTAGAACATTACTCTGCAATTAAAAGGAATAAACTACTGATATATATGGCAAAATGGAAAATCTCAAAACATTATGCTAAGTGAAAGAAGCTTTACACAAAAGAGTATAGACTGTATAATTCCATTTATGTGAAGTTCTAGAATAGGCAAAACTAATGTAGAGTGAAAAAAATCAGAATAGTGGATACCTTTGGGAGGTGGGGGTGGTAATTAACTGGGAAAGGCCATGAGGGAACATTGCATTCTGGGATGATGGTATTGTTTTATATCTTGTTAGGGGATTAGGTTTCCAAAATCATTGACCATACACTTAAGATTTGGGCATTTTGTTATATGTAGATTTTACTTCAAAAGAAAATAATTATGAACAAATATTGAACTCTAGTTAATAATATTCCTGCTGAAGTATTTGAGAGATCATACTGATATCTACAGTTAGAAAGATGGGTAGATACGTGATAAATTAAGTTTAATAAATTGTTAATGGTTGAATCTAGGCGGTGGGTATAAGGATATTCACTGTAAAATTCTTTCAACTTTGCTGTATGTTTGAAAGTTTTCTTAATAATATGTTGGAAAAAATAAAATGAAACAATAAGGTTTTTTTCTTCTACCAACTGTATATGTTGGAAAGGAAGGTAAAAAGCAATCATTTATATTTTTACTAGCTTTGGGACTCTTTAGAGGGTTTTATTAAGTCAGACTGATTATGCTACTAAATAACATATAGAGAGGTTCATCTAGGTTTTCAGGGAGGCTTATTTTAATTGAGCCACTTAGAAGTTGTGTGCTAGTATAAAGTAAACGTAATTTTCACAAGTTTATTATGGGGTTGGCAAGAGTACAAGAGTACTTCTGATATGTTGAGATCCTAGGAATCAGAGACGCCAGTAGTTCCTTAACACTTTCCCTTCATTTCAGCCGTTAGTTTTAGGGGCAACCCAGATAAATTTTTATTATTTTCTCCTTGGGGTGGGAAAGTTTTTATCTTATTCCTGCCAGGATGTTTCCATCAACTTGACCTTGTGGTCAACACCTCTATTTTTGGCACAATTCCCAGATAGACAAGAAAAAGTTTTCTAATTAAGATGTTTTTCTTCCAGATATTACTCTTACAGTTGTCATTGTTGTTGGACTTCCTAGTATGAGTGACTATTTCTGCCTTTCTTAGCTTGACAGTATCTTGGAATGATGGAAAGAGGAGCACAGGGATGGAAATGAAATTGGAAATCTATAATTAAAATTTTAAGTTCTGCAAGCTTTTTCTGTCAATGCTACACTTTCTCCTAGCACTCAAAGAGTAGCCTTAACAGTATAGGCATGCTGGCAAAGTAAAAACAACAGAAAACAACATTATACAAAATTCAAGCTGTTGTGTTGTGCAGGGGTGTGTCATTTGCTTTTTTAAAAGATTCATTGTAAGTTTCATTGGTAAATTAAAATACGAATTACGGTAAACAGTCGTGAAATATATTGATAATATCATGAAGATTCTATATTTATTGATAACATATAGGAAAGAAATACTACCTTTTTTGTACATTTAATTGTTTTCTGTCTTGTATAGTTAACAGGCTTCTGCCTAATCTCAGCACATATATTCTTATTTCAGGTCCTGTGGGAATGGCTGCTGCTGCTGCTGTGGCAACAGGAAAGAAACGGAAACGGCCTCATGTGTTTGAGTCTAATCCATCTATCCGGAAGAGGCAGCAAACACGTTTGCTTCGGTGAGGGCTCGCTTACCCATATCATTGCTATTCCTCATATACTTTATGTGTGGATGGCAGAATTAGAACATACACTGTGAGGTTCATCAAGACCAAGCTGGTGGGGACAGATGTGGCTCAAATGGTTGGGTGTCCGTCTGCCATTTGGAGGGACCTGGGTTCAATCCCCAGGACCTCCCGGTAAAATTTAAAAAAATTAGAAGGTGCATGGGCTGCCAGGCTCTGTGTGCTGGTGAGCCACCAGTCCCCGGGAGCCATGCAGGAAGATGATGACGTAACAGGAGAGAGACGCAGGGGAGAGACAAGATGAGATGCTCCGAAAGCTCCGGAAACCAGGAGCCAAGGTGGCGCAGGCAGCAGAATACCTCTCTCCTACATTGGAGGTCTTCAGGATTGAATCCTGGTGAAGACTGGAGGAGGAGGAGGAGAAGAGATGGCAGCAAACAGACACAGAGAAATTGCCCAGCGAATGGACACAAAAGAGCAAATGAGGAAGGGGGGGTTTAAAACGGATAAAGTAAATAAATAAATCTTTAAAAAAAATTAAAAAAAAAAAAGACCAAGCTAGATTCCTTTGTGACAAAATTAGACTTCAAAGTAATCTTACAAAATTAAATAAATGTGAAAACATAGAAATCGGATTTAACAGATAGGTAATAACACATCGATTCATTCAGAGAAAATTTGTATGCCTGCTATGTGCCAGGCATTGTTCTGAACATTGGGGATATAACAGTGAACAAAACAAAGCCCTGTAAAGAGCTTATACTCTAGTCAAAGGAGAAAGAAAATAAACAAATATGTAATAAGTTAGGTGGTGGTAAGTGCTAGGGGAAAAAAATGTAGAATACAGAAACTGGGAAGAACAGGTGAGTAAAGAAAAATCCTCTTTGATGAGGATATCTTTGAACAGAGAACTGAAAGAAGTGAAAGAGCAACCATGTGCTCTCCAGAGGAAGAACGTTCTATCAGAGAGAAGAGCAAGAGTAAAGACTTGGTAGTGGTAACATGGTGATCATGTCTGAGTAACAGTCGGGAAGAGAATGAGAGGAGATGTGGTCAGAGTAGTCATGGAGAACTGCATTATGGGGCTGTGTAGTTCAATATAAGGGCTTGGACTTTTACTCTGAGTGAGGTGGGAAGTCATCGCAGGCTTTTGACCAGAGCAATGTTATGATTTGCTTAAAAGGATCACTTGGGTTTCTGTGTTGAGAATAGACTTGGGGGTCCATGGGACATAAACAATCACTACTATATCAATCAAAAAGAATTAGAAGCAAGTCATTTGAATCCCCTTCATATTAAGCATTGAGATAATATAATAAATTCTATTTTATTTATGCTTTTATCACTATAATTTCTGTTTTTAACTGTTTTTATTCTCTTTTCTGATTCAGGAAACTTAGAGCCACATTAGATGAATATACTACTCGAGTGGGACAGCAAGCTATTGTCCTCTGTATCTCACCCTCCAAACCCAACCCTGTCTTTAAAGTGTTCGGTGCAGCACCTTTGGAGAATGTGGTAAGAGTCAGAAATGAGCTGTGCCCTCAGATACTCTTTGCTTTCTATGTATTGTTCACATGCTGATCTTTTGTCTAGCACAATATTTATCACTTTTACCTTCCCCTCATCCAGGGTAGAAGTGGGGACTGTTTTTCAAACTACTTTATGCAAATCAAAATGTTTAAGGATCAGGGAAGCGGCTGTGGCTCAATCAGTAGGGCTCCCGTTTACCATGTGGGAGGCCCCAGTTCGGTTCCCAGGGCCTCCTGGTGAGGGCGGGCCCGCCCGCATGGCGTGGTTGGCTGACCCAGCGAGCACAAGCAGCAAGGGGGGGGATAAATAAATAAATAAATAAAATCTTTAAAAAAAAAAAAAAAAATGTTTAAGGATCATTTGGGAAAGAAAAATGGTATTATGTTTGTTAGGAAACCAATAAAGGATTTTGTAAGAAAATTACTGATTAGGTCAGAAACAAAATGGTAGATAATTCTAAGATGTAAATGTCATGGAGCATTGTATTCATCACTGATTTTTTTTTTTTTTTTACCGGGAGGTACCGGGGATCGAACCCCGGTCTCTCAATATGGTAGACGGACGCCGAACCTCTTGAGCCACATCCGTTTCCCAATCACTGATATTTGAGTTGCATATTTAAAATCTCTCTTTTGCATTTGTTCAAAGAATTTATTTAACACTAGAATGGTGATCTGCCCAGATTTAAATTGCATTTTGTTTTTATTAGGTTAAAATTTAATTGCCTAACATGAAATTTATCAGATTTCTCCCACATTGAATATAGACATTTCAAAGGTTCTGACTTAGTAATCAATTGATAGAGATTTTATTTTTTGCATTGTTTTTTTTCATACCATCTTCCTATCCCTGAAATGTTACAGGTATTTCTTAACTGTTTCTGTTTGAGTTTTCCTCAAAATTCCTGAGTCCCCAGAATTAGGTTGCTTATTAGGACCTTTCCTTAAGAGAATATGGTTGGAAGCATCTAGTTCAAAATGATGTCTGGCAGGCAGCCCTTAATGTCACACTATTAACAAACATGAACTCTGAGCATATCTTCTTTTCTTCAGTATTAAAAATTTAAAACAATTCTACTACTATGATTATGAAATGTGATTATGAAATATATCCATCTAGAAGACTTAGAAAAAAACCTTGGGAAATTACTCTCGAAAAGTCCAAAAGAAAGTTTTAGGAAACTGGAATCCTCCATAGAATGCAAACAGATAGAGACTATGAAACAGGAACAGTCTTAAAGATAGACCAGATGGAGATAAAAAGCAGAAGATATTTTACCATATACAGCCTTATAAACAAGATAGAAATGAGCATGAGTAATAATTGCAGAGATAGGAATAGACTGAAAATTATAAGAAAATGCTATGTATTAATTCTTATAAATAAAAAATGTCAATTAAGTGGATAATTTAGGAAGAAAACAAAATAACCAAAACTGATCTAAATCTCAGTAGAACAATAAACACATAAACCAAAATCCTCAGTAGAGTAATGAACAATACAGATTGAAAAAATGGTCAAAGAACAATTTCCTTCCAAGGAACACTTAAGTCCAGATTATTTTGAGTAATTTCTGTTAAACCTTCAGTTTACAGATAATTCCTTAATCTTATACCAGTAGCTCTCAATTTCAGAAGTAGAACCCATTGCTTGTTATAATCAGTTATGAAGTATATTGCACATAGTCTCACATTAATAACAATCAAAGAAATTACTTAGATTCTATAATATTAATGTCTGTCTTTATTGAGTGCTTACTATGTACTGGGTGTAGTTATAAGCATTTTGTATATATTATCTCATTTAATAATGTTAAAACTATGATATTTACATTTTGTCCACCTGCCTTAAACCATCATTAGTCTTCCTTTTTGCTCTTAACCATAGGCTGAGCAGCGCTCTGGAAAAATTAAAATGCACAGGACTGTTCATCTTTGGAATATGAATTTCAGATTCAAGATAGTCTATTATTTTAGGAGTTTGTTGAAAGGCGTTCTGAAAATTTTACTGAGACTTATGATAGTTGTTGTTTAAACTTTTATTTTCCAGATTCTTGCTTATTTCTCTACACTGTGTTCTGCCCATATTAACTTTTGTTTGTTTGTCTATTATTATTATTGAAATAATGAAAATGCTCTAATAGTGATTGAAATGGTGAATGCACAACTATCTGTGAAAACTATTTTTAAACCTTGATTTTTAGAATCATTCCCCATATTGATTTGTCTTATCTGTGGCTCACTGTCCTCATGTGAAAAATAAGAATGATAAAACCTGCCTTACTGGGGAGCAGTAGAAATTAATTAAAATTGACTATCATTGTCCTACATATAATGGTTAGGGAAAGCTGGCATGAAAAGTGATGTCAAATGGTACATTTTAAAGTTGCCATGCCCTAAGGGCATTCCCTTGGTGGGTCACTGCCATAGCATGTACTTTCATGGGCTTTGAAGCAATAGACCTGGAAATACTTTGTTGAGGCACAGAGAGAGAATTTCCATCTTTTTTAGAACCATAGGAGTTTCTGAAGGTGGAGCTCTTTCCTTAGTGGCAGTAATCTGTAGCATTTAGATGAAGATACACTGGATATGACTAACCAGTTCTACAGGTACAGAAATTATTCACAGTCACAGAGGCAAGAGGGTTATCACCGAGCTTCATTGAAATTGTCCATCTGCCTCTGTTTGATTCTACCTTCCTAGTAAAATGAGGGGACACTGGAGTTGGTCTTGAATTCTTGTTTTAAGTTATTCATTTATTTATATAGGTTTTTAAAAATGGCTTCAAGTTTAAGGAAATGTGGAAACCTATGTTAGGAGTAGTAAAGTATAGCTCTATTGCCTATTTATTCATTTATCAACAAATAACTATTTAACACTGTTAGATACTAAGTGTGAGATAAGGATTCCATCTACACCCTCTTAGGTGTCAAGGTTCAAAACCAGAATAAAACCAACTAGAGATCTGGACTGAGGCAGGAGAGGAAAGGAAAGTGACATAGGAGTGGAGAGAGAATGGGATGAAGCCAACATAACTTCCTGGGCCACAGCCTTTGTCCAGGCTTGGGGCCAGGTGTGCTTCAGAATCACAGGCTGGAAGTTCAGCTTTATGCTGGGGCATCTCTTTGTTGTATGCCTCAGGTGATAATATATTTTTAATCTCAGAGAAGCATATGGGTAAACTTATTTTTTATCTTTTATGGGACCTCCTGAAGACTCCTCTTTTTTTTTTTTAAGATTTATTTATTTATTTATTTATTTACCCCCCCCCCCTTGCTGCTTGTGCTCGCTGGGTCAGCTAACCACGCTGTGCGGGCGGGCTTGCCTTCACCAGGAGGCCCCGGGAACCGAACCCGGGGCCTCCCATATGGTAAACAGGAGCCCCACTGATTGAGCCACAGCCGCTTCCCAAGACTCCTCTTTTATTCAGAAAAGTGTGGCAGTGATACCCTGGATGAAGTGAGAAGAAGAGAGATTGATAGGCAGTTTTGTTTGTTTTGTTTTTGTCCTTAAGTATTGGTATTTTTATTTTTGGGGACAGATTCCCAGGAGTAGGATTACTGGTTCAAAGGGTATGTTTAGTTTCTTTTCTTTTCTTTTTTTTTTTTTTTTTCAATTATTAGAGAAGTTGTAAGTTTACAGAAAAATCATGCATAAAATACAAACTTCCCATATACCACCCTATTATTAACACCTTGCGTTGGTATGGTACATTCGTTACAATTCATGAAAGAACATTTTTATAATTGTGCTATTAACTCTACTCCATCATTAGCAATAGGGTTCACTTGTTCTACAGTCCTGTGTTTAATTTTTATTCTAGTAACATATATACAACCTAAAATTTCCCCCTTTTAACCACATTCAAATATATAATTCAGTATTGTTAATTACATTCACCATGGTGTGCTACCATCACCACCATCTATTACTAAAACTTTATGATCAACCTAAATAGATAAAAACACTATACAATTTAAGCATTAACTCCCCATTCCCTACCCCCACCCCAGGCCCTGATAAACTGTATTCTAGATTCTAACTCTATGAGTTTGCTTATTCTAATTATTTCTATACAGTATTTGTCCTTTTGGGTCTGGCTTATTTCATACAACATAATGTCTTCAGCATTCATCCCTGTTATCATATGTACCAGAATTTATTTCCTTTTTTTTAAAGCTGAGTAATGTTCCATTGTATGTATATACCACATTTTATTTATTCAGCCATCCATTGATAGATACTTGGGTTGCTTCCACTGAGTGGTTTTTAACTTTAGTTGTAAAGCCAGCTACTTGACACTGACACTGTGTGACATAATAAAGGTGTGAACTGTGGTTTTTGGGATAGCAGGCATAAGTTGGAAAACATACAAACCTGTGTTTCATCATATCTATGACACCATCAATTATGAGGCATCATTATTTTATGTACCACAAAGAAAGAAAAAACTGGGAAGCGGCTGTGGCTCAATCAGTAGGGCTCCCGTTTACCATATGGGAGGCCCCGGGTTCGGTTCCCGGGGCCTCCTGGTGAAGGCAAGCCCGCCTGCGCGGCGTGGTTAGCTGACCCAGCGAGCACAAGCAGCAAGGGGGGGATAAATGAATAAATAAATAAAATCTTTAAAAAAAAAAAAAGAAAAAACTGACAAACTCTGACATAGTGCTTTTTTTATCACTTAGAATTTTTATATTATACTTATTCAGAGAGATCTTTCAGGTTTACTCGACATAGATTTTTATCATATATTGCTTTCTGCATTCATAAAAAGGAAAATGTAAGTGAAATAAATTAAGATATTCCTAAAACTTTTTCACACTCAGAGTCCAACTCATCACAGTTACTTCTTGTTTCAGAGTCCTCATTGTCTGCGTTTTTTCATGTAATGTTGTTCTCTCTGCCATCAAGTTAGTATTGCAGTTCTTGAAAGAGTGCACTGCTAATAGTCTCTGAGATTTTTTCCCAAGCTACAACAAGTTTGATGTTGGTGCTTATTGATTTTACCAGAAAGGGTCATTGGAAATCAAGACTCATTCCTTTCTCAAATGGTACTAAATGGTTTGTTGAGTGAAAAACAAGGGTTTGCAATTGTCTGGTCAAGCCTCCAGGGTTAACAACCCTGTTTGCATATGTACAGGTAGTGACAGTTATGCCCAAACTATTGCCTCGCCCACGACAATTTTAAAATATATCCTAATTTCAGAAAATTGATAAATTAAAGGGGGGAGGCATCTCAGAATTGATGGATCACATAGAATTGAAATGCTATCTTTATAATTTTGGGAAAGTTACTTAATTTTACTAAGTAAATTTAGATAGAAAGAAATGCCATGGTTACACTTGAGGTTGTGTGTTGCAAATTACAATGAGGGGTGTTCTACTAGCTTTAAAAAAAAAAAAAAAAAAAAACTCAAATTATTTTTAAGGAATTACAGCCATAAGTTTAGTAACCTGGATAATAATTCCTAGAATTTTACTGACTCATAAAAATGGCTGAAGTTGTTTGAAACTGGCTAATAATGTAAAAGTAATAACCTAATGTTTCCTGTCTTCAAATGCAAGATATTTCCAGCACAATGAAATTTGTTTTTATAATTTTATTAATTAGTCTAACATTGTGCCAACATGCTACAGCTATGACATAACTCTGATACATTAATAAAGTTCAAAGACCAGAAGCTAAACTTACAAGATTCAGGTTTTCTGTGAATTAAAAACTCTACATAGAATACAGAAACCTAGAAAGCAGAGACTATAATCCTGTAAAGTTGCCATGGCAACACTAGCTGCTTATGTTATAATAAATATAATGGCAATAATTTTTGAAATTTTCTTTTTTTTAATTAGAAACCAGGACAAATTAAATCCCTGGAGTAATAATGATTCTACAAGTTTGTACCACCACCACCACCACCCCCTTTTTTTTCCCCATCCCCTTATTTGTTGCCATTTTGGAGGATTCTTTAACTGTAGGATAGTACTATTTAGCCAACTATAATTTTCACTCTTCAGATACTTTGGGTAGAGTATGGCCATCTTTCTCCTTTCTGCTTCTCTTAATGAGGCACTTATAAGGAAGTGTTTCCTATTGAGAGTCCAGTCCACTTAGTAGAAAACCCAGGCCTCAAATATTATCATAACTTCTGGGCAAACCTCATTTTCTCTTTCCTTTTTTTCCAAGATAATGTCTTCAGCCCTGAAAGCAAGTTAATTTCCTGTCCCATCTTGCCATATTTCTATAACCCCATGGCTTCTTTGTTATCCCAAAAGGTGGCCTCATCCCCCTAGTGTATTCTTCTAAGTTAATGAACCCATTATTGATGGTTGTAGGATTCAGTATCTGTCTATCCTCTCTCATGGTAGAATATGAGTATGTACAAATGTACTGCTGGCAAGTTCTCTCTTACGAGAAACAGTTCACTGACAGTAAAGAGGAATGGAGTCAAAGAACAACAGTATATGGTTCAAACCTGTGGTTGTTAGAGATCCGAAGCATCATGAGTTTGAAGTTCACCTCTGTCACCAGGGAGTACCGGAAGGGAAGAAGACTTGACCTATGGGGCTTTTTCTGGCCCCGGGCCTTACTGGTGGTGGCGCCTTTGCTACCCAGCTACAAAATAACCTTTTGGTATTTTTCTCTGATTCCTTTTAGTCCAGCATGTTGTGTATTTGAATCTCCCATTTGGTGGTCTGGCTTTGCAGGAAAGTAGCAGCAGTTCAAAATATGAATTTTAGAGACACAAGATCTTCAGGATCTTGAAAATGATGGTAGCCTAAGTGTTTATCAAATGGCCTGGGAAATGCAAAAGAATAACGAATGCCATTGCTCTTACTTCTGGAACAGGTGATGGAGCCAGTGCACGCTGAGAAAACATAATTTTAACTGAGAAGCAGTATTTCTATAGAATTTTTCCACTGGTACTTTTCTACCGTTGTTACCTGTAATTTCATCATCTTTTCATTTAATTCTGTTCTGTGTGATGTCTTTGGGGCCACCGGGTATTTTTATCTGCTAGTTGTAAAAGTGTTTGTTCTTAGGGCTCTGCACTGGCTCAGGGAGGCCAGCCCCACCCACTCTCTTGTTGCCTGGCACCAGCCCTCCCTGGTTGTTGGGCATCTTGTTTACTTCTGCCCTTAATTCCCTGCAGGTGCGTAAGTACAAGAGTATGATCCTGGAAGACCTGGAGTCTGCCCTGGCAGAACACGCCCCCGCGCCACAGGAGGTTAACTCAGAACTGCCGCCTCTCACCATCGATGGAATTCCAGTCTCTGTGGACAAAATGACCCAGGTAAGGGGCGGGAAATGAGAGAATACAAAAGACAAATGGCACGGGTGTGGGCAGGCCTCTGATCTCTTTCCTAGCTTTGTCCTCAGTGACACCACCAAAGATTAATATGCAAGCTATAAAGTCTGGTAGTGAAAGTGGCAACCATGGTTGGGAGCACTGTTGCCTGAAGAGTGCTCCCAACCATGGGAAGGGATGAGTTCTCCTTTTTCTGTTGGCAGTTTTCTTCCTTCACTTTGGACCTTGAGTTGTATAAAAAAAAATCTTACAGCTTGGGGTAGGTTTGAACAGGAGAATGTTAGGAGTCTGATGAATTGTAATAAAGTGGGGCCAAGCGCCTTCTCTTTTCGTGTAAATTCTATATCACCATGTTATTGCCAAATAAGGCTTCCCTCCCCAGAGAATAAGAATGTAAAACTCAGAAGGACACCCTCCTGAGTCACTGATTGCCTCTCTCTTCCTTTGAAAAGGGGAATTTTTAGCCTGATAAGTGAGCATACTTTAATAATTCTTTTTTTTTTTTTTTTTTTTTTTTTTAAGATTTTATTTATTTATTCATTTATCCCCCCCTTGCTGCTTGTGCTCGCTGGGTCAGCTAACCACGCCGTGTGGGCGGGCTTGCCTTCACCAGGAGACCCCGGGAACCGAACCCGGGGCCTCCCATATGGTAAAAGGGAGCCCTACTGATTGAGCCACAGCCGCTTCCCTCTTTAATAATTCTTGATGAGACTGTACCTTTTATTTTATTTAACTTTAAAAGAGATAGATTGTTCAGGATCAGACACCATTTTATAAACACATTTTCCCCTTACCTTATTTCTTTATTAATGTACTTCTATCTTGCTAAATCCACGGTCAGTTTTCTTTCCTTAACTTGTTCTTCCAGCAGCATTTAACAGTTTTTCTCCTCTTCCTCTTCTCATCTGATCAATGTTGGCATGTCACAGGTCTCAGTCCTCAGCCCTCTATCTATAGTTTTTCTCTAAGTGATCTCATCCTATCCTGTGGGCTTTACATCCCCTCTTTTTGCTGATTACACTCCAATCTGTAACACTATAAATCTCTGTATTAGATACTTCCATTAGATGTATACTAGACATCTTAAACTGAAGGTGTCCAAGACAACCCTTGATTGTCCCCCTTCTCCACTCCTAACGTGTTCCTCCCCTAGTCTTTTCCATATCAGTGAATGACGCCACCATCCATCTGGTTGCTCAAGCCCCCAGAATAAGAGTAGTCCTTGATTTTCCTATTTTGACCCCTACTCCAAACCATATCTAATTCATCAGCAGGTCATGTTGGTTTACCTCCAAAATGTTCACTGAATCTTTCTTCTCAGTTTCCGTCACCACCCAAGGTCCAGCCTGTAGCATCTCTCAAGTAGACCATCTCAATAGCCCTTGATCCCTTTACTACCACTCTAAACCTACTGCAGTCCATTTTCCACACAGCCTTCAGAGAGTTTTGGTTTTTTTTGAAAACTTAGATCATATCACTCTCTTGTTTAAGCCCCTTAACATCTCTCCATTATTCCTAGAATAGAATTCAGACTCTGCCATGGCCTCCCCCACAGTCACTGTACTTCACTCTTTTTCTCAGAAAACCCAAACTCATTCTTTTTGTCAAAACAAAACTTTCTTTTTGTCAAAAAACCCAAGCTCATTCTTTTTTTTTTTTTTTTTTTTTTTTAAGATTTTATTTATTTATTCATTTATCCCCCTCTTGCTGCTTGTGCTCTCTGGGTCAGCTAACCACGCCGTGTGGGCGGGCTTGCCTTCACCAGGAGGCCCCGGGAACCGAACCCGGGGCCTCCCATATGGTAAAAGGGAGCCCTACTGATTGAGCCACAGCCGCTTCCATCCAAGCTCATTCTTTTGCTTTTGCTAGTCCCCCTGCCTGGAACATTGTTCTTCCAGATCACTACATGACTGATTTGACCTCATTCAGCTCAAGTATCCTCTCCTGAGCCAAGCCTTTCTTGATGATCCCATCTAATGGAGCTTTCTCCTCCCCACCAAATCACCACCTCTTACATCCCCGATTTATTTATCTTTATAGCTCTTATCATCCTTAAAATTATCTTATTTATTAACATTTATGCTTGTTTGTGGTCTTTATCTCTAGCTGGAATATGAGAGCAGGAACTTAGTTTATATTCTTCACTACTGTCCAGTGAAGCTACCTCTGTCCTAAAATAAAACTAATCATCTAAATAATAGTATATATCTGTTTAAAAATGACCTAAGAGTCAGAGTAAAAACGGATCAAGTCATGTGGGAAACCCCTCCTCAGTAGGTAGGTATTCACTTGGTACAGACATTGATGATACTGTTTGGGAGGTGTGGCACTTTTCTTCCACTTTAAGTCTGAACTAGCAACTTGGTCTAAAGTAGTACTACATTTTATAAATGTAAAGCTAAATTGTGATCTTTTGATTGTTAGATTCATAGACTTTTCTGTGAACACTTGGAGGACTCTAAATAATGGTTCAAAAGGAAAGCATTATCTAAGTTTTGTTGTTTTTTTTTTAACTGTCATTTCATAGCTGCTATTATTCTGTGCCTAGGGCCATTTCATCTGGTTAAATTAAAGAAAGCATAAGGTAAATGTTTTTACCTGATTCATGTAAAGAATCTACTCTATAATTCAGATATAAAGTATACCTAAAGCTTGACCAAGCTTCTGGCTTAGAATACTATATTAGGTAGACTCCTCTCCTGTGATGGATATATTTTCCCTCTGTCACATTTGGTGAGTTAGGTTGTGACAATCTGAGGTTTTATGATTATATTAAATTCACGGATACTAATTGTTATGAAAATTGACTGATGGCCACAAAGCAGTTTAGTTATCATTTTGGAGATAAAACATTCTGTTGGTTTGGTTTTTTGTTGTTGTTGTTTTTCCATTCTTTTTTGAATTATGCACTCAGTAGAGCTTGGCGCAGGGGTTGATGCAAAGAAGCTGGTATCCATTTCAGACTTGGAGGTAATTTGTTGGAGGCACACATTTTCCTTGTCATCACACATTCCCTCCTTTCCCTTCTCACTACAGATGATGACTGAAAAATAAAACATAACAAAATAAAAACAAACATGATGAGGAGGAATAAGCAGGATGATGAAAATCTTAGGTCCCAACTAAACCGGACTTTTGTGAATCTGGACCCTAAGGGTTTGGGTTTTTCCTCTTCAATCTTGTGTGTGTGTGTGTGTGTTTTCCTCAGATATTGTCTTAACCTGAGTCAAATCCCTTCCTCTTCTAATTGATCCTAAAGCTTTTCACTTTTGATGGTAATAAAAGTAGGATTTTATTTCAAACCAAGAAAAAATCTATATTAGTTAGGCTTCTTCAGAGAAATAGAACCGACAGGTTGTGTGTGTAGGTGTGTAAATATTACAAGATTTATTATAGGAGTTGGCTTGCATGACCACAGAGATTGGCAAGTCCAAATTCCACAGGGCAAGCTGCAAGTTGGGAACACCAATGAAGATTTCGATAAATTTCCCAAGAGAAGCTGCCTGGCTAAAGTACAGAGAAATTCTTCTTCCTGACTGCTGAAATATCAGTTCTCCCTTAAAGGCCGTCAGCTGATTGGATGAGACTTCTCTCATTGCTGTAGGCAGTCTCCTTTGTTGATTTTAGAGGTAATCAGCCATAGATGCAATCAACTGACTAATGATTTAAATCCACAGTAACAATAAGGCAAGTACTTGCTTGACCAAACAACTGGATACCATAATCTAGCCAAGTTGACACAGTCCACTCTTGCCAACTTGGCACCCATACACATCCCCTTAAGCCATACTTAATCTCTAAACAAAAACAGTGACAATCATACTTTTACCTAAGCTAATTCAACTGTCTTGCAATACAACTGGAAACACACTAACCCTTTCCCCAGAAAAGGATGCAAGTCCTTGGGTAATATTCACTCTTAAACTTGATATCCTATAACTTCAGTGCTATAACATAAGTTATATTAGGCAAGGGTATATAAGTACAAGCACTTAAATATAAATTGTTTTGGGAGCCGATGTGGCTCAGTGGTTGCACCAGCTTCCTGCATATGAGGGTCCGGGGTTCAATCTCCAGCCCCAGTACCTCAAAAAAAAATTTTTTTTTTTTTAATAAAAAGAGAGCAGGTGTGGCTCGAGCACTTTGAGTTCCCACCTCCCACAAAAACGAACAACAAGCAAAACAAACGGAAAAACCAACTCAGGGAAGCCGATGTGGTTGAATACCATCTTCCCATATGCAAGCTCCTGGGTTCAATCCCTGGTACCGGATACCTCAAAAAAAACAAGCAAACAAACAAAAAATAAACAAACAAACAAACAAAAAATATATATATATAAATTTGTTTGAAGATGCCAATAAAAATGTAAATTGATTTTTTAAAAATTTCCAAAAGGCTGTTTGGCAGTGCATATCAAAATCTAAAATGTGCATGCCATGCCCTAGAAGTAAATGATGATATATGTTCGCTGTTTATCACAGCATTGTTTATAATAGGAAAATTTGGAAACAACAGAATTGATTAAATTATGGTGGCAATGTTTAGAATTTACATGGGAAGAGGAACCGCTTGGTCCAAAAGAGACTAGAAGTGAAATAGCATACTCTAAAAATGATGATGTTTTTCTCAATTCCTGTGATATATTAAGTTTAAAAAGGTTATAAAACAGCATTTCTTACATACTCTAATTGGGGTGTAGGGATTTATTTTTTGTTTCTTTTGGGGAGCTAGATTTTCTTTTATTTCAGGGAACACAAAATTGAGGTGCTTTATCACATTTGTCTAAACCCTGTACACAAATGTGCCCATGCATGTATGCAGGTGTAAAGCTTTGGAATATTGACAGTGGTTATCTATGCATGGTGACATCCGGGGGGATTTCATTTTCTTTGTCTAATAAGTTTGAATTATTTTTATAGCCAGAGAAACACAATAAAGTATTTTCACGTTTTAAACTTGAATTTTTTTAAGGGCAGATTTGATGATGCTTCTGCTTTGTTTTGTCTGAAGATTGCTTGCAGAACCCATTGATTTCATATAATTCTATATAAGATCCTAAGATATGTTCTGAATCATTCAAAGAAAGTAAATTATGTTCACTATTGTTCTAATGTTATATGTTCATTATTTTCATTCTTTATTAATTAGAAAAGCAGCAGGGTTTATTGTAAAGAATGCTAACTTGGAGTCAGAAGACCTAGTCCTAGGTCTGTTCTGTTCTATCAGCCCTGGTTTAGTTTCATCTTCTTTTTTTTTTTTTTTTTTTTTTAAGATTTATTTATTTATTTACTTTATCCATTTGAAACCTGTCCCCCCTTCTCCCCCTCCCCCCATTTGCTGTTTTGTGTTCATTTGCTGGGCAATTCTCTGTATCTGTTTCTTGCCCTCTCTTCTCATCCTTCTCCTCCTGTCTTCACCAGGATTCAATCCTGGGGACCTCCGATGTGGGAGAGAGGCATTCTGCCACCTGCGCCACCTCAGTTCCTGGATTTTTGGCACATCTCGTCTTGGCTCTCCCTTGTGTCTCTCTCCTGTTACGTCATCTTCTTGCTGTGTAGCTCGGTGGGCCCTGGCGGCGCACCCGCGCACCTTCTATATTTTTTCTTTATTTTACCGGGAGGTCCCGGGAATCGAACCCAGGTCCCTCCATATGGGAGACGGATGCCCAACCATTTGAGCCACATCCGCTCCCCTACCTAGTTTCATCTTCTAAAAGTGGAACTAATACATGCCCTCCTACTTTATGGATGGAGTTAGAAGAAGAAAAAAGGAGGTATTATATAGGAAAGTGTTTTGAAGACTAAGGTACCACACCAAGGTATTATTACTAATTATTAATGTTAACTATGTGTGTTAACTATATTAACTTTTGAATAACCTGAACACACCATCTCTCACCCATGCTTTATTACAGAAAATTAATGAACCTAGATTTTTTATTTTGCTCTGCAATAAAATGGAGCAATACAGGTTACAACATATATTTCAGATTGAAAAATTGAGGCATAAATAGAGGAAGCAATTTGGTTAAGTTTATAAAGCAAGTTGGTGAAGAAAATAGATTTAGGGTCAAGTCCATATTGCAGTGCTTTCTGCTATTTTTTCTGTAAAACTGTATTGTGATTGTCACACAGATTGAATCTTTCACCTTATCTACACTAAATATTAGTGTATTAAAATAATTTATTGATTTGCTGTAAAGACTATCAAAATTGTCTCCTACACAGATAGAAATTACACATAAAAGAGTAGCTTAAGTTCTGTGTAAACTAAATAACCTATTCTATTAGGAAGCAGTTCTATTAAATTAATATTTTTAGTAATATAATGAAAATTTTAATTTCTTGGTTCCTTTAAGAATAGTGGCTAGAACTTTATCCTATAACTGTCTGCATACCTTGCATAAGAATTGGAGTTAGTCAAGAAAAGATTTAGCAGAAGAAATCATTAATTTGGGGTAGATTCTGCAGCTTCAGAATTGGTTTACAGTGGGAAGCGGCTGTGGCTCAATCAGTAGGGCTCCCGTTTACCATATGGGAGGCCCCGGGTTCGGTTCCCAGGGCCTCCTGGTGAAGGCAAAGCCCGCCCGCACGGCGTGGTTAGCTGACCCAGCGAGCACAAGCAGCAAGGGGGGGATAAATGAATAAATAAATAAAATCTTAAAAAAAAAAAAAAAAAAAAGAAAAGTGATTTATAACTTGAACAATAAAGGCTTTAAAAAAAAAAAAAAAAAAAAGAATTGGTTTACAGTGAAACATCACCTTTTCCAGAGGTTTTGAAAGCCAAGTTAGCTTACTAGGATACTGCAGACCAGACACCAGAGGATGGATTAAATCAGTGCTTCTCAGATTTCCTTGTGCATTCAAATCACCTGGTGGTCTTGGCCAAATACAGATTATGAGTCAGTAGATCTGGAGTGGGACCTGAGATTCCTCTGCCTTTCTAGCAAGTCGTCCCCTGTTTTTGCCCGTGCTGCTGAGTCTCACTTTGAGTTCAAGGAATTGCATAATTTCTTGAAGAGCCTTTATTATGTTATGCAATAATTATGATTTTGCTAGTGAAGAGCTAGTGCTCTTTTACCACACTTGAGTCCTATAGAATTCCCTTGTTCATGGGAGGTTGTGAATCTTTTTTGGAATCTATCTTAGAAAAGATCCAGGCAGAAATGATAATTGTAGAAAAGAAATCTCTGGAAAGACCTGTCCAATATTATTGGTTAAAATTCACTCCTCTTTCTCTCTCCCTCCTTGAACTTACTGTCTTCCTTTTACTCTCACTGGGGCAGTCTTTGTTGCTTTAATATTCCCTTGGAGTGATGATGCAACAAGATAGTAACTCTTCACCAGTTTTCAGGGAAACCTTCAGAAACATTCAGCACAGTGACTGCTTCATTAGGAAGAAGTTATTCACAGGACTCTACTGCTTTACTTTATAATACTGACCAAAGTTTTAACTCTGTAAAAAACTGTTTAATATTTCTAATAAATTCTCTAAATCATAGTGAATAAATAGAACAGGTCTATAAACAGTGACCCTAAATGAAATGAGGTTTTACACTTGAACAAAACAAAATGAAAACACATTTCTTCATTGTATATGAATTGCTCAAAAATGTGTGGGTTTTTCCCCTCAAGTAAAAACTGTTTCACCATAAGTCTTGAGAATGTATTCCTTTGGTGAGCCCTAAAAATGGAGGTGTTTTGTTTGTTTTTTTAATGGAGTCTGGTTTATAAGTGTTAGTGGTACATTTCCTGAATGTAGAGAAACAGAATCCTTATGTTCAGGTCTTGACATGGAAAAAGCGATGCTCTGGGAAAGGTAGACTCAGAACTGATTGCCAAAGGGACGCCAGAAGTTACTTCATCTAGGCCCTTTATCGTACAGGTAAGGAAACTGAGGGAGCTAGGGATCTCGTTCCCTTCCAAAATGGCACTTTTCAATATTAAAATTAGTAATTTAAAACTTAAAGTAATATTGTATGCGGTAAAAAGGAGCCCTCCAACTAGAGCCTTCTATAATTTACTGATGTTGCAATTATTTAAAACCTTTTTGAAATTTCTCCTTTGTACTTTCCCCTAGAGCCATTTTTTCCCTGACACAAAGAGAAAGCTGTTTATTGCTCTCTGGCCAGAATGTATTTTGAACCTCAAACTCTGTCACCTGTTTTGATCATCAATCTTATTTACCATAACTGACTCTTTATTTTGTAAAATCAAGTCCAGCCTCAAAGGAAAAAGTATTGCTGCCTGTAAGAATATTCAGAAGAATTTGATGTATGTAATGATGGTAATCCCAAAAAAGGAATACCCTCCTAATGGTGACCCTGAGAGGAATTGCAGCATGCTCAGTCACTGAATATGAATTAACTCTGGGCTATGAGACTTTTTTAGAAGAGATGGAGTATGGGAAACAATTCAGGTCATCTATCTTTTTTTTTTTTTTTTTTTTAAGATTTTATTTATTTATTCATTTATCCCCCCCTTGCTGCTTGTGCTCGCTGGGTCAGCTAACCACGCCGTGCGGGCGGGCTTGCCTTTACCAGGAGGCCCCGGGAACCGAACCCGGGGCCTCCCATATGGTAAACGGGAGCCCTACTGATTGAGCCACAGCCGCTTCCTCCAGTGTATTTTTAATTTCATTTATTGCATCTTTCATTCCTATAAGATCTGCTATTTTTCTATGTATGCTTTCAAATTCTTCTTTGTGCTTATCCAATGTCTTTTTTTTTTTTAATAGATATAAAACATTTTATACAATATTTTAGCAAATTCAATCCACTAATATGTGAAACTGATATTACTTCATGTTTGTTTCTAGAATACAATTTTAGTTTACCATTCATACATTTATTAATATCATCCCATGGCCAACGATACTAGCTGAGTCTTCTCAAACATAGTGGTACCATCCTAGGTACAGAAAAAGAAAAGTTGTCTGTAAAGGAAAGAACAACTTTCAGTCGAGTGATTGTGCTGGGAAGAGAAACTATTTGAGTTATAGCCCGGGTTATTATGGAGTAGTAGGGAAATTTAGAAACAGAGTAGCTTCACAAAGAGAACAGTACCATTCTTGAAAATAACTATGCAGATTTTAGGTGACCAGAATTTGTGGGTGGGTCTGATCCACAAGGAAATTCTGGGGCCTGAGATTCTTCTAGGTGTTATTCTGCTGTCTCTCAATATGTAGATCTCTACCATCTATCTTTGATTGCATTATCTTAGGAATGAATAGCCTGTCTTTATCCAAGTGTCTTGTTTTCATTCTTAGGATAAGTGTATATAATCAATTTAGTTATTTTAGGGGGCGGATGTGGCTCAAATGGTTGGGCGTCCATCTGCCATATGGAGGGCCCTGGGTTCGATCCCCAGGACCTCCCGGTAAAATAAAAAATATATATATAGAAGGCACATGGGCCACCAGGCTCTGTGTGCCGGTGAGCCTCCAGGCCCTGGGAGCCATGCAGCAAGATGATGATGTAACAAGAAAGAGACGCAGGGGATAGACAAGATGAGATGCTCCGAAAGCTCTGAAAACCAGGAACTGAGGTGGCGCAGGTGGCAGAACACCTCTCTCCTATATTGGAGGTCTCCAGGATCGAATCTTGTGAAGACTGGAGGAGGAGGAGGAGAAGAGATGGCAGGAAACAGACACAGACAATTGCCCAGCGAATGGACACAAAACGGCAAATGGGGAAGGGAGGATTTAAAATGGATAAAGTAAATAAATCTTTAAAAAAAAAAAAAGGTTAAGCTTATATAAAAAAAAAATTTGTTATTTTAGCATTAAAAACTGAGGTATAGTAACCTTTCAGGGTGAAACTATCCTCAGTCTTAGGTCTGTTTGTTTTCTTCTTCTACTTTTATCTTTGATCTTTAATCCAGTTGTAGAAATAATTGGATCATTTTAGAAAGTGAAAAGTAACCATAAAAAATTATGTTTTTCTAAGATCTTCAGCTATACTACTTAGTAATGAGACTTGACAATATAAATTAGATCAGAAAATTAATAGGCCTATCATCTAATCCTAAAAGATACGTCTCTGACTTTGAACAGGTGCAATGTGTTTTTTTTTTTTTAAATATTAGGCGGGAACTGAAGTGGCTCAAGCAGTTGAGTGCCCCCCTCCCACATGGGAGGTCTTAGGTTAGGTTCTGGTGCCACCTGAAAAAACGCAAAGCAAAACAAACTTAAAAAGCCAACTCAGGGAAGCCAATGTGGTTCAGTGGTTGAATGCTGGCTTCCCACATATGAGGTCCTGGTTCAACCCCTGGCCCCCAGTACCTAAAAAAAAAAAAAAAATAGGCAGAGACTATATAGGTAACATAAAAATATCGGTTGCATTCTTAATTAGAACATAATGAGCACTTTTTGAGTAGAGAAAAAGAATAAGGGTATATTCAGTAATACTAAAAGAAGGGACTCATATAAATTCCATATTCAGTATACAACTAGACTACGGAAAATATTTTCAATTTATATGACAAAGAATCAGTTCCTTCTAGAACAGATTGATTTCCTTAAAATAAATAAGAAGATAATTAGAAAAATAGGCAAAGCTTTATAAACAGTTCACTGAAAAAAAAAAAGTCCAGTAAACATATTTTAAAAACTCACCCTCATTAGTAATAGAAATTAAAATAAGGAACCACCCCCACATACACACAAATGAGCCAAAATAAGATCAGTAATATAAAAAGTAGGGGAGAGTATGAAAAATTGGATATTGTCGGTGTTCGTGAGAGTGCAATTGGCAAAATCTTTTCTAGAGGAGAATTTGGCAATGTCTGTTAAATGCATATACTTTTAAACTAGCAATTCCACTTTTCTGAATTTCTCCTAGAGAAATACTTTACACATGTACACAAAGACGCATCTATACACTGTAAGAGAAAACAAACAAACAAACAAACAAAACCTGAAAACAACTTAAGGGGAACAGTTAAATAAAATGGAAGATATGTACTATAGATATTGTGCAACTGTTAGAAAGAATGAAATTATCGTAGTTGCACTACTATGAGAAGTTCTCTATGACAGAATGTTGAGTAGAAAATCACATTGTAGTAAAGAATGTCCAATATGGTACCTTTTGTGTTTTTTTAATTACATAAAAACTGTACCTTCCCAGCATATATTTATGTAATGTGTAGAATTTGGCTTGTAAGGAAGGATACTTACCAAATTGATATCAAGGGTTACCTCTGGACAGGGGATTGGATATAGGGAACATGGAGAGCAAAGAAGACTTTGCTGTATTTTTTAAATTTTTTTATGCAAAAGAGTATAACAAGGGTAAGCTAATAAAAACTGACCAAATCTAACATTACTTTAAAGACAAGCTAGCTTTTTAAGGGCATTTTGATTAATCAAAGGGAGGCAGTTTGGAAGATTCATGGGATGTGGAGATAACGGAGCAGAAGTTTTGACTCAAAAGAGAAGAGTCTAAAGAAATTTCTGAGTGTCTTAATTAGCTATCCCTAGAAATCACTGATTTTGAAGTTAAACTTATCTTTCCTTGCAAACCTGCTTTTCCCATGTTTTCCAAAATTTGAATGGATTTTTATGGGAAAATGAGATTAAGAGAAGCCAATGTTTCTGGTAGCACTGGGTTATGGGAATAAGTGGAAGGATTGGTATTGCTGATAAAAATCACTTTCATTTATTTCTGTGAACAGAAATAATTCCAAATAATAAGCAAAAATATCATTTGCTTTAGCTTTCTAATACCTTTTAAATATTCATTTGAATATAATTGGCTTTACCAACCTGGAAGTTCATAATTTTAAATTAATGAAGCTACAGACTGAAAATTACCTAGTTTTCCTTCCCTGCCTTCTTCTTGTTTTCCTGTAGAAAACATCACTTTTCATCATGGTATGACTTAAGCTGCCTTCTCTTTACATGTATTATGTCTTCTCTGACCTCTTCAATAAAGGTGGAGCTAGCAAACATTTTGGTCTGAAAGACCCTTTCTTGGTAATTGAGCCTAAATGGACATGAGAAGCCTCAAAATCCCTATACTCAGGCTATAGGCAGAGCAAAGTTAGAGAGTGTGAGAGGAAAAGGGTATTTGGGGATATATAAGAATAATAGGTTGTTGGGCAGCAAAGAAGTAAATGAATTTATAAGTGGCAAATTTCCAGCAATTCATTTTGACTAGACTAAACTTTCTAGAGTTTTGGAAAATTTTTTATTTTAAAACCACCTATGGTTTCTACGTAATCTACTTTTGACTGCCACTGGCCTGGATTTTACCTTTTTCTTTGCTGAAAGGGAACAGTAGCATTTTCTACTTTCTGCTGGTTTGGAATGGGGTTTACTGACCAAGCTGGGGCATTTCTGGCCCACATACATCCCTAAATCAGAATGAAAGAGGCCAGAAAAGCTTGTTCCAGTCCAATTAAAGGACAGTCTGAGAAAAGTTAGGCTTAACTTCTGCTGATCCTGTTGATTGTCTCCCCCGTGGATTAAAGACAAGCCTTCCTTAACAAGCACATTGAGTAGCTTGGGTTTCCAAAACTCTCCAGGACCAGTAATTAATCCAACTGGTAATGAGACCACAGTGATGAATTCTGGAAAGGAATTATTTAACTCTTTCTATATTGAACAGCTAGTTTTCCTTTATAGTCACTTTAGCCTTAGCATTATTTATTTATTTGGGACAGGGTATAAAAACATTCTAGTGGAATATTTATTGCCTTTTTCAGTCAATTCAGACTCTCTGCATTTAAGAGCAAATAATGTCCTCATCTCCAAAATGTACAGACTTGAAAAAATGAATTTTTACCTCTCCTTTTGAAGTGAAGGCAACTTTTGTACAGTGCTAATTAGCACTTTGCTAAGCTAAGCTCTGCCTGTGAATTAGAACTTGTACACTTGCAGTTAATTTCACTCCAGTTCCATTTTTTAATGTGTGGGGTTCCTGCCTGTGGAAATACCCTTCGCTTTGTGTTGCTTCCCATTCTCCTGCCTCTCATATCAACCTCTAGTGCCATCTTCCTAGGAGTTTAAAAATTTCACACCCAGAGATTTCTGGCACATAAAACATCTTTGAAAGGTTTCCTGGTTCTCTCCTTCTTCTAATTATGATTACCCTTAAGACACATTTTCTGATGATTTCCATTAGTAATCTGCCTATGAATTTTTTTAAATGCTCAAGGGTCCAGCAGAGCATGTCACTTCAACTACCTATATATTAGGGATAGACTGATAACAGTGTCCTTTCTCAAGGCAAAGAATTGGCCCAGACGATCATTTTAGTTCCTTCTTAGTTTTAGCATTCTTTATTTCTCATCCTCAACCATGTTTACACAGATACATATAAATTCATTCTTTTGCCTCCTTTTACCTTTTTCCACTATAGTCCATTTGGAAAAACCAAGGATGAATGTCTATGTATATCAATTGAAAAATGTTTCAAAATGTTGGCTTTTTCTTTGCATTTGGCAGAATAGACACCTTAATTTTCCCCAATTTATAAATAAAATCGTATTTATCTTTGAAATTTTTCTTTTTGGCAAATGTTTACATTTGGCCTTTGGGAGAAACTCAATAGCAGATTTATAATTAAAACTGTATTGGATTAAAGCCATGTTGTTTCTGAATCCTTATTTATTTTGCATTTGAGTAGTCATGGTTTGTTTAATGGATTTGAAGGGTAGATGGTTAAAGCATCTTTTTTGAGAAAGAACAATTTTTTCTCATTATAAAATCAGAATTATCAATCAGTTGCCACATAGCTATCATGCACCCACTGGGATCTATACACAGTCCCCTATAAAACTTACATGAAATAATCAGAGAATTGGACTGTATATAATTTAAGCTCTAGATTTTATGGTAAGAGTTGTGAATGCTGTAGGAGATGCTGCAAGAAGATGGGTGATGACTCAAGTAATAATAAAGGCACTATTCAGTGTTAGTATGTATATGCCTGGTATCGCTAATCTTTCAGTTGACTGTATGTTTGACTTTATTATTACCAGTTTGCAAATAAGAAAAATTAAGATTCAGAGAAATTGGGATTCAGCATCTGGAGCTCATGTACTTGCTATATAATAAGAACTGATTCAAGAAAAATATTCAGTATATTTCATGAACATTGTAGGGCTGCTGGGCATTAAGGAGTAAGTGGTGGCATTTGAATAGTAACCTGAGAAAGTGGTCCAGATGAGGCGAGAACAAATCATAAGACATGGAGGGAGGAATGATCTAAATACTTCACAAGACACTAGATAGTGCAGAGACTTGCCTAGTGAGGCCCAAGGCTGCCTGGTGGGAATTAGTGGAAACTTAATGTAGAGTGAGGCCAGATTGTGGCAGGCCTGAAAAGCTGGGCAGAGGAGTCTAGTTTAGTAGACGAAGGCCAGTTGAAGGTTTTTGGACATTGGAGTCAAGTAGCATTTAGAAAATCTACCTGGCAAGGCTGTGTGGAATGAGGAAGAGAGGGGAGAGCTTGGAGTTCCACAAGAAAGCCAACTTGAAGGATACACTAGCATCTCCAGCCTTGGGCTAGGAAGTAGGGATGAAGGTGGGACAGGAGAAAGGATGGGTATCACAGACATTTCAAAGAGAAAGGACTGAACTTGCAATGACTGGCTAGATGGGTTTTGAAGAAAAGAGGTAAAGGTATCTTTGAGGTTTTGAGCTTGGGTGGCTGGGAAAAGGGGGTGGGTTTCTCCTGGCAAAGACAGAGAAGTTAACAAAAACAAGTGATTGGAGAAAGGGTAGAGTAGGAGCTTAAGTCAGTAGGCTGATGCTATGCCCACATTTCAAGTGACCAATGAGTGTTTGTTTTTCTTTTTTTAGGTTTATTTATTTATTTTTTTAAATTTATCCTCCCCCCCCCCCCCCGTTGTTTTGCACTCGCTGTCTGCTCTCTGTGTCCATTCACTGTGTGCTCTCTGTGTCTGCTTGTCTTCTCTTCTCGTCTTCTCTTTAGGAGGCACTGGGACCCAATCCTGGGACCTCCGATGTGGGAGAAGGACTCAATCGCTTGAGCCACCTCAGCTCCCTGGTTTGTTGTGTCTCTCATTGTCTCTCCTCTTTGTCTTTTTTGTTGCGCCAGCTCTCCACATGGGCCATCTCGCCTTCACCAGAAGGCCCTGGGAATCAAATCTGGGACCTCCCGTGTGGTAGACGAGAGTCCAATCACTTGAGCCATATCCGCTTTTCCTGACCAATGAGGTTTTGAAACTTGGTGTGAGAGAACCAAAGCAAGGGTGAGGATGAAAGCTGTCAACAGCCAGATACCAGAGTGACCTAGAACTGAGAAACATAGAAAACTATTGGTGCAAATACAGTAGGGGATCAGAAGTGGGCAAATAATCAGAATTAGAGAATTTATGGGGTTCCAAGTTGGATTTGAGTAGGCTTTGTCAGCCTTTGTTCTCCTCAGCAAGTTCTTTCTGGATGCTTTAGTCTTGAGGGTTTTTTTTTTTTAGAGATATTTAGCCTTATTTCATTTTCTCCAGAGTCTCCTAGGTATGGATATAAGGAACTCCTTTTGGAGACTGTTAATGAAATTAAAAGAAAGAGGAGCTTATAAAATTCTATAGTATTGGTTTATTTGATTTATGTTTCTGAGAAAACAATTGTTTTTTATATGAAGAAATGCAAATATGTATGAAGATTAAGCCTTTCCTTCTCTGTTTATCAGAGACTAGAAACAGACACTCCAGAGAAGTCAGGATAAATGGAAAAATGACTTTGAGGTGTACTTTCTTAAAATAACTGTAGTGACCTCATGAGCCTGCTGATAGCCTGGGTTGCAAATGGATACATTTGCTTGATGCCGCAGAGCCAAATGTATATGGAGTGTATTATATCATATCCTGTAGGCAGGAGACTGTCTGGGAGAGGGGTTCTTAGAGAGGTGAAACGGCAAGCTCAGCACAAGAATTAACAATGTGAACACTGTCGGCTAGACCCTTTCTTTATTAGGCAAACATTACTGATTTAGGGTTCGTGATTCCCTATTGTGCAACAATTTGTATTATCTTCTGTTAAAATATTTAACATTTATTATAAGAAGATTATTAAAAACACCTGATGTCTATATAGGAACTTCAGTATTAAAATGTGCTGTCACACTTATTCTTTCATTAATACTTAAGTATCCCCATTTCTGTTTTTGTTTTGTTTTGTTTTGTTTTTTCTATTTTACAGCTCCCCACCTATGTCCTTGAGTCTGACACATTGCTTAAGACTTGCTCTTTTTGGTCTTAAGCTGCAGAGGCAGTATGGCTGTGTCCTTAGTTGGCAGATGATGCTTATTTCTGGAGTGTTGTAGACCATCAGGTTAAAAGGAAAGCAGTAGATTTGAGGAGGCGTTATAAGAGTATAACTTGATAAACTGCTTCTCTTGCCAAAAATCATGACCAGCAATAAAGAGTATTTTCAGTGTGCCCGCCTCTTCTCCACCTCCCGATACATAGAGCAGTTGTGCCAGGAGATTTAAAAAAAAAAGAAGGCCAGTTTGTCCTGTGGTTTAGAATCTACTTGGTCTGGATTTGATTTGTAAAATAAATATGAATGAAGTCCATAAAATGTTAAAGATAACACATGTTTCACTATATCTTTATGTCAGACCCATAGACATTGGCTTAGCCTACTAGAAACTTTCTAGAAGGGTTTTAGGATTATCTCCCCCTTTTATTAAATAGAAAGCCTAATTATTTTTATATATTTTGTGACCAGTCACCTTCCTGAATTCTCTTATTATTTGTAATAGTTTTTCTTTTGATTCTCTGGATTTTTCCAGATATACAGTATACCTATAAACTAGTGATTTTGTCTGCTCCTCACCTCTTATTTCTTTCTCTTATCTAATTGTGTTGGCCACTACCTCTAGAACAATATTGAAAAAACTTTGACTTTGTTTGATATCTTAAATGCATGGAAGCTGTGGAAGGGAAATAAACTATAGTACCAGTATTATCCTAGGAGGCTGAAATTGAACTTATAAGAATGAGTCTAGGGGGCGGATATGGCTCAAATGGTTGGGCATCCGTCTGCCATATGGAGGGACCTGGGTTCGATCCCCGGGACCTCCCGGTAAAATAAAATATATATATATATATAGAAGGCGCATGGGCTGCCAGGCTCTGTGTGCAGCTGAGCTGTCGGGCCCCGGGAGCCATGCAGCAGGATGATGACGTAACAGGGGAGAGACAAGACGAGATGCTCTGAAAGCTCCAGAAGCCAGGAGCTGAGGTGGCGCAGGCAGCAGAATACCTCTCTCCTACATCGGAGGTCTTCAGGATCGAATTCTGGTGAAGACTGGAGGAGGAGGATGAGAAGATATGGCAGGAAACAGACACGGAGAATTGCCCAGCGAATGGACACAAAACAGCAAATGGGGAAGGGGGTGTTTAAAATGGTTAAAGTAAATAAATAAATCTTTAAAAAAAAAGAATGAGTCTAGGAAATGCAGCTTAAGGTGTATTTTACCACCATAAGTATAATTCTCAGTAACCCATGGAGCTCTAGTTACCTATGAAGGTGATGAGTCTCCTCAGTCACATTTTGGAGTTCTCTGGGACCCTCCAGGAAGGCTCTTCGTTTTAAATTTTGGAATTTGGTGAGGCAAATAAACATATCCCAGATGAATTTCATGACTACTGGTGACTACACTCTTCTCTTCCAGGCTCAGCTTCGGGCATTTATCCCAGAGATGCTCAAGTACTCCACAGGTCGCGGAAAGCCAGGCTGGGGGAAAGAAAGCTGCAAACCTATCTGGTGGCCTGAAGATATCCCATGGGCAAATGTCCGGAGTGATGTCCGCACAGAAGAGCAAAAACAGAGAGTGAGGATTCTCTAGGCCTGAGTTGCCTGTTGCTTTTCCATTCTGAATCAACTACCCCAATTTTTGTCAGTTCCACTTCTTATGCTAAAAAGTCTAAAAATACTTGTGTAATTATCAAACCTGTCCCTCTATAAGAAGTTTGACATCCTCTGATATATAGTCTTTCCCATTCATCACTTAATCACTGTAAAGAGAAGACTTGGATGGGTCCATGAATTTACACTTTTCTCTTTAAAGTTACCTTTTGGCACAGTTTTAGTTTTATGAGGTGCTTGAGAAAACCAGAATGAACTTGATTAAAACTATTAATCACTTTCAAAACTTAGAAGTGTCCTTATTTCTGACTAGCAAGACTTGCATGTTGAAAAATGAAAACTTCTTGACTATAGAGTAATCTTTCATGAGAAGTTTAGACTTTGGTCTCAGGTTGGAATAGGGCATGAAACCCAGAAGTTCTTTGTAGCTTTAATGTGCTTTTCTGATCTTTTGGTGGCAGGTTTCATGGACCCAGGCACTACGGACCATAGTTAAAAACTGTTATAAACAGCATGGGCGGGAGGACCTTTTGTATGCTTTTGAAGACCAGCAAACACAAACACAAGCCACAACCACTCACAGCATAGCCCATCTTGTACCGTCACAGACTGTAGTACAGACCTTTAGTAACCCTGATGGCACTGTCTCTCTTATCCAGGTGAGTAAACCTCATGGCTACCAGATTGTGGATTTTGAGATGGATTGGTGGGCACCTCAGACTGGAGAAAATGTTCTTTGCCCAAACTCTTGCATCAACTTTATATAGTTCACCAAGACTCCTCCTCCCTGAAATTGACTTCTGAAGAATATTTTAAACTCTTTGCGTTTTGTAAATGCGGGGTTATAGATAGCTTTCCTGGACATTTCCAAAACAAAAAACAGCTAGCCCTTGAAAATGTCTTCCCTTTTACTGTTTCACTCTGTCAGTGGCCAGGGAATATTTCTTCTGAGGTAAAACAATTTGTTGGTAGATGGGGAACCTCAAAAGTTCAAACTGGGTGAGAGTAGAAAGTTGGCCAACTGACACTGGGGACTGATGATGAAATGTGATGGCTCTTCTAAGATTCACTTATTTGGTTGAAGTAAAACTCTGAAAGTCATATTAGCCTCTGAAATATGATTTTAACTCATTTAACAGGGCATGCTAGTTATTTGTGCTGAATTTGGGATTAAATGAATCTTAACTTCTGAGTGAAAGAGAGACAGGAAGACATCCACCAACACTTATTACTTTCCCTATTTTTCTTTAGGTTGGTACAGGGGCAACAGTAGCCACATTGGCTGATGCTTCAGAATTGCCAACCACAGTCACTGTTGCCCAAGTGAATTACTCTGCTGTGGCTGACGGAGAGGTAAGAAAAAGGATTTCATCTGCATCTACTTAAATATTTTGAGTGTACAGGTGATGGAGAAGTGAGGGTCCAGAAGATGAAGAGATTGTTTGTAGCATTGTTTTATTTAACCCTTTTTTTTTCCCTTTTAATATCAGACTATGACAGTTTTGTAGAAAATCTTATTCTGCATGTTAATTGTAACAAAGGAAATTCACAGATCATTATGACTCAAACCTAACTGTCTTGGAACTTAAAATTTTATGTTGCAATATGGCATTTTGTATAATAAACAGTAAAAGGGGAGTATACATTTAATACTTTTATGCTGTGAATCCTAAAGAATTTCATCTTTGGGCTTCATGGGGGGAAAAAAGTTAGATCACTAAAACTGAGGGAAAGCATTCTTTGAAAGAATATCTATATTTATAAGTCAGTATACCTGATTGATTACATTTTAAACATGGCTTTGAAAAGATTTCATAGGAGAATCCTTTCCTACCAAAATTGAGGAAACCATGGGACATTGGGAGGGAATGTCTTTAAATGAAAAGAGAATTTGATCAAATAATAAGGGGAAGAATAGCTAACTTTCATTGAGTACTTATTGAACTAAGCACTCAGCCATTTGAAGTATAGGCTTTGTTATCATCTCCATTTTATAGATGAGAAAAATAAGACATATATAGTTTAAGTGACTTGTCCCAAGTCACATAGTTATTGTTGAAGCTGGGTAATGCATTTAGAAAAACATTATCTAGGCTCTGGGCCTTGAACCTTCAGTTACTTTTTAGGAAAGAAGGAGCGGATGTAGCTTGGTTGAACACCGCCTGCTTCCCATGTATGAGGTCCTGGGTTCAATCCCCAGTACCTCCAAAAAAAGAAAAGATTCAGGAAAGAGCTCATTAAGTCACTGTAGATTTTTCTCCTAAAGGTACAATGTGGTGGGAGAGTGGATGTAGCTCAAGCAGTTGAGTGCCTGCTTCCCGTGTACAAGGTCCAAGGTTCAACCCCTGCTACCTCCTGAAAACAAAAAAAAACAACTGTCACTGGGAAGTGGATGTAGCTCGGTGGTTGAGTGCCTGCTTCCCATGTACAAGGTCCTGGGTTCATTCCCCGGTACCTCCTTAAAAAAAAAAAAAAAAAGATACAATATGGTGTATGCCTTAAGTTTGAAAAATAGCCAAAAAATGTCAAAGAACAATATCAGATAAAGCTAAAAGTGTTACCTTACCCTTGTTCAGAACCATGGAGAATTTCCACTTAGAGAACACCATAAAGTAACTTTAATTTTTGCACCTCAGGAAAGGGGGGAGAACTCATAAAGGACTCACAGCTAGGGAGATGAAAAGAGACTGAGAGTAATATACTTGAGCTCCTCCTTCAGCCAACATTTATTGAGTTCCTGTTGTGCTGCAGGTGATATGTTAGACTTACAGTTGATTATGCAGAACCATGTCTTGATGAACTCCAATCTAGTAGAGGAGAGAGGTGTGTATATAAATGGACCTGGTATACACCATAGAAGGTTAGAGATGCTGTGAAGAGGTCTGTGCCTTCAAGAAAGACTGTTTCCAACAAGGAAGCCTGGGAAGGTTTGGGGCAGAAGATGGCATTTGGTTCTTTGTTGTAGAAAAGTAACAGTCAAGAGGACATTTATGTTTAAAGTTATATCAGCACTATAAAAGTATGGATTGGCTGAGGGGAAAATTCATCAGTCCCAGAACACTGAAATCAGAGGACACTCCTTGAAGTGTGAAAGAGGTAGAGAAGACTTTGGTGGGTATACTTAAAAGATTCGTTACTTTTAGGCTTAGCTAAGTTATTATCAACAATATATCCCTAGTGAATGTTTCCTGGTGCTATTTAATGAAAGTAACTTTACATTTCTTAAACACTTCTCTGAAGACTCTTTGAAGCCCATTTTACTAAATAAATTCACATATGCAGAGGGAATCAATTTATTTAAAAATTCATGAAAAGTATGAAGGATTTCTTTAAAAACTCAGTCATATATCTATGGATTTTTTCAGCATATGAATATCATTTTTTTAAGTCATCTGTTATAGGGGTAAATAAATGACATGCCTTTCCATAAATACTCCAACTCAGGTGAAAAATTCTAACTTTTCCCATACTTCAATGAAACAAAAATGATATCATGAAGAGAGGAAGCCTAGGTTGTCTCTGAAATTCATAACATGTTTTAGATTATATGTTTCTGTTTACCTTCTGATTTCTCTTAGATGTTGACATAGTTGTTAGCATCTTAATTTTGACCCAACTGTGATAAGTCAAATACCTGAATGTCCTGGGGTAGATAAGACCACATCAATGCCAGTGAAGAATTACATCAGGTGACTCAGTAGAAACATCCTACTTCTTGTACTTAGCGTGTTTCCCCCCCAAGGAATGGAAAGTACTCTATAAAAGTAAACAATATCTTTACTTTTAGAGGTTGTTAGGTCATCTTGTTATCCCAAACTTACCAATGAGAACTCTTACCCATTGGATCATACTGCCTTTAATATCTGGTTACAGTTGTTACATTTATGAGAAGAATTGTTTAGGGTGCATGTCTCTTTTGGTAACATGATCTCTCCAGTCCATTTATTGAGTATTCTATGTGCAGAGACAACCTAATAATCTGAATAGTTACAAAGAAACAAAAAACTATTTAGCCTTAGACAGGTGGGTGGATGAGTAGATGGATGGATAGATGGACGGACGGATGGACAGACAGAAAGAATGATAGGGCAAATGTGGCAAAATGTTAAAAGTTGGTAGATCTGGGTATCTGGGTAGGGGTGGGGTATTTTGGGTTCTCTGTATGGATTTTGTATTATTTTTGCAACTGTCCTGTAAGTTTGAAAGTATTTCAAAACAAAAGAGAGAGAGAGAAAGAAAGAAAGTTCAACTCTCTAGCCTTAAGCAGTTTAAAATTAATTAGGGACAGAGAACAAGTTACATAGACATTTTCAAATAAATATGGAAAAATTATATGGAATAAACTTTGTTATATTGATTTTTAAGTATTTGTACAGTTTTAATTATGTGTCAGAAAAGTCAAAATTTGAAATAGAATGGTATCTGATAATAATGGTATATACATGGAAAAAAAATAACTAAGGTACAAAAACATTAGAGGCATGAATTTTAAACTGAAGCTTCAACATATATAACAATTTTGAAGTTGCACAGTTCATTTTAGGTGGGTTTTATATGAATATTAATTTATATGTAATATGAATAGGCTGAAGAACAAAGTGTGACTATAGAAGAGTGTTCTTCATCTATCCATTCAGTAAACACTTTTTGAGCCCTGTACCAGGCATTCCAGATAAAGGATAATGAAAATTGCTCTTGCCCTTAAGGAGCACACAGGTAAGATAAGGGATCTAGGAGAAGCAAGCCCTAGTGCTATGGGAGCCAGAGGAGAGGTCCTTAACTTCGGACTGTAGGGGAATGACGTTTGTCTCAGGAGATGCTTCCCAGAGGAGTCTCTCAAAAAGCATAGAAGCTAATGGCACATCCTCTGAATATCTTCTCCGTCTAGGGCTTGTGGCCCTTTCTTTGGGACATGGTAACTTTCAGGCATTGACAACTAGGAATAGATACCCATATGCTGACTCCCAACACATGGAAAGGGAGAACAAGAGCTCAAACACAGTTAATGCACTGAGACTTACAACTAGGAAATTCCAAAGAAATGTTATAATTAAATGTGCACATACTGATTTGCTGTCAATGGAGTTTGAGTACTTGGGGGACCTGCCCTGGGCCAAGCTCAGGAGAGAGCAGCAGCAGCGGGCTGGGCAGATCGGGAAAGAAGAAGACTGTTTGAAGGCAAGAGGTGCCAGTGCTGCCCAGCTTCAGCTGATATTTTGAGTGGAATCATCAGCCATCTAAGAATTGGCAGTGTAGCTTGCCATCTAAGTGTCAGAGGCCAGGGATGCTGCTAAACATCCTACAATGCATAGGACAGTCCCCCACAACAAAGATTTATCTAGTCCAAAATGTCAGGAGTGCCAAAGTTGAGATTTTTGTGCCAGATCTGGCCAAGCAGGATTCTCATCTCTCTCTCACCAGTGATTATGTATCTGTGGTTTTGTTTTGTTTTGTTTTGTTTTTTGGTATTTTCATGATTCTTCCCCATGAAAAGGAAAGCCGTTTTTGCTGCACTAAAAAAAAAAAATTTATTTTCTGAGTTTGGCAACATCCATCAAAAATAAAAATTCAAAATGCATTTGATTTATAGTTCTACCTCCAGGAATTTACCCTATAAAATACAGTATTTTATAATACTGTATTTTATATATATATATATATATGTATTATACCCCATTTATAAACTACAGACCCAAATACAGTATTCAAAGTAGTATATAAGGATATTCATCACAGCACTGTTGTAATAGCAAAAGACTGGAAACCACCTAAATACCCATTGAAAGATGGCTAATTAAATAAATCATGGTCTACCTATATAATACAATGTTGTCCATTATTACGAATCATGAAGACAGAAGCAGTTTTATATGTTCCAAAATGGAATCATATGTATAGAGATGTATTATTTATGAAAAAAGCAAGGAACAAAAGAATGTAGAATATGCCATTGTTTTCATTTTTAAAGAGGAGGGTGGGGGAAATGGAGTGGATGGGGGGTGCACATGTACATGTAAATATGCTTGTATATCTATAGCATATCTGCAAAAATGCACAAGAACTAGGTAGCACTAGTTATCTTTGGGCTAAAGATCTAGAGTACTAGCATTACTTTGATACAGTTTGAATTTTTTTTTACAATTACATTTATTATCTATTCAAAAATTTTAGTTTGATTTTTGAATAGGTAATATATTGATATGGCTCAAAATTTTTTCTTTTTTGCCTCAGGTGGAACAAAATTGGGCCACGTTACAGGGAGGTGAGATGACCATCCAGACAACGCAAGCATCAGAGGCCACCCAGGCAGTGGCATCATTGGCAGAGGCCGCAGTGGCAGCTTCTCAGGAGATGCAACAGGGAGCTACAGTCACCATGGCACTCAACAGGTAGAGGCAGGCTGGGAGAGTCAATGAGGATCACAAATCTGTCTCTAGAAACACTTGAGGCCCTTAAAAAAATATATTGCTTCTCAGTTTGTTACAATTGGCGGTTGGAGTTTGACACTCCCGGCCCACAGGATATTGTACGTTGGCTTATAATCATGCTCACCGGGGGGGCGGCTGTGGCTCAATCAGTAGGGCTCCCGTTTACCATGTGGGGGGCCCCGGGTTCGGTTCCCGGGGCCTCCTGGTGGGGGCAGGCCCGCCCGCACGGCGTGGTTGGCTGGCCCAGCGAGCACGGGCAGCAAGGTGGGGATGGATGAATAAATAAATAAAATCTTTAAAAAAAAAAAATCATGCTCACTCATCCCACCCCACCCCACCCCTCAGCAACCAGTCCAGCTTTTCTAACCTCCAACTCAAGGAGGTTATTGTCAACCCTTTTGCTTTACCCTATTCTGTGCCCAGTAACTGACCAAAAGCAATAAGGTTTAAGTACTTTGTATTTTTCCCAAGTACTGAGCCCCTGTTTTAAAGGTACCAGAGAATATATAACAAATCAAGATACTTCAGGATTAATTGTCCTTTTACTCCTACTAAAGAAACTGCTTTTTTTGTCAGCTGTGGGAGTATTTGTCCATGTTTATTTATTTATTTATTTATTTTTTAAGATTTTTATTTATTCATTCATTTATCCCCCCCCTGCTGCTTGTGCTCGCTGGGTCAGCCAACCACGCCGTGCGGGCGGGCCTGCCCCCACCAGGAGGCCCCAGGAACCGAACCCGGGGCCTCCCATATGGTAAACGGGAGCCCCACTGATTGAGCCACAGCTGCCTCCCTTTGTCCATGTTTAAGTAGGTCAGGAGCTGAATTTACTGGCTCGTCACGAAATGTATTTCCATTGTTTTATCAATGACCTCAATATAAAGTAAGTTTGGGGTTATTGGACAAAATAATTGAAATGTTTTTCTTCAGGTATATTTAGGAAGGGTGCTACAGAATGGGATAGTCCAGTAAGAGGTCGTTTCCAAAACTATCTTATTTTGTTCCCTACTTGGCTCCTTCTACTGGTTGTTGACAGGAAAGATCATTCCCATATCATTCTTCTTATTCTTCATTCCTTTCACAATTTTATTTTCAATGAACCTAGGTATTTCGAAGAATGGTTAAGAGTGTGGACCTTGAAGCCAGACTACCTGGTTTTGAATCCCACCTCTGTCTCTTACTAGCTGTGTGACCTTGGGCAGTTTACTTGAACTCTCTGTGCCCAGGCTTTCCTCTTCTGTAAAATGGGGGTAATAACAGTACCTACTTTGTAGTGGTACTGTGAGAATGGAATAAGTTAATGCATGTGTGACCCTTGGATCAGTGTCTGGCAAATGGTAAGGGCTGGCTGCTGTTACCATTACCTGCAACAGCAATTTAGTCTAGATAATCAATGAACTCTAAATGACTTACCCAGCACTCTACTAGGTAACATTGTAAGTAGAAAAAAGAGTGCTCTATGATATAATCTCTGCTCTCAAATCATACTCTTATTGAGAGACTGATTTAAGTAAAATACTTAACAAACATTGTGTATTGTGTATTTCACTGTTGTATTGCTTAGTGCCAACTATGAACATTGTAGAAATTCAGAGGAGGGGGATCACTTCCCCAGAATATAAAAACTATCTGAAATTTAGTTTGGCTGTGATAGGCACTGGAGAGCCATGATAGGTTTGTGTACAAAAGATTTACATGAGGTTGTATAGAAGGATGGTTGAGAAGAGGGCTTGAGGGTCACATAGACCCACTTAAAGCCATTTTATCTGGAGAATCTCAACCCCTGAGCCTGTTTCCTTACTATTATAATGGGGATCATACCCACCACATGGAAGTGAAAGGATTTAATGAGATGCTATGTATAAAACTCTTATCAAAATGTCCAGCTCATAGTTGGCACCTCACAAAGTATATTATCATTTAAATTGTATTTTAAGATTAGTCTAGGAGGGAAGCGGCTGTGGCTCAATCAGTGGGGCTCCCGTTTGCCATGTGGGAGGCCCCGGGTTCGGTTCCCGGGGCCTCCTGGTGGGGGCGGGCCCGCCCGCATGGCGTGGTTGGCTGACCCGGCGAGCGCAAGCAGCAAGGGGGGATAAATGAATAAATAAATAAAATCTTTATAAAAAAAAAGATTAGTCTAGGGGGCGGATGTGGCTCAAATGGTTGGGCGTCCGTCTGCCATATGGAAGGACCTGGGTTCGATCCCCGGGACCTCCGGTAAAATAAAAAATATATATATAGAAGGCGCATGGGCTGCCAGGCTCTGTGTGCCGCTGAGCTGTCAGGCCCCGGGAGCCATGCAGCAGGATGATGACGTAACAGGGGAGAGACAAGACGAGATGCTCCGAAAGCTCCAGAAGCCAGGAGCTGAGGTGGCGCAGGCAGCAGAATACCTCTCTCCTACATCGGAGGTCTCCAGGATCGAATCCTGGTGAAGACTGGAGGAGGAGGATGAGAAGAGGTGGCAGGAAACAAACACGGAGAATTGCGCAGCAAATAGACACAAAACAGCAAATGGGGAAGGGGGCGTTTAAAATGGATAAAGTAAATAAATAAATCTTTAAAAAAAAAAAAAAAGAGATTAGTCTATTCAGATTTCTTTAAGGTAAAAAGAGATAAGACATAATATAGAAACCAGCAGTGAAGAGGCAGTCCAGGTGTGCTTTGCTAAAGGCTTGGAAACTAAAGTAGTCTTAGTCTTGGTTGATTCTGTAGAGAAAACTGAAATATACATACACACACCAGGTGTCTTCTCAGAGTTACCCAGCAAGTCTTTGAGTGATCTGGGATTGAAATTTATTCATCAGGCCACTAAACCATGTCACTTTTCAATAAAATGAATGTCTTATTAGGTTCCTTACACTTAGGCTCCATCCCACTCCTTCCTTTGTGAGAGGACACCCAGATAAACTTCCTGAAAGGCATAGCCAGGCTGAGAACCTCCCTCCCTTTAACTGAGTAACCCCTTGCTGTAGCTTGGGGCCTAACAGGCCCCTGTGAAAGACCAGCAAAACTTGATTTCCTTGAGGCTTGTAGCCAACACCTTGGCTATTCCAGTGAAGTGCGAGTGTCCTGGGAACCCTGTACATAGTGGAAAATATGAGATACATTCTGGCTCCGTTTGCTGTAAGGACCAGCGCTTATTTCCAAAGACAAGGTGGGTAATAGTTTCCCCTGAGAGCTTGTTAACAAACCTAGATGCAGCTGAGGTGGCTATAGTGTTTACTGCAAAGGAAGGAGAACCGTGGTTCACTCTGGCATGTAGGAGGAGTAAAGAGATGTTGAAATCTGTTTGCAATCAGATAGCTCAACGCCCCAGTGAGTGTTGGGGGATGGTATGTTGCAGCCTGTGCGGGGATGAGGGGTGGGGTGAAGAAACCAAGCCTGGCAGTGAAGGGTCTAGAGACTAGAGTATAGCTGGCCTATTAGGGGACCAGCAAGGGCTTTCTGATTCCATGATATATAACCAGCTGTCTAGTGTGTTAGCTGGATTTAAGACAAAAAAGCCCTTGGTGTTTGCTTCTCTGTAGGATGAGATACACTGGAAAACTTTGTCCCCCATACTCCCAGCCTCTCCACAGAGTTTGTTGTTGGGAGTTATCTTAGTAAAAAATACACTGAGAAATCCCATAGTAACTAAGGGATTTCATAGATCTGCCCCCTTCCAGCCTTTGACTATTTCAGGTGCACATGGAACAAGCATGGTTCTCTAATAATAATCACCTGCAAGTCTGCTGCACTATAAGCAGCAGATGTGGGTATAGGCTGAGAAGGGAGAAGCAAGCTGCATGTAATGACGAGAGGGAATAAGAAGACAGAGGGGTTCCTTCATTTGTTAGAGGGGAAAAAGGGATCAGAGCAGATGCGGAATGGACCTGTTCCTCGCCATGTTTGTACAGCAAGCCAGAATGAGGGCCCTGGGCCCCACAGCCTTTAGGCCATCCTGGCTTTATCACAACCCAAAGAGGGTATGGAGGAATTGTTATTTAAAAATCTGAAATCTATGTTAATTTTAATTTCCAAAAGAAATAATAAATCAGCATTTTTCAGAAGGAAATGGGGAGGGAATCAAAGTGAACAAATGAAGAAACCGGGCACCATAATTCAGAAAAAGTTGAGCTATTCAGCCTGAACAACCAAAGAGGAAAGGAAATTAAATAACCATTGACTTGTTGCGATACAGTAATTAACTTGAACTCTCAGTTTGTTGGTTGAACTGTCGGGCTGGTATTATCTCTTTAGCTGGTCTTTCTGCAAAGTCAGTACTTGACTATGCCAGTACAGTCTTTGCATATAGAGATGTAGGATAAATATTTGTAGAATGAATCTACATTTACCCTAGTAGAAATTTACATTATATTGTGTTGCGGACACTGAGAGTGTATTTATTGTGTGACTTGGTGCTATGGGGAAACAGATGTTTAAGATGGTTCCTCTTCTCAAAGAATTTAGAATGTGTGGTTCTTTTGCTGTGAAAAGACTCTGCTTTTTAAAAAAGTGAACCATATTTTTAAAGAAAAATTTCATTCTTTTTAAAATGGAAATATTACTGGCTTAAACTTAGAGAAATTATTAAAATATAATTTGGCTTTAATGTATGGACCAGTATTTGACCAATAAAACGGAATGGAGAGTCTAGGTCAGAAATCCTGTCTGGAAATGGAGAGCAGAGATTGTGTAACTGCTTTTCTGTCCTGTAGATAAAGTTGGACATATGCAGATAAAAAAGTTGATGGAAACCTTTCATTTGTAGCTCTAGTTTACAAATGACTTTTAACTAAAAAGTAGCTCAGGGACATTTCTAATCCCTATATGCCCTTTTAAGTAATGGTAATCTTTTCTAGTGTAAATGGTTAGAATTGATTTGGAAATGATAGGTCTGCTGACCACCAGGAGTCATCACTGTCTTTATTTTTGCCCTACATAAAAGAGCAGCCAGGGCTGCTTTGTGTCTAGTCCTTGGCAGAGGAGGGAGTGAATAACCTCACCCACCTGTCGATCCCTGTAAGGACCCCTCATCTCTGGCATTCCAGATTATTTTAGGTTGTTGCTGATTCTCTATATTTGGTTAGGCAGACTCCCATCACAGAAACCTTATCATATTTTAGAAGGGTATCAAGGAAAATAACTTGAAATATTTAGAGCTTTAGATTGTGATCAGGTACAGTTACATTTTCATATGGGGGCTTGGGGGGCCTGTTCTTTCCCATCATCGCCCATGAAGTGCCACGCTGCAAGACTGTGTCCAGGGTGTACAAGAGGGGGAGGCATCACCTCAGATAGAGAGATAAGGTGATTGTAAAGTGTGATAAAAATTATGGGGAATGAGCAGTCACTGGGATAACCTATTAACAAAGATCCTATTTCCACATAAACAATCCTTATATACTAGCTTCCTTCTTCAAACACAGCTGCACCTGCCTTCAAAGAGTATGCTTTTCAGCTTTTCATGAGGTTTCAGGTCAGAGTGTTAAGAATTTTTATTATAATCAGTGACTGCTGGATACTGTAAAATTGGCTGCTGGTATTATTTATTGACACAACGTTCTTAGAAAATTAAAAAAATAAGGACCTAGGCACTAAATAATCATTCATTTTGTTATCTCTAATAAATATTCTTGAAGCACTTAACAATTAAATTTTACCTTGTAAAATATAAAAAATAGCTTTAGTAATAATTCCAAATTAAGGGTCCCTTTTTGCTCTGAGTTCACAATATGGCTACTGTGGAATGACTGGCTATGGGTATCAAATCATTAAGAAGTGTATTTCAGTATATAGGATGATTTTAGCTTTTTTATAGACTTCATGCAAACTCTATGATTCTCTTCAGCTTTTTGCTCAATCTGAATTACATCCCAAAAAAATTTTTTGAAGGAAGCAAATAAATTTAAAATATATAATCATGACCTTGAATTAAATCAAAGAAAATCCGGAGGTGAAGTTTTGTTTCCCTCTCCCACATGGAAGTGGTTGCTATAGCTAAACAAGTAGAAAAAGGAAACAATCAGTTTTACATTTGATTTATCATTTTAAATAAACGTCAAAGAATATTTATGTTACATGATGTTAAGTGGTAAGAGCAGACTATAGAACTCTATGTACAGTAGACCCCTGATTATTTGTTTAAAGTTGTGTTTTAGAAGGAAATAACTTCTCTGTATGATATTTTTTATTGTCTTTCATACTTAATGAGATTTTTCCAAGTTTTCTACATGTATTACTTTTACTGTCAGAAAAAAATAGCTTTTTAAACACACAAACATAAAAATTAAAAAACAAGGCAAGTTAGTAAGAAATTTTTATATTTAATGAGACTTCTGTCCATCGGATTTCTTTTACTGCTTCCAGAATCCTTACAGTGACCAAGAAATCTTTGCCAGTAGAACTGTTATGTCTTTTGCTTCACTTAGATGAAAGTGACACTATTGGATTTGATATACACATTGTTTTGCCCACAGTTGTGAAACCAGTCCACATCCTCTCATCCATCCCTACTTACGGCTTGCCATTTCAAGATGACTGCCATAGTTATGGTGAAGTCTACAGCTTCAGAACAAAGCTGAATCATTTGGCTTATATAGTGATCAAACCCAGGACTTTGTCCACCTCTGCCAAACCAGATACTGCCTTCTCTACACCATGCCCACTTTTGATACTCTTTCAGTAACCGTGCAAATTGGCTCTAATACTTTCTAATGAGAGATACTGAATTTATCTGTTTTTTCACATTGTAACAGCTCTGAAATTTGGATTTCATCTTGCAAATATAATTGTCAGGAATTTTTCTTTCTTACTAGCACATAAAATAATAGTGCGTTTTACACTTTGTAGCATCATAAAATCAAAATGGGTATTTATGCATATAGGAAGGAAAAGAGAAAAATATGACAAATTGCTAAAATAGAGCTCACTCTAAACAGGTGGTTAATATCTTTCTCTTCTACAGTGCTTGCTCTACGATGAAGGGATGTTTATTATTTCATTGTATTTATAGAGTCAAGGAGTATGAGCTTATAGTGATCATATTAAAACCTGTCTTCAGTTTAGCACTGCCTGCATGTATAGTGAGGCAAAGGCAAGAATTAGATTTGTCAGGATATTGGTCAACAAATACTTTGTATTTGAAAAGCACAGATATAAACCAAATTGTTATTTAATATTAATTGAAAAGCAAATTCAGATTGTTGCTGGCTCCTCATATTGTCATCCATTCTTGGCTATAAAAGAGCAGTCTCAGATAGTCTGCCTTGTGTTACCGTAAAGAGAAAAGAGAAAAAGAAAACCTCGTGATTGACAACCAAAATGGCTTTTGCATTGTAAATATGGATCAGAGCTACCACTGTGTCCTTAAAGCAACTCAATTGATGTTGATAAGGAGGAGACTGATAATGAGTGCCTTCTGTCCTCACCCACCCATTTTCCTAGGTTTCAATAAAATCTCACACTAGCTTTATAAATATATAAGACTTGGGATTTCTGTAGCTCCTTATTAATATCATTTTTAAACTAGTCCTTGCTCTACTCATTAGCATTGGTATCATACATATATTTGCTGGTAGACTTGCAACCATAGAGTCAGTAGGGATCTAAGGAAGGAGTTGAAAGGATGGTTTGCTTGCTGCAGGGCTGTACCCTTATTCTTCTTACACACACCCCTCTCTCCCATTCCTGTACCTGCAGCGAAGCCGCCGCCCATGCTGTGGCCACCCTGGCCGAGGCCACCTTACAAGGAGGGGGACAGATTGTCCTGTCTGGGGAAACCGCAGCAGCCGTTGGAGCACTTACTGGAGTCCAAGATGCTAATGGTAAGTGAGCATAAATATTTTATTGAATTTCTTCTCTGCTCTCCACTTAAACCTTCATGACATGACTGACAACAAACCCTCCAGAAAGAGGTTGAGCTTTGATTTGAATTTTTCTTTATTGGTAGGCAATTGATGCCTAGGAAAATTCTAGGAGCTTCTGATTCCTTTCATTAGTAGATGGGGTTTCCTGAAAGAAAATGCCATGATGATGGCTACTAATAGGATTGTTTGTTTGAAAAATGACTGTTTTGCTATGACAGGACTTGGTGAGAGGTACTTTAAAATTTGCTATGGGGCATATTCTGTCCTTTTGCTCTTCCTTGGGGTATATCAATGTCCCTTACCATAGTAGAGACTCTCCCATGGGTGGGTATGTCATGGTAGAGTGGAGTGTTATGACTACCTCAAGAAAGGCACCACTATCTATCTCACTTGGGACCTCTGTATTTAGCCAACAACATGCCACCACTCTGCCCTTCTTCCCCAGCTCTTTGATTTTTTGGATATCAGTGAAGATCCCAAATAAATAAAAGGGATAAAGTTCATAGAAATACAGTGGCAAACATTTAGAACTCCCGCCCAGCTTTGGATCCCTTTTGGCAGACTCTGGGAGTGTTACCAAGATTCAGCTGCCTAGAGAAGTGCCTCAGAAGTCTGGGTCAGAAAGGACCAGCTCTGTTCTTGAGAGGTTCTATGTGATTGTTTCTTAAATTTTTAAGAAATATATCGTTAGATTAAGTAGAACAAACTAAGTACAAGTCCCTGGCACTTTTTTTAGGGTAGGTCCCTGAGAATCTTTCCACACCCCACCCCACTCCAAATCAAATACATAAACTACAGCCTGCTTTTTCCGTAGGACAAGGGACCTATGTGAACTAATAGAGACAGGGTTGATCTTAGCCAGAATGCTGCAGGATAAAGTGCTTCTTCTCCATGTATGATGTATGTTCAGGATGAAATGGACTGTAGATTGAATTAAAGTAAAAAACAAACAAACAAAAAAAAAAAACCCTCTCTATAGCTAGAGCCCTACCTCTGTTTCCTTTGTTTTTCTGTTTCTCATCTGAATCCTAATCTCCTCAGAGCAACAGGTAGGATTTCTGGCTATGTGACATTCCTCTGAAGTTTGATTGCTATTATTCAGTATGGAACTGCTAAAAATACTTCCCTGTGTGGGTTTGGTAGGAGACTTAATTATCCATTCTAATTGTCTTGACCTGTCTGAGAGGGAACAAACTGCTTTAAAGCTTGGGCTCCTCACCAGCCTCTCCTTTTCAGATAGATGAATTTATAGGTAAGTGTGAGGATCTTCTAGGTCACTGGTCGACTAGACTTATTCAGCCATGTGATAAAGTTAAATCACGCTCACAACGATTGATTACTGGAAGCTGCCTCATTAATAGCTTTGGGCTGTGAAGCAGTTTGTGTTGGTTTCATGTTTTTGGCTGCATTTAGGATAAGGGAAAATTCTGGTCTACATGTTACAAGCCAGCAGTTCCCCCACCCAGGCCATCTCCAGTTTGTGACTGCCAACACTTGGTGAATTCGGGTCTTGAGAGCTGGAGTTATCACTTTCTCAATGCAACCATTTTATACCAAGTTTTGCCTTTTCCCAGCAATTTTAGGCAAAGACCAATCATTTAATCTGTTCCTTGGGAATCCAGAGAGTGAATCTAAGGGTGGGTTGAAATAATTCTGATATTTCTTATGTCTTCTACCATTTTACCCAGTGTTCTAGGATTTACTCTGCAACTGAAACCAGATTTTTCCCATTTAACCACTTAATTTGGTGTCTGGTTAGACTTTTAGGGTTCCCTTTTCACCATTCTTTCAGATTGTGTCCTTTTGCCAGTGTCACTTCTGTGATGACAAACTTATGGTATCTGCCAGTAGACCAAGTTTATTATCAGGAAGAACCAGCTGATAGGAGAACAAGGGTGCTGTTTCTAGGCATAGAACACTTGGACACACACACTACTAGGAAAAAAAAAAATACATCCCAAATTCCAGAGTATGGTTTAAATAAAAATCTTACTAGCAGCTGATTCTTCTAAAAGCAATTTGGATATGGTTCAGGCCTGAAGCAGAAAGAGTTTGTCTTTGGGGATGGAACTCTAGAGGGGGCTTAGTGGTTGAGCACTGGCTTCCAGCATAAGAGGTCCTGGGTTCAATCCCCAGCCCCAGTACCAAAAAAAAAAAAAAAACAGATAACTGAAATTCACAGGTAATTAGAAAAAGTCCTGGGAGTCACTTGCTTCAACTTGTGTCCCATCAAGTCTTAAAACCAGAGCTGCTAAGAAGATTATCAACATATTCTAAAATAGCTAACATACTCCTTAATGATGACACAATAAAAGAGGGGAACATAGCATTTGCTGGGTCTTTTTTTTTTTTTTTTTCACCCTGGTTATAAAAATCATCCATAATCCCACTACCATAGAATGTTATGTTTGTATTTGTTTTTGTTTTTTGAATCTGGATTTTCTCTTTATAAAATTTTTTAATCTAATTAGGATCATATTGTCTGTACTATTTTGTAACTTGTTTGAAGTACTCTGACCATTTTCATGTAATTAAATACACTTTGAAATATCATTTTAATGCTTGTTACTATTTCTTCATATTATCCATAATAAACCAATCCCCTATTGTTGATAATTTAGGTTAATTTTTTTTTTTTTTTTTTACCGGGAGGTCCCGGGGATCGAACCCAGGTCCCTCCATATGAGAGACGAACGCCCAACCAGTTGAGCCATATCCACACCCCTAGGTTAATATTTTTATATTAAAAATAATATTGTCTCAGGGAAACGGATGTGGCTCAAGAGGTTCGGCGTCCATCTACCATATGGAGAGACCGGGGTTCGATCCCCAGTACCTCCCGGTAAAAAAAATAATAATAATAATATTGTCTGTCGTTGTACAAAATCTGGCCCATTTCTTTGTGTATTTGCTGTCTACCTAACCTGTACCTGCCTATACTTCCAACAGCACTTGTTGAGAACCTAAATTGTGTCTAATTTGTAATTGCATTTTTTATATTAGTGATACATTTTTTTCTCTTTTTTCTTTTTCTCCTTGTTTCTATGTATATTTTAATATTTGTCTATTTATGTTCTTTGCCTGTTTTTCTGTTGGAGTCTTTCTCCTTTTGATTTGGAAAAGCTCTTCACACACAAAGGATATAAACTCTTTATTGTGTATGTCGCAAATAGTTTTTCCCAGGTTATTTTTATTTTGCTTCCATTAATTTCATTTTTATGAAATACTTTTTCTTTATTATTTCTCTGTTGCTTTTATGCTTCCAAAGATCTTTTCTACCTTCAAAATCAGATAAATCTCTAATTATATTTTCTTCCAGTTCCTTGATTATCTCATTTTTTATTTTGAATACTTTAAAAATCTGAAATTTGTTTTGGTATGTAGCTTTAGGTAGAGATCTAAATTGATTTCTTTTCCTACACAGTCTAATTATTCCAGCACCATTTAATCCAAAGAAAGGTCAAAATCCATCCTTTGCACACTGTGTGAAATGTCACTTTTATTATATGTAGAGTTTGTAGATAAACTTAGGGTTTTATGTGTGGGCTATTCTCTTTCCACGTATCTATTTGGTCTCTTCTTTGTCCTATAATATTTTATCACTGAGAAGTTATTATTAGCAATTAGTGAAAGGCCCATCTCCAGATTCGGGGGAAAAAATTATTCAAAATTCCTAATTTGGGGGGGGGGGGAGAGTGAAGTTTACAATAATTTTAAAGTTCACCTGGAAGAATAAAGGCTTATTTTAGCCATTTTTTTTATCTGACCCAGCCTTTTAACAGAATTGCTAACAAGTTGTGAAATCGACCAATTTAAGATTTCTCCTCTCCTTCCCACCCCAATTTTCCTGGGAGAGGGAGAGGGAGAATGCTCATGACCCACAGAGATGGAGTAGGGACAGAAACAAGGATTCTCAATACTGTGCCTATCAGTAGAATAATGAAAAGCTGATTCTTAAGACCAAATAAGGTGTATATTTCTAGACTAAGGAATTTTGACTATCCATTCTATTTGTGCAGAGTTCTGTGGAGGCTTGATTCTTACACTTGGCAAGTTTGCTTTCCAATTTGTATATGTATGTGTGTGACTTCTCAGTTTCATTTTTTTATACCAAAGGTGGTAGTGAGGCATGCCCCAACTTATGAAGCTCTCCAAGATGGGATATCAACATTCCTCTCAGCTATCGACATTGTATTCTGTCTCGCACTCCCATCGTCCCAATAATGCTTACCTATGTGCACGCCCTGTACTAAGTGCTTTACATGCATTAACATTAAAAACTCAGAACATGCTATTAACCCCACTTAACATATGGGGAACCTGAGACACGGAAAGCTTCAATAACTTGACCAGGTTCATGCAGCATGTAGAAGAAGTGGAATTTGAATTTAGGCAATTTGTTTCCAAAACACTCTGCTATGCTGCCTCTCTTTGATGTGAGGTCTGCGTTCCTGCCTGTATTTCACAAATGCAGAGTGATGACTATCTCCCAGTGTTGAACAAATAAGTTTGGGAACGTCAAGCCTTTCCTCTACCCTTCTCAGAGGCTGTTTGCTGTTGTCTAGTTTAGCCATCGTGCCTGTCTGCCTCAGCTGTTCCTGACGGCTGAAGGAATGCTCTGGTGGTTTCTAATGCCTAGTGCTCCCCTGCCCAGCAGCCCTCACCTCTGCATACACATACACAGGCTTCCCTTTGCTAGTCTGGAGGACACCACAGGTCCATATGTTTCTCCAGTTGTAGAATTCACAGAACTAGTTGTCAGACTTATTCCAATGAGCAGACCACTTAGCAACAGTGTCTTCTTGTTTTCATTTGATTGAGGAGGAGGTACTATTTAGAATTAGGAGAAAGTGTTTGGGGAGGGGGAAGTAAATGATGTTTAGAAAGAAAGAAACTCAGCTGAAGAGTTTCCTCACCTCCTAGAAGCCCCTGGCCAAGCCCTCCTATTACTCTTCAATTTATTGGCAGGGCCCTGTCAGGCTTCCCACCTTTCTCTAGATAGACTCTGGGATAGTAGGGCTGGGGAGAGAGTGAAACGACTCAGAGGAGTGTATGTTTCTGCCTGGAATAAGTTATCTGGCTAATTTGATTCCCCTGCTCCTCTCTGCAGCCCTTCTCTTGGCTCAGCCTCTAGCCCTTGACTGGGGTCCCCCAGAGAGTTTGGAGAGTACATCTCTCTCCCTTGTCAGATACTAAAGACTCAGAAACCATCCACTACCACTGCTGTCCTAGTTGAACCATCCACATGCCCTGAATGAGGGGAAATTGACTGAAGGACTGGGTCTGTTTAAAAATTAAAGCTGATTACAAATATTAACATTACACTTAAAGAAACGGTGGCCGTTCTTGTTTATCCTCAGTGTAGTATGTCCCTCTTTGTTCTGGCCTGGCCCTGGCAACAATCTTGCTGGTAAAGATTCAGATTCTCTCTTTGAAGTTCTATATTAAGACTCTTCCACATATAATCTCCTAAAACTGAAAGACCCCACTCAGTCTTGCTGAATGTAAAAAAAGTGAACATTTTATTACCTGTTCCAACTAAATCAACTAATCAATTTGAAAACTAAATCAACTAATCCAACTAAATCAATTTGAAAATTCCATTAGGGAAAAAAAAATTCTCCTGTCTTCTCACACTGAACATGACTTTACTCTTTCACATGCCTATGTGATCTTTATAACAAGAAGGATAAGTGGAAAGATGGTGAGAAGAGAAACATGAGGTTCAGATAAGAGGGCAGGACTCTTGGGTAGGGTCCTTGCATGAGCGATTGGAACACACACTCCTATTCTGCAAGGCCTCCCAAGTGAGACAGGATAGCTGTGAAGTCTATTCTGTGCTGATTATAAAGAGGCAGGCCCAGCTGGACCCAAAGGAGGCAATGTGTGTTTTCATTTTCTGTGAAAATCTACGTGTCCTTAATCTGAGGTCTGCAGACCCTGAGAAATACTGTGCAAAAGTATTTGTATTTTTCTGGGATTCATAGCTTTGATCAGATGAGCAGGTAGATCAAAGACCCCACACCTAAAAAAAAAACCTAAAAACCTAGCAATAGAAACTGGTGCTCTCAGGGTCCTCCACGGGCCACTCTAGAAAAGAAGCTTTCTTTACAGACAGGGTCTTTTCCATTTAAGTCGGCTAACTTTTCTCTTAAAATGAAATCGTTTTCATTCCGAGTTGACATACCAGGAAAATAAGCCTTTCAACTTTGCTCTACTTTTGACTGTAAGCTTGGGGCATAATTGGGACCTTCTTTTCCCTTTCTTTTCCCATTCTTCCCTTTTCTTCATTTATTACTAGTACAACTGCCGCCGCCACCACCACCACCTTGCTCTCTCTGGATTATTCCACCATCACTCCATCAAGGTGGGCGGGAGCAGTCTTACAAGCCCTATCTTGGCAGAGGCAGCTAAAGCTGAGACTTGCCCAGGGCTACTCAGCTAATAAATGGTGAAACAGGAAATCAAACCCAGATCACCAGTATCCCTTCTACTACCCCACATGGACTCCCTTCTTTCCCCTTCATTCCCACTTGCCAACCTTCCCAACCTAGGAAGTAAACAAATTAAAATCAGTCTTTGTGGGAAGTGGCTGTGGCTCAGTCAGTAGGGCTCCCGTTTACCATGTGGGGGGCCCTGGGTTCAGTTCCCGGGGCCTCCTGGTGGGGGCGGGCCCGCCCGCATGGCGTGATTGGCTGAACCAGCGAGCACAGGCGGCAGGGGGGGGATGAATGAATAAATAAATAAAATCTTTAAAAAAAAAAAAAAAAAAAATCAGTCTTTGTTACTCATCTGATTAATATGAATAACAAAGTGACAAAATTGGTGACCATTTTGCAGAGTTGTTTTAAGGAAAGGTAATAGCCACATTTTAATTCACTTTCAAAGTATCATAGTCATGGTAAATATTAACAGAGGTAGGTGAATACATGGTATCAAAAAAAAAAAAAATTCTAAAGCACACTGCCCAATATGGTAGCTACTAGCTACATGTGGCTATTTAAATTTATTTAAATTTTTTTTTTTTTTTTTTTTTTTAAGATTTTATTTATTTATTCATTTATCCCCCCCTTGCTGCTTGTGCTCGCTGGGTCAGCTAACCACGCCGTGCGGGTGGGCTTGCCTTCACCAGGAGGCCCCGGGAACCGAACCCGGGGCCTCCTGTATGGTAAAAGGGAGCCCTACTGATTGAGCCACAGCCACTTCCCGGCTATTTAAATTTAAATGCAAATTAATTCAGATTTCAAAATTCAGTTCTTCAGTCACACTAGCCAACTTTCAAGTACTGAAGAGCCACATGTGCAGATATGAACCATCATGGCAGAAAGTTCTGTTGGACAGAGCTGAGCTAAAGGCTATAGCAGATAAACTCTGGTCTTCTGGCAAGTTGTACCCCCTCTGCACAGGGGAGGGCAGCACGAATACTTTATGAGCCTTGTCTCCCAGTGACCTTCTCAGTTCATAGAATGGCTTTACTAAAAAACCACCCATGTGACTGCTGTAATCCCCAGCCACTAAACAGCTGGGCAGGAGGGTTGCAAGAAGTACAGGACTATTTTTATGCACTGCAGATTCCCAAAAGGGAAAAACTAAGACAGAAGGCTGTAGAGATGGTAACACCTAGGCCCACTCCTTAGTCTCTTTATCCATGACCCAAACCACTTGCATATTTCCACTTAGATTCCCCCCAAGTGCAAGTTTCTATTCTCTGCCAAAAGCATCTGCAGACCACCAGGTGTTCTATTGGGTTCATAGTGACTCCAAAAAGGATCAAATATTCAGAGCCTGGTAGGTCACAAGGCTGAAAGGAGCCATTATTATTGGGTGAATTCCAGATTTCACAGTGAAACATGGCTGCTGCTGAAAATGGGCAACACAGAGATGTGTAATGGGGCTCTCAATTCTGGAACACCCCAAAGAGTGTACAGTTCTCTGTCCCTTGAGTGTTATACATCCAACCCTTTTTGTAGCATTGTGAGAATGGAAGGACAGCCTGGTGGTGATTCCTCAATCCTGCAGCTTGTCCTCCTTCCCCGCTCCCTTCCTCATGACCTGCTGAAGGCCAGAATAGTTCTAAGAAGGAAGTGGCAGTTTTTCTTACTCCCCAATCTCCCCTTTCCATAGAGATGTGTTGATTGCACTAATTTTAGGGATATCACATTAGGTTTAGTCCTACTCTGTTTAGTGCCTAGAGCATTGTGATTGTGTAATACCTGTTAACTACTTCTACCACTGCTACCATTATTTGTTATCAAACACACTCACTGAATGGAAAGGGAATTAGTCTTCAAGGGGTGCACTCTCAGCACTTTGGGGCCATAGTCTTAGGATCTGGGCCAGTAAACCTCCATTTGGGGAGAGTAGGTAGAGAATCCCACACTGAGAATACCTGCTTCAGGCAGCCTCTATTACTGATAGAACATATTGTATCCCTCAGGCCTGCTGGAGCAAACAAAACTGAGATTCTCTTTAAGTTTTCTAGGCTCCTCGGGGTCCCAGAGGGATTTAGCACATGCTGTCAAGCCAGATTAGCATACCTTCATCTAGTCTTTGGTCTGAATGTGTCAGGTACCAGGGGAAACTGGATGGCACTATTCTATGAGCGAGTAGGACACCAATGTGAGTCAGGGACATCTGGCAGAGGGCTCAAGTCAGGACTGCAAGTCAGAGATTCCCAAGAAGGTTCCTGCCATCTGGAGCCCTGGCCCGGCAGATGGATGCCTCTGTGCAGGGTCTCCTCCCCATCCCCAGGGTTTCGAGGCGAGTTATAGGTTTTGTTACCTCATTCTCCTTCCCTCTAGGTCCCCAGATCTTTCTGAGTCTTGTATTCAAAAGACAGATTTTGGTCTTAGATGATTCTAGCCTCTTGTAACTAAGAGAATCTTGGTGCCTGTCATTGCAGGTAATATTCTGTAAAGGAAATAGTTTTTTTGCATACTAAATCCAAAGCCATGATCAGACAAGTTTACCTGGCATCATTTCTATTCAATACATGGGTGGAAAAGTGGGCTTTGAGTGAGTAAAAAGGAGATTAATCACTGCCTATACAGGAACCAGAATATCATGACAGGAAGAAATATTTCAGAATTAAGTTTTGAAGGTTCTGGAGTAAAGGGGACTTTTCCTCTTTTTATTTATGCTTCCATTAGGGTTTTGAAGGAATGTCAGTGCTCTGTTATTAACTCTAATAGCTTGCATATCACAGCCAGTATGGTTTGGGGCCCCCTGGCTCTCAGGTTACCTGTGTAAATACAAAGATTCACTTCTCAGTGCCTAGCTCTAACATTTGCTTAATAAAAAGCAAATGTGTAGAACCTGGCAGCAGCAGCCTGGCAGAAGCAGTAATCTGAACGGGATAAAAATGCTTGCTTCCTCTTTGTGTGATGCTCCCTCTCTATCCCCCTGCCAAGAGCAGGATATCAAATGAAGGGGTGGTTGTGGTTGGAGTCAGTAAAGTGAATGTCTAAGTGGCACCTGCTTCATTCAACAGATCTGCTTTCCTGGGGCCTCCCACCATACATCTGCTCCTGACAAAGCCTCTTTTCTCCTCCTGTTGGTCAGCCCAAGAGCAGAGGCCCAGCACTGAGACACATACTGGTTTTGCTTTGTCAGCACAATTGCCTGTGATATTATAATTGCCCCAAATCTTCACTCTAGAAAGGCCCCAATTTAGAGATTTTTTTCAGAGCCTAAATGAGGTTTTCAAAGTGAAATTGATTTAAAAAACATCTTTTCTATTGTAAATCTATCAAACTGGCTAGGAGAATCATTGACAGGGTCTAAATATGGAAACCGAGACACTGCTCCGAGCGAGACTACAAAGACCATGCTATCAGATTGGCTCATTAAAGAGGCGTCCAGTAATACTGACTTTGCCCAGCCCAGCCTCTCCTGATTGCTTGTGGCACTGTCATGTATAGCTAAACTGCCTTATTCTCAAGTGCTGATAGAGTTCCTTGTGTAAGGGCCTATGGGGTTTGGGGATGTTAAAATAAGTTGCTGGGGGTCGGGCAGTAAAGGAAAAAACCTGTGACCTAAATAAGGGAAATGTCAGGAAAATGTTCTTTAGGTGAATCCAAAGCATCCAATTTCAGATTGAGTTTCCATCTCTTCAAAGGCAACTCTGCTAGTGTTATACATGATGGATGTCTGACTGATGCATGTTTCTGATGTGGAATTGGCATACTGGAAGCTCTAGAAAAGTTTTAGAGCTGCACTCTGGCTATTAAATTTAAATTAGTTAAAATCAAATAAAATTTAAAATTCAGTTCCTTACACACACTAGGCTACATTTCAAGTGCTCCCAGTAGCCACCATATAGGAAAGTTCACAAAAAGAAACTGGCCTTCATCCCAGAAAGTTCTATTTGACAGCACTGTTGTAGAGCTTTGAAATGTCTTGACTGCTTAAGGAAGGTTTGGAGTTTCTGTTTCAGCCTTGTTAGGAGGGGAAAGGGAAATTTGTCTGAATGTTTCAGGGACAGCTTCTTCCAGCAATGTTACCAAACTATGTTCTCTGTCTTTTTACCTTCCTTGATTTTTTTTTCCCCTTCAAGAATCTCATGAACTTCCTCTCCCCTCTCCAAAATACCAAATTGTAACCAATGAGAAAAACTATTTTAAGGTTTAGAAATGTCTACTTTCAGCTGACCTGCTCCCTGGCCTTCCCTTCCTTAAGCTTTCCTGGCCCTGCTGTTTATGACACAGGGTTCCTTTCTTGTTACGCAGAGGAGAGCGTGTGGAACACTCAAGGGCCAAGAGCATGTATATGAATTGTTCAGTGTGTAGCCCACCTACAGTGCAGACACCATTCCTGGGGATGGCACACTGGGCTGGTAGCATCTTCAGCAACTCTTGGCACCAAGGGCAGGATCTTTATTCTTGCTTCCTCTGTCTGTCTGCCTGCCTCTGGATTTGTGATGAACGTGTCACTACAGTGTAAGGTTCTGGTGGTAGGGCGATGTATGGGAATCCTGTAAGAGTATGCGTGATTGTTTTGTAAACTCACAACTTCTCTAATTAAATTGTTATGACTCCTGGGAGAAAACATATGTGGAAAAAGCAGTACTACCTCAAATTCAGGTAGTCTTTTTTTCCTCACACTTAAATCATGTAAACATAATGTTACTTATCCTCCTTTCAGCCCCTATGAGACAGGAGAGGCCTGTCCACGTTATAAATGTAAATATAGCCAACTCGTAGTCATCACATGCAGATTATCTATCATGCACATTACGCATGACACATTTTAAATCCTTGGACAGTTTCTTTAAGCAAGCCTATATAAGCCTGACCATCTCCCCCACCCCCCACCCAGCTGCTGGGTACTTAAGAAATACAAATTCGTTTCCATATTAGCTTAAGGCGGACATCATTAGGAAGGTAGGTCTGCTATAAGAAAACCACATCATAAATTCCAGTTTAGAGGGGGAGGTGTGAGGTATGACCTATGCTTCCTTTGGTTCAGCTGAGAGCTGCCTCTAAGGGATACTGTTATACACATGTGACCATTCACATTCAGTGTGCTGCTGGCTTGTTTACCAAAGGATAAGGGTAGCAGAGGTGGCTTTGCAACCTGTGAGCCAGGGTGTGCATGTGAAACTGACTTCCCTGCTGACTGCCCCTCCACAGCAGGTTCTGGGCCCATCTTGCCCAGTGCTTCCCCCACCCCACCCCCAGGAGGTGCCAGGGATCGAATTCGGAACTTTGTGTGTGGGAGGCAGGCACTCAGCCACTGAGCAACATCTGCTCTCATGCCCAGTGCTTTTAAAAAGTTCTGTGTTATTGTCAGGCACCTTTGTGACAGACTGTGCAGGTTGTGCGTGGCTACTGAGAATGCTGCAGGTGGGTTCATCTCGGGGTAAAGAAAGCAGCTGGAGGGTAGAGTAACCCTGAGAGGCTGCCATTCCAGGTGCTACTTATTTCCTAGACGGTGTGTTTCACCATCATTCACTATACCTTGGAGTCTTTTTTTCTTTCCTTTCTCCCTCCCTCCCTCTCCTCCCTCCCCCCTTTCCCTTACTACCTTTGGAAGCCTATGGCATGCTGTCGATGGCCTCATCAGTGGATATGAACATGGCTCTGCAGCCTAGACACATTGTTACCCTTGAGAACCTTAGAAACTTGAGGGCCTAGAAGATGGTTTTACAAGACTTGCCAAACCCTAAGTCTTCTACTCTTAGTATCTGCCGACTGGACTAGAGTTTTACCCAAATTTCTTTTATCCTTTCCCGTTTCTGCACCAGTACACGCCATGCCTTTGCCTTTGTCTTCCTACAGTAGTGGTCTTCTTTGGACATTAGTCACTGATATAAAAAATTTTCCAGACCTGCAAATGAAAAATTTTAAAGGACTTCCCTCCAGCCTATCACCCCTAGAAACACTGTAGGTACCCTTGATGGCTCTTGAAAAACTGCAGGAGTTACTCAAGTAATACAAATATATGGTTTCACTTCTTACTTATTCCTGTTCTTCACAGTCATAGCCTTCTGCTTCCTCATTTAAACCAGCATTTTCCTGATACATGTTAGTTAGCTGTCATGTCATATATTCTACAGAAGGTAGTATAGATGAATTGTAATTTTTTTCCTTTGAATTTTAAGAATTATTTCTCTTCTACTAATTGTTCTGTTTATTTGATTACTTACTTGTTTAGCTCTGTATTTTCTCTCTCACAGCTATCAATATTTTTCTCCCAACTAAAGATATTTCCATGACCAACTTGGAAGGCCTTAGGACTGAAAGATTCGGTTACAGCAAACAACAATTCCCAAAGGTTTCCTAGATTATGAGGGCAAATGAAAGGCCCATTCTTCCTCGGGCTGTCTGTCCTGCTCTATCTTGTCATGAGGTATTTGGAGAAGTGGGGAGGGCAGTCTGGGTAGCCCTGATCAAGCTTGTCTCAAGCCTATTTTATTAGTTTCTAGAAGGGTTTAGAAAATTATCAGAGTGAGGATGACATCAGATCATAGTGTCCATGATCATTTCGTATATTTAACATTCTTAATATCAGTTCATGGTTTAGCCTGGATTATTTACCATATACTAGATCAGCAGATCAGCAGCTATTTCATATATATCAGGGTGAGTGTCAGTTCCGATGCCAGTTCTGACCATCACGGCATTTCAGAAAGGAAGCTGCCCACCAGTCCCTCTGCCTTGATTTCATGCCTTTTATCTCTAGTCTTTACACCTTTGAAGGCAATTGGCAAATGATGTACTTCCTGGCAGGAGCAGATAGCTCCTGAAAGGAGATCTTTGCTGTCTCTGCTTTCTTTTCTGTTTCCTGAGAACTTTAGTCTAACAATCTGTGACCCCAACCAGATTCCCCAAGCCTCTTCTTCAGAGTCATCTTTGAAAAGGAGCAAACATTTATTGTATATCTACTGCATGCCAGGCACAGTGCCAGACTTCACCTGCATTGGCACATCTAGTTCTCAACAACCCTGTAAAATGAGTAATTATCATTTTACATATAAGGAAACAGATACACCTGCCATTAGGTGGCAGAACCAGGATTCACATGTAGGGCTTTCTGACTGGGAAAACTTGAATGGAAATAAAACAGCCTATTTTACCTTTACATAAAAGGCACCTGAACTACCATACAGCATTTGGCTGGAGTACCTTAAAGATAACATTGTGGAGATAATTGACTTCATTCTGGAGCAGAATAAAAAGCTTCAAGGCTCTTCAGTCTGCAGAGGTCAAGGCTAAAAGGAATATAATCAAGTTTCTGAAAATCTTGAAGAACATGATCGGTGTTAGTAAACAATTATTGAGCACCTACTATGTTCAAGTTGCCCAGTATTCAAAGGCATAGTTCTGCCAACAGTCTAAGGACATTTTTATAGGAAAAAAAAAAAACAAAAAACAGTAATTCCTGGGTAACAGTAGCACAGACTTGGTGTGAAATAAATGGTGGAAGTGGTCAAATCACAGGAAGGAAAGAACCTAGTAGGCTGTTCCATCTGGGGTAACCCCACGGAAAATATGAAAATTGTTGGAAGAACAGGACATAGATTGGCAGGGGGTAATTCTGGGCAGAGGGATCTGCCTGAACAAGTACCTGTGGTGGTCAGGGGACGTTGAGAAGACAGACACGGTTGTAATGAAGGGATAACAGGATATTTAATGTAGGAAAGGCTAGTTTAATCCCTCAGCTGTTAGCCATTTAGACTTTATTTTTCAGATAAAGGTACTGAAAGTACTTTTTTTTTGGTGGGATGAGATGGCCATTGACAAACAGTTTTTCAAGAAGAATTAGCTAACTTTGATGTGGAGGCTTATTCATCAAATCTCAGAATGCTAAAAGAAGTTAGTCCTGGGAAAAATAAATTAATTCCCTAAATAAATAAATTCCATAACTTAATATATATTCCATTACATGGCAGGCAAGTGATGAAACTCATTACCCCAGGAGAGGTCAGGAATAGAGTAGGTAAGCTCATGAATGATAGATCCACAGAGTGTACATGCCTGTGACCCTAACCTTTACAGTTACTCTCATTGGCGCCCATGTTATACCACAAGCTTCCCCCAGGACCACTAGCAGAGACAGACCACTGTAACACTTCATGGACCCCTGTTTTTGCAGGGGAAAAAAAGACCAAACTCCTTAACTTGAACAAATGATCACTTATGTTAGAAGGCAAATGTAATATGATTTGAGAGACTCACACCCCCTGCCCAAAAATATATTTCCATTACTTATAATTACTTAAATCTTAAGCTCGACTACTAGAACTAGAGATAGATTATTTTGAGTCTTGAAAAGATTTGGGGGAAGGGGAGAAGTTAAGAGCCTCCTATTACTGTATGTCAAAATTTTAAATATAAATATCCTTTGACCAGGAAATCATATTCCTAGGTATTATCCTGCAGATAACAGTGTACTTGCATATGTGAGAAATTATCTGTACTTTTGGCATAACAGCAAAATGTTGGAAACATGAGGATAAATCATCAGAGCCCTGGTTAATCAAATTCAAATATTTCCATACAATGGGCTACTATGTAGCCATTAAAAAAAAAAATACAAGGCTGCTATCTCTGTACTTGTAAGTAAAGATCACTAAAAAAGCAAAGTACAAAAGAGTAAAAATATGCATTGTTTGGGTGGGGAAAATACACAGACACATACACATGTTTTCAATTGCATAGACTACCTTGGGTCAACTATAAGCCATCCAAGAAGCTGGTTACAGTAGTTACTCCAGGAAGGGGAACTGGGTGACTGAGAGGGAATGAGGGTGGTTTACTTTTTTCCACTCTATGCCCTTCTGTGGCTTTTTTATTTTGTACCCTTCATGTGACCTATTTTAAAAAATTAAAATAATAAGTCCCTGATAAAATATAGATTTTCCTGGAAAGGGTAAAACTTTAAAGAGACCAAGGAATGGTTGACCTAATGAGAGGAGCAGGACCCTCTAAGAATAGATGCTGTGCCTTTAAAGCAGGACAAAGCAGAAGCCAGCCTGTTTCGGTGATATCTCCCTGTGATTCCTCCCCAGGAGGGCACTGGACCTGCAGGGATGAGGAGTATTAGGCAGGAATTGTTTGAATTGTGTCCAGAACTGGCCCGGCCTGGGAATCTGAATTTTTAGAGCATTTCCCCCATATCCATCACCTTGTGTGGAATTTTTTAAAGATCCTTGTGGCTGCTGTGTGGAGAGTAGACTTAAGTGGAGCAAGGGCTGAAACAGAGCAATCACATAGGAAGCTAAAATATAGTCCAGGCAGGAGATAATAGCAGCTTGTTCAGGGAGGTAGCAGTAGAAGCGGTTGAATTCTGGGGTTATATTTGAAGGTAGCATTGATAGGATTTGCTGCTGTACTGGATGTGAAGTAATGGAAGACTTCAAAGTTTTTGACCTCAGCAACTGGATGTGATTGCCATGTATTGAGAAGGGAGAAGACTGGGAGGAATATATTTGGCCATTTGGATTCAAGAATGATACCCAACTGGTAGAAAAATAGAGCAGGGTCAGTTCTCATTGTCTTTTACAGAGAAATGTCCTGGAGCCAGCATTTCCTCCAGGGATTTTCATCTGACTGCTGTTTAACAAGGAAGTCCTTGTGCTGGGACCTGAAGTTTCTCAATCACCTTTGACCTCTTTTTCCATTTGGCCAATTCTGTAAACCCAACCAAGAAGCCTGAGAGGAAAGGTGGGAGTGAGCCCAAAAGAGAATAGCCCTCTTCCTTCTAGGTCCTTCCTGTCCAAGATGGCTCCTGGCCATCATGTCAGGTGTGAAAGGCACCCCAGCATATGGAAAGACTCCCAGAGCAAGAGCCTGGACACCTGGCTGTACCACACACTCCATGATCTTGAGAGGGAAAAGCATTTATCCCTCTCTTGATCTGTTTCCTTTTTTTCTTTTCTTTTCTTTTTTTTTTTTTTTAGAGTACACTTTTTATCTGTTTACATTTGAGTTTAAAGAAAAAGGGGATTGGATTTACTGAATGGGATGAACTCTAAGACTTCTTGTAGCTTTAAAATACTAAGGCACCAGAGACTGTTCTTCAGGATTTTGTAAGGATGTGCCTTTATGATAAACCCATGGTTCTGCCAAAGGAGCATCATGAAACACCTGCCTACCTCCTTCTCCAGGGTCTTAGCAGAAATCAAATTATATCAAGGGTGTGAGAGGGCTTTGAAAAGTGCTATATAAATGCCAAGGGAGCCTTATTACTACAGTGTCTCTCTGAAAAACTAAAAGGAAAACTCCAAACCCTTAAAAGCAGAGTGTAAAGAGCTTTCTGTTGCTTAATCAATTGAAATGACCCAAAAGACAAGCTTGGATTAGCATTTACCTTCTAGATTAGGGCTAATCAGGGGCAGGCTGAGCAGATGCTGGGACAATCCCTGCCTGATTATTGTACCTCAGCATTTAATCATCTCTTCCAAGGGCAGCCAGGCCGACTTAGTGTCTGCTCAGTTCCAAAGCCTCCAGTCCCCTCCCCCTTTCCTTTGCCATGGACATAAAGGCTGCTAGGTCAGAGACACTGAGACGATTTAATCTAATCCCACGTCAGATTGCCTCTGTGTCTGTGTTATGTGCGTGTGTGTGTTCCTAAAATCCTCACAACTGAATGCATTTATTTAAGGTGGAGGTGAACTGAAACTGCATGTGAAAATAATGGAATTGGGATTTTAAGGCATATTAGGTTATGAAATGACCCCTATATTCTGTCTTCCTCTTAAAAGCTTTTAAAATGTGTAGTCAGAACTGCCAGTTATTCACACCCAATGCAGCTCTGTGTGAGAGGCATTTCATTACTCACTGGTAGAGGTTGAATTCGTTCCTTCCCTAATTGTGAGATGGAGTACAGAAGATAGAATCTCAAAAAAATTTTTTTGTTTTTTTTTTCCAGATGAGTCCTGAATGTAGTGTTTTTCATACTGCTCTATTCTGAGCTGGGAGCTCCCATTCTAAAACAGCCTAATCACCAGTATTTAATTTTAAGAGAGATACAGGTTAAATTCCAGAAGGCAGGTTTCATCCATGGGTACAGAAAACATTTATTGAGCTCCTGCTAACTGCTAAGGACTCAAAGATGCAGGCTCAATCCCTCCCTTAAGATATTTGCAGGCTCCTTGGAGACAAGACATGCAAACAGTTATGATAAATAAGATCATTGCCTCCATGGAAGCCTGTTTGAAGTGCTGTGGGGCCACAGGGGAAGAGTAGCTAAGACAGAGGAAGGGAGAGGTTTGAGCTGACTATTGAAGAAAGAACAGGAGCCCTTTCAAGGAACAAGTCAAAAGTAATGGTGTATGCAAGCCATTGAAGTGAATGTTTGGAAAACCTCGGTCAAATAGTTACTGGAGTGTAAAACAAGTGAGGATTGATGGATCACAAGGCTTAACTGAACAACGGGGGCCCACATGAAAGGTTTGAATACCTGCAAAGGGATTGGGACTTTATATTCCATGGGCCATTAGAAGCCACTGAAGAATTGTAAAGGAGAGTGACAAGATCAGTTTAGATGCTCAAAAGATCATTCTGCTTATAGCAGTGTCAGCCAATATATATTTTTGCATTTGAACCTTTCTCTATTTTATTCTGGGGCAAATCTTCCATGATATGAGAAACAGTGTTTTAGCAACAGTGTTGGGCAGAAAAGCCAAGCACATCATAAGTCAGGTTGAAAGAAATTTAATTCTGACAATTCTTTATGTTTCTATCCTCCACCCCAGGCCCCTCCCAGGCTAATTGATCACAGTTAGGAAGGTTCTCCCTAATCACAGTAGTAACTGCATTTGAAAGTGTATAACTTGTTCCCTGACTTTGGAGTTTTGGGAATGGAATTAAGCCCAGAGTTAGAGCATTGCAATGAAGCTGATCTTTGCTTCTGGTTTGGGTTGCCATTTGCCAACATATGGGTTAGAGGAGAGTTACACAGTGTACTGTCTTTGCCCCTAGGCATTCTGGTTACTTTATTAACTTTGCCTGTTTTGACCAGAGGAAAATAGGAAGGCAGTGATGATCATGATACACTGGGGCTGCAGTCGGGGCTGAAGGGGTCAAATGGCCTTCTCGTACACTCACGCCCATACTTGTAGTCTAAAGACTGGAGAGTGGGACCCAGCTGCACATGGGTTCAGCCAACAGACTCCCCTTGGCCTGTTGCCCTTGGCACTGTGTTGATGCCAACTTGTGGTAGACTTTGTACCGCATACTGTGGGGAATATAAAATGAACCAGAGCCAGACCTAGCCTTGAAGGAGCCCTCAAACAAGTGGGAAGGTCTATACACACGCATTAACTGGCCCAAGCCAGATGATACACTCCTTCCCTGTGCCTACTGAGAATCCCTGTGCTGAGTCTTGACTGGGGCTGGGATGGGGCAGGCCTCCAAGAGGAGGACAACTGGACTAGGTTTTAAAGGGGAAGGAATGGAGGTAAGGGGACTCCAGTAGGTGAGCAACTTGACATAGGCCCAAGAGAAAGGAATGTGACAAATATGTTGAGGGAACAGAGAGTAGTCCAGAGAGCACAGGCTGCCTCGTGGTGGGGAGAGGGGGCAGTGAGACTAGGAAGATAGATCAGGGCAAATCATGGAAATCCTCAAATATCATGCTAAAGCCTTTGAACTTTATTATAGGCTTTAGGAAAGTTGTTTTTTTTTGTTTGTTTGTTTGTTTTTAGATTTATTTAATTTATTTATTTCTCCCACACACCCTCATTGTTTGCATTTGCTGTGTCTTTTTGTCTTCCTTGTTTCTTTTAGGAGGCACCGGGAACTGAACCCGGGACCTCCGATGTGGAAGGGAGGCACCTAATCGCTTGAGCCACCTCCGTTCCCTGCTTTGTTGTGTCTCTCATGTTTTTTCTTCTTGTGCTTCTTGTTGCGTCATCGTGTTGCATCAGCTTGCCACACCTGCCCATTGCATTAGCTCAGTGTCTTGCTCGTCTTCTTTAGGAGGCACTGGGAACCTCCGCTCCCTGCTTTTGTTGTGTCCCTCATGTCTTTTTCTTCTTGTGTCTCTTGTTGCATCAGCTTGCTATGCCTGCCCATCGCCAACTCTCTGTCTTCTTTAGGAGGCACTGGGATTCGAACCAGGGATCTCCCATGTAGTAGGCGGAAGCTCAGTCACTTGAGCCATATCCGCTTCCCTGGGAAACTTTTTAATGTCAAGGAATTTGACAGTTTAAGATTAGGGGAATGACCTGTTATGGAAAGATAATTCAGGTGGCAGATTTGGGTGAACTGAAAGAGGGATTGATTTGGAGACATTTGAGAGCCATTTGCAAAGATCTAGATAAAAGAAATTGTGCCCTACAACTTTCTGAAGCCAATGCTTGCCTCCCAGCCCCATGTGTGACTTCCCAGCTGGCCTCCCCTCCTCCTCCTCATTTCAGGCCCCAGCATCTTAAGTGTGAGAAATGGCTGGATGAACCTTCCATTTCTGTTAAGTCACTCAAGGGTGAGCCCAGATTGTCAAAAATAACTATCATCAAACACTTATCCCTAAACTTGCAAAACTTATCCCTGGAAAACAGAAACAGTTTACCATTGTAAAATAACATTTTATTTTGTTGATTTTTTTTTTGCATAAGAAAATGTTCTTACATAACTTTTTAAAATTAATTTTTAGTTTCACCAAGGTAATATGTGGTTTTAAATGTTGAAGGACTAAAAGCCTTTTTTAAAAACTCTATAACCCAAAGGTAACACTTTATGCTCTTTTTTTCTTGTATATGTTCATTGCTCTAAATAATAGTCTTTTTTTTTTTTTTTTTTCCACCAGGAGGTCCCAGGGATCGAACCCGGGTTCCTCCATATGGGAGATGGACACCCAACCAGTTGAACCACATCCGACCCTAAATAATAGTCTTATATCATTATTTTTTTTTTTTTTTTAATTATGTTCTTTTTTTTTTTTTTTAAGATTTTATTTATTTATTCATTTATACCCCCCTTGCTGCTTGTGCTCGCTGGGTCAGCTAACCACGCCGTGCGGGCGGGCTTGCCTTCACCAGGAGGCCCCGGGAACCGAACCTGGGGCCTCCCATATGGTAAACGGGAGCCCTACTGATTGAGCCACAGCCGCTTCCCTCATTATTTCTTGAGTTGAGATGTTATCACAATTTTTAGTTAACCCAGTGTTTACATTGTGTTTATATTATTATAACTATGTAAAATTGTTCACTGCCAAGACTTGTTGGCAAGTCAATAATGTATCATAATAATTATGATTACATTTACCTTTTTGTACAACTTTTATTTTTTCTTCAAGTTAATATGTGCTTTTTTTTCCTACTTTTTGAAGTAGTAATCACCACTTTTACTCAAATCCCAAATTCTACAACAGCTCTGGAAGTTCCTCTTGGTACTCTTTTCCATGTGGTCAAACCCCATCAGCTCCTCAGTGCCATTTTAGCCTAGAGCACTTTGTCTTCCTCAAGCCTACTGCCTAGCACTCATCTTGGGCCCCTCATCTTCATCCCAGAGTACCCTTCACTATCCTCTAGAGGGGAGTCTGTCTCCTAGATTGTACAACCACTCCTTTCTTAGTTTTCCCTTTCGTTTTTGTGGAGCACATCCTTCAGAGCTTCCTGGGAAAAAATGCATGGGTGGCCAATTATTTGAGCCCTCACTGTCTGAAGATGTCTTTAATCTGCCTGCATATTTTATTGATATGGGTATCATAGAATTCTAGATGGAAAGTCTTTTCTCTCACACATTTGAAGGCATTGCTCCATTCTTCTAGCTTCCAAATTGCTGTTGAGAAACCTCACTCTGTTCTGATTCCCAGATCTTTGTATATGACCTTTTTTTTCTTTCTGGGAGCTTTTAGGATCTTTTCTTTTTCCCTGGTATTCCAAAATTTTTCAAAAATATCTCTTTAAAAGAGTGTCTAGACCTTTTCCATCTGTTGTGCTGGGTATCAAGTGGGCCTTTTTAATCTGAAACTCATGACTTCAGTTCTGGAAATTTACTTAAAATGTCTATGATAATTTCCTACCTTTCATTTTTTCTTTTCTCTCTGGAATTCTCTTTTATCACAGGTTGGACCTCTTTTCTTGTCTTCTTTCTGGAAGATTTCCTTGACTTTATTTTCTGATCGTTATTCTGAATTTATTTCATCTATTGGATTTTTTATTTTACAGGACTCTTTTTAAATTTTTCATTGTCTCTCCTATCTCTGTGTTCCTTAAGAGTGAGATATTGAGACGCTGACTGGAGGCAGCGTGTGCAAGGGTGCAGCTTGTTGAGCTATGGGCTTCAATGTGAGTAGTAAGATTTTTTGTTGTCTCCCCATCCGCTAAATATCACCAGCTATAGATCTTTTCTTTGGACCTCTCCAGGTCAGTTCTCAATATGGTGAATGAACTGCTGATGTCCTGCTGACAGAGGTCTGTGTGTGTGAGTGGTGGGTTGGGGGATCTACTGGTCCAGTTGGTTGAATACAAACTTTCAACTAATTCCTGTTTTCAGCCTCACCCCACTTTCTGCAGTAGCTAGGCCTCCAAGTCGTGAGTCCTCTGAAGTTTGTGGGTGAGCCAACTTGCTTCTCTTAGTGTACCCCTCTGGGCATAGGAGCTGCAGCTTCTTTCTCTCTGCTAAGTCAAAGCTTTGCATCTTCCAAAAATATGACTTCCCTCATTTATATCCTTCCCTTCCCCCTTTACTATAATTTTAGTTTCAAGACAAAGAGATAGATATGTATATTTATACTGCCTTATTTAACTGGAAGTACATTTTTTCAATTGACCATAAAATCTATTTTTAAATTGTATTTGTCTATGAAATCTAAAAATCAAGAAACCAATGACCTAGGCTACTTTTTTAATAAGCTTGACTCTGAAAGGAAGGACATAGATGGAGCAGTGGCCAGAGGACAGGACAGAATTAAGGGAGAAATTTTCTCTTCAAGCTGAGAGAAACTTGAGCATGGGCAGAAAGAGAGTTGAAGAAGACAATATAAAAGAATACCAAAGGGAAGCGGCTGTGGCTCAATCAGTGGGGCTCCCGTTTGCCATATGGGAGGCCCCGGGTTTGGTTCCCGAGGCCTCCTGGTGGGGGCGGGCCCGTCCGCACGGCGTGGTTGGCTGACCCAGCGAGCGCAAGCAGCAAGAGGGGGATAAATGAATAAATAAATAAAATCTTTAAAAAAAAAGAATACCAAAAAGAATGAATTTTGGCCTGTTCACAGAGGAAGAAAGGCAGAGAGGATGGGCTTCAGGGAAGAGGAGTTCACATCTGAAGGACCTGTGCTTCCAAAGCTGGAAGCAGGCAGGGTCATCTTTTGGCAAGTTGGGGGGCCCAGCCCTGAGGCATGTGTTCCACAAGTTCTCCAAGCCTTTCTTGCCTGGTAACCTGTTTTAAAAAATTAAAATTGGGTGAGAAAAGCCATTTATTTGTGACTGGACAGTGGATATGTGATTACCTAGGGCTGTCAAAACAGCGGTGCCCCAAAGGGCAAGCACTGGTGGCCCCTCTCCAACCAGCCCCTGGGCCCTGAGCATGACCCCCACTAACGTGTCCTCTCTTTGTCTCCCCAGGCCTGGTCCAGATCCCTGTGAGCATGTACCAGACAGTGGTCACCAGCCTGGCCCAGGGCAATGGGCCGGTGCAGGTAGCCATGGCCCCCGTGACCACCAGGATATCGGACAGCGCAGTAACCATGGACGGCCAGGCTGTGGAGGTGGTGACATTGGAACAGTGACATGCAGCCATATCATGGCTTCCTTTTCTAGTCTACTTCAAAATTTTTTACACGTTTGCAGAGGTGCAATCAAATGGAATTAAGTCTCTCGACTTTGGAAGAAAAGTTTTGTTAACCTTTTTTTTTTTAAAAGGAAGAAAGGCAGCAGATTTTGGAATTGCATTTTTTTTAAGCACCACTCATGATTTTCTGGGATCAGTGGAGTGAGATACTGCGTTGTCAATTTCACTGTCCCAAAAAAGCCAAATTGTGGCAGGACTTCTTTCTGCGGAAACGTGTGTGTATACTTACGTGTGTGTATGTGTGAATGTGAATATATGTATAAGTGTACATATGGACACACACATTTACATATATATATAAATATACATATATATATATATATATGAGAAACCCGCATGGAATTATCTGTATGAAATCAAGGTGAGCTGTGGAAAAATAATTCACCCAGTTTAGTGGGTGGTAGGGTACGTGGCCAGACACAGTCACCCGTGTTTTGTTCATACCAGGGTCATGCGTTGAGCTACTGACAAACTCAGGCGGAGGTGACCATGCTCTTAACCAAAGCTGCCTCCCAGTGACTGCCCAGAATTTTCCCTGCTGGATTCACCTGTGGAAGGAGGTTCCAGAATGGGGTGGGGTCCAGAAAATATGCGTGCAGGGTCCAGGGGCCATGTGGTCTGGCAGCTTCGATGCTCCTTGGGCTGGCCCAGGTGCTGACCTTGCCGCAGGCAGGTGAATGTCCTTAAAGCTCCCAGGCAGGGACAAGAAGGTTTTCCTCGGTCCCCCCACCTCTTCCCCTTCCCAGAAAGCCTTCTTGATCTCATGACTCATAAAATGTTGCTTTGGTTTTAAGGTCAGTCCTGAATTGGTCAAGTATATGAACTGAAGGTAACAGAAGTATTAAGGGTTTGAGGAGTGTGTGCGCATGAGTGTGCCTGTGGGTGTGTGGGGTGAGGAGGGGGTGGGAGGGGCCGGAAGGGCAATGGAAGGAGGGAGAGAAAAACCTTCATAGACCAGGATCCACCAATAGGAGCAATTTTCTCCTTTCCTGTTACTTTCTAGAGCTCTCCAGAGGAGACTCTGGAACTCCTGGAACTCTGGAAGATGTGCCTGGCTTGCACAAGGCTGACGGTCACATCACAGTGATGTGGTAGAAGAAAAAAAGGACTGCGGGTGTTTCCTGCACCCCTGGTTCAGGCCCTGCTTCAGAAGGAGCTCTGTGTATTTGGAGGCACATTATCCCAGTGCATCCTGGTGGGCCCAGGCCCCACACAGCTTTCCCACTAACAGGCGTTGTCTGGCCTGAGTGTTCTTTTTATCTACTAAATTCTGCAATTTCTCAGCTACAAGCCCTGAATCTCCAGTGGCTAAATTCACCTGACTTCTCGACAGGCCAAATCTCTGCTCCTTGAGTACAGGGACAACTCTTCCCCCGTTCCTCCCAGGTCCTCCCACGTGCGTGATAGTGTATTTAATGTTTTTTTAATGCGACATTAAAAGATTCTTCATGTCTTGCCCAGCCTTTGAGAAAGTTTCAAATTCTTGTATTTGCTTGTTTTATATAAAACTATCCAATGTTCTTTGTATGTTTTTTTTTTTTTTTCTGTACGTAATGAGGGGAGGGAAGGGAAATTTACATATAAACAGTCCTAGGTCTACAATTTGTTATTTTTTTAATTATTATTTTTTACCATCATTGTGAAGCTGTCCGGGGACTTTAAAGTCCATGTTCCTTTGTGGTGAAATAACCTAATAGTTTGAGAAATTGCTAAGAAGAAGAAGAAAGCAAAACCCCAGTAGCAGAGCATGGATTCTGTGTTGTTTTCCATTGTCTATTACTGCCTCAGTCAATAAATAGTTAAAAATGTGGCAACAGGAAGTGGAACTGTTCATCTCTCTAGGAGTACTTGGCCTCTTAAGCAGAAGGAACTATCTTTTGGGGTGGCTTTTTTTGCTCTTTGAAAGTTGCTGGTGCTCAAGACCAGTGATTTTCCATCTATGTTCCTTGGAACTTTAGCAAAGCTCCCTAAGGAGAAAGCTGAGAATAGGAGAGGGGCCTCCTGCCCAGCCCCCATCACTGAGCAGCTCCATTGAATGGGGGCTTTGGGGTTTTTTGTTTTCCAAACAAACACTGCCCCTCTCCCCACCGGGAGGAGGGGGATTTTATTTGAAAAATGGTAAAGATGGTTTGAAAATCTCTACCCTGGCATTCTTTTTTTAGGAGTTGATTTCATATCAGGGTGGGTGATGGTGCCTCTACGCCATCTTCCAGTGTGAGCGTTTAATGTAGGAATGGATTGTCCTCCTCGAAACATAGGCCCCGAGCTTTTGTTTCCTTTCGTCCTCCCTTACCGGTTTCTTACACAGCTCACTGCCTTAACATGGCAACTCTTTCTGGCTCCGGGCCCTTCCTAAGCGCCCCCATACTTTGCTCCTCCGTGCTTATGCACACACCTCAGTCTGGAGTGACCTGCACTCCTTGCTACTTCCACCCCTTTCTTTTTGTTGTTGGATCTTTTGGTTGGTTTCCTGGTGATGATTAGAATAATTGAAATGGGAAGGCCACTAACTGTTTTCCTTGATGCTTGACTGTGGTTCAATAAAAAAAACAATTACCTACATCTCCCCGCTTCTTGCACAGATGGCGCACAGTCAGCTTTTCTCACCAGAGAGGATGGGTCAGAGAAAGGATCCCCACCAGGTCAACCAGGTATCACTGCTCTTGGCCTCCGTGGAACTCTGGGTTATCTAGAGTGCCTCTTTCTCAGTCTTCACTGGTGGCTTACTGGGATCAAACCTAATATATCTGCCTCTAGAATACCCTGCTCTTTGTGCCAGCCACTTGGGCAGGTGGCCATAAAACAAGCTGTCAGGATTCCGGGCTTTGTTATTTTTAAAGTAACCTCCAGGTGTGTCATGAACTCAGCCCATATGCAGCCCCTCTCAGTGGTCAGTGTTTATGAGCCTCTCCTAAAGATTGTGTCATGGTCCTTCCACAGGGCTCACCATACTTAGAGCAGCCTCCTAGTGGCAGGGCCTTTTCATCATCACACACACAGGAAACTGCATATAGCAGGTACTCTAATACATCTCATCAGATAAGTGAACCTAGTTTTCCAGTGGTTCTTTACTCAATCAGAAAATTCAGAGACCTAAAACATCCATTCCCACACATTCTCCTTAATTTTTAAAAATAACCTTGATTTTAATCCTAAGAAAAATCTGGCCTAGGTGAAGGGTAGTAAAGATGTTGGTGTCTGAATATATTTGTGGGCATGAGCAGTTAGCCTATGCTGTTTACTTCAAAAGCTTCAGGGCCCAAACACAAGTGTGACACCAGTTAATGATAAATCTCAGGAACCACTGGGAAAGGCTTCAGCCAAGCCAAATCTTGGCAAAATAGTTGAATTATGAAATCATCAGTTGGTTCTAGCCCCAAACAGCCTTTCAGCGCCCTTGTTCTCTTGTGTAAGAGGAAGACTGTTTGAAAGCTAGATGGGACATCAGCCACCACCCTTCATTTAAAACCCAGAGGCATAGAGGCCTGGGACCACCTGACGGGCACCCTGAACCTCCAGCTCAGATTTCTCACTTTTGGTGGGGTTCGTTCCCAGGACTTTGCCCTCTCTCCTGCTGAGTTCCTCCTACCTACATCATAAAACCTAAAAAATTTCATTATTTCCCTTCCAGCTACTTTTATATAGAGCAATGTTTAAATCAAAGAAATTAATTCTGGAATTCACAAAATTTGCCAAAAATCATTGCAGAAAACAGCTGTGAAGGTTAGACATTAATTTTGGAAAGAAACAAAAAAAAATTTAACTTACAGGAGAAAATTGAAGGGAGACTAATCACATAACAGCATTCTTCACCCTGGACCCCAGGGCTCTCATGAACTACATGGACAGTAAGTAGCAGTTCATGGGGCTTTATCACCAACCGTGTGGTTACCCAGCTTGGGTCCTTTGCTTCTCCCAGTGAAGTAGTTGATTCAAGTCATAACTATTTTACAATGAAAGACCAGGTGCAGGAGCATACGGGCTGGGTTAATCCTAGCCGGGTTCTCCCTAGGGGCCACTCCCATGGCCCCCTCTTCTTGCTGCAGAGCCCTGCCCCTGAGGGCCACCATGCCTCTGCCCTGCCCGCCTGTGGAGACTGAGATGATGCAGGAGCACGCCTAACTCCTACCGAGTGTCTGAGTCAACAGCAGAGATCTGGGAGGTCACCCGTGCAAGAGGGGCTCTCTGCCAGCAGGACAAGGTTGCGGGCGGAACCTCCCAAGGGAATGCACCCCCAACCCTCAGCTGCCTCAGGAGAGGACGACTGATTGGCCAATTGAGTTCACGTGTCCACCTCTAGTCCAATCTACTTGGGCCAGAGGATCAGGGTTTGGTAATACAAACCAGGCTGCCTGAGTCTACCCCACAGGTGGGGGCAGCTCTAGGAGAAGGGGGCTGGGATATGGGTCCACTTTAGCCCTTGCCAGATGGTAGCTGCCATCACTGCCGCCCAAGCTGTTACAAGTAGGGAACAATGAAACTGGGATCCACCCAGATACCTGCTTCCCCCACTTCCTCCTACCATGGGCAACACCCCTCCTGGATCTGTGAAGGTCTGAGTTGGCATATTAGGGGTCATTAGGTTAGCATGCTTCCTTTAACTAACAGTGTGCCCTATGCCTCCACTCCCATCATCTCCAATAACCACAAGGTGATTTTTCAAAACAGCTTTATTAAGATATTATTTACATACCATTAAGTTTGCCGGTTTAAAGTGTACAATTCAGGGGCCATTGGTATATTTACTGAGTTATACAGCCATTACCACCATAATATAACTTTGGAATGTTTTCATCATCCCAAATAATTATTTTAACATATCTTCCCAAAAAATCATTTGAAGCAGGTTATATAAAAGATATACATGCTGTGAAATAAAACAGGAATGAGAAAGCAAGATCAAATAAAAGGAGGCCATACATTTGCCAACTATAGGGTCAACGCTACAAGTCTGGAAGGGGTTTGACAGGAGGCTGCATGAGACTCTTCCCATTCCCTGGGACTGGTGATCAGGAGCCACAACTGAGGACAAAGAGCCCTTCCTCCCCTCCATTTGAGCCCCCACATTCTCAAGAGAACAGCCAACGATAGGAGCCAGTCACCTCCACCATGGCTTACTAAGAGGCTGCAAAACCAGCGCTGCTAACCCCAGCTTCCACCCCATCTGGCCCCTTCCAGTCCATAGAAGACCTGTGGGAACATGGAGAGTAGCTGTTAGGATCATTGGCTATTAGGATTGCTGCCTCCCCTTTCCCATCCTCCCTGCCTGCCACCCTCTAGTCCTGGAAGATGTGGACTCGGAGAATGAGACAGACCATATTACCACCCTGCACACCAACAGGTCCTGCCTTCCCTCAGACGGAGAAAGAAGATGAAGTTGAACTCAAGCTTGAGACCGAAGCTTCAACATGAACTGGCCTTGGGGGACAGATGTGGCTCAAATGGTTGGGCATCCCTCTCCCATATGGAGGGACCTGGGTTCGATCCCCAGGACCTCCCGGTAAAAAAAAAAAAAAAAAACTGAACTGGCCTTAATGATGGAAAGTGTTTACAAAGGTATGCAATCCACCCAAAATGTCATTAAGGAACAGTCATTAAGGGAGAGTCAGCACAACATGGTAAGGGCAATGACTGTAAAAACTAAACCATTTTGTGTTCAAACCTACTGAGTTAAGATGCTTTGGGGTTTCATAAAGAACAGACCTCAGATTTGTGGGTTAGTCAGCGGCAATGAAGGAGTCGATTTCTACACAACTGTAAAAGGTACAAATCTGTTCACATAAAAGCCTGTGCCTACCCAATTTCCTGAGAAAATAGGGGGATGGGCACCCCTGCCTGTAGCTCACTCCCCTTCTGGCCCCTGCCCTGCCCCCATGGCGCAGGAAAGGCTGGCTCCCAGAAGAGGTCAGGAAGATGTCCTGGGGATGTAGGGCACACAAGGCACTCTCCAGAAGGCCTTTGTTGCAGCCTCTCCCACCATCCCCAAAGGCTGCTGCCTCCCTCAGCGCCTGAGCTCTCCCACTGAGAAACCGTCACAGAGCTGGTGCAGGGGAGGCCTGCCACTCCTGAGAGGCCCAGGTCACACCTGGAACACCACCTCAGCAAAGCTTCGAGAACCCCTTATACGGGGGCTGGCACGTCGACAAGAACCCGTGGCCCAGCAGCCTCAACTGCTATGAGGAACAGCTTCTCAGTAAATGCTGTTTGAAAAAAGTCTACCATGAGCACAAACTCCTAATTTGTAAATGTTTTCATCACCACAGTACTCACATCTTAAAAGCTGTGTATAAGCGTGAGCTGAAGAATGCCTAGATCAAGGCTGGTGAGTTCAGGGGGTGGTAAAAGACCCCCACTTGGGCTAGGGATTTGCCTAAGCATAAACTTGGCATTGGTCCAGCCTCCCATCTAACACTGACATTCCACCATAGCACCCCAATACCTTTGTTTAAACACTTCCAGAGATGGAGAGCTCACCCCCTCATAAATCACCTGCCCAATCTATTAGGCAGGAAGTTCTTCTGTCAGACAATACAGCATCTGTCTCTCTCTAAAGACCACCCATGGCTCCTGGTTCCACTGGCTTGAGTCACAGAGAGTTGCAAATGTCTCATTCCAACTGCAAATATTCTAAAATAACCTTCACACTTCCACCCAAATCTTTTCATGGCTAAAATCTCCAGTTTCAACTTTTCCTGGAAATTGGTGAGTGGTTTACAAAAGTTGGGTAGGTTTCCTGATGGACCCTCCCAATGAAAATCCAAACAAGCTGGATTTTAAAATACATTTTAAAATCTCTCTTGAAATGTATCTCCAAGCTAGCAATAAAGTAGTCCACAGGTAGGCTTTGGGTAGCCCAACTCTCCACATCCTGGTCCAGCTCCCCAAGGCAGACCCACTGTACCAGTTCATTTCAGAACAGTCAGGTCTAGTTTTTGCCCTTGCACAATTGAGTTTTGTCTAACCTAAACACTGGCCTTAACACTTCCTCTTAGGTGTCAACTTGCTGTTTCTAACCCATCGTTCTATTCCAGGGTTTCTCAGCCCTGGCTCTATTGACATTTTGAGCCAAATAATGCTTTGTTGTGAGGAGCTGTGCATTGTAGGACATTTAGCAGCATCCCTGGCCTCTACCCACAGCAGCACCCTCTCCCCCTCCCCCAACCATGACAACCCAAACTGTCTCCAGATATTGACAAATTTCCCCAGGGGACAAAGCCGCTTCCCGTCGAGACCTGGCCTGATTGTGTCAGCTCCACCTCTGGTTATAGGGGCCACATGCCTGCTCTGCTGGTGGTGCATGGCACTGTCTCTAGGGGTGAGTGTCCTGGGCTCCAGGGCCTGGATGCCACTATGCTCTGACCTGAATCTCCTGCCATCACTCGTTCTCTCCAGGCTCCATACTTTGTCCACTTGTTCCTCCTCCTGGAGCCTGCTTCTTCCCACTTCTATCCATCTCAGTCCTCTCCTATAAGGCTCAATTTAGGTCCCTCCTTCATTCAACACCGGCTGAACCACTCCAGCCTTGGGGGCCACTCCTTTCTCTGGCCCCAGCACCACCTCGGGTCTGTTCCATACTCACAGGCCCTCTGTCCACTGTCCCATGGGTACATTACAGTGCCCCCACATGCTAGATCCGTCTCCCCCATGAACCTGGAGGCAGAACCATCTATACCCGATGAAAGTCGAGCAGCAAGCTTAGCATGCAACACCAGCTGACTCCCTACAGCTGGCTTCTTTCTGCATTTAAAGTTGGCCTTTGCTAGGAGCCTGTCACCGGTGGTTTTGGTGGCATTTTGCCCAAAGACGCTTACTCTATGCTCCTAAAAGTGCCCAGGCTCCAGCTGCCTGGCCTGGAAGGCCCCTGGGAGAAATAGGTTCCCCAGTCTGGAGCCATCTGCCCAGCCCTGACCCCAGGGCAGTGTCTCCAGGCCTTCCTATGACCTCAGGGGTCCCTTCCATGTGAGGCTCAGGAGGCCACCAGGATCGTGGAGGTGTCCAAAGTCATGCACAATGTGGGAAGCTGGAATTCAATACCCAGGTCTGTAGGACTCCAGGGCCACCCCACACCATACTAGGTGCTGAGCATTGAAGTGTGAGTGAGTCACAGTCTGGTCCCAAAGAGCTTTCAGTCAACCGAGGAAGCAGGATTTCAGCCAGGGCAGTCGGCACTGGCAGAAGGGGGCAGAGGGCACTGGAGAGAAGGGGCCTAAGAGGACGGTCAAAGGATGCTTGGATGTGGGAGAGAGAGGAGACCAATGGTAGGGAGAAAGGCGGGGTGGCAAGAGAACCATGCATAATTTCCTCTTAGCAAAGCACAAAGACAAGGCAGGAGGGGTGGGGGAGGGTGGCTGCATGGCAGGGCCAGGACATGCAGGTAAGGTACTTGATTTGATCCTGTGGTGGGGGCGACAGTGGGGTGCCACAGTCAGATTAGCGTGGAGGACAGTCAGTGGGGCAGGGCAGGCCAGGGCCAGGAACCCCGCTAGGAAGCAGCCATGCTGAAGGCTCCCAGCGCCCTCCTCCCCATGGGTCCTCCTGCTTCTCGGTGGTCCTGGTCCTGCCTCCCCAGCTCCCGAGGCTCCCAGGGGAGGGCAGCAGCCCCTGCAGGGGTTACGGGGGCCACCCTGGAGAAGACAATGTCCAGTGGCCTCAGCTCACTCCTGGCTGTGGGGATGGCGGTTCCCAGCCTCTGGAGGTAGGTGGCCAGGGCTTGGCCTCCCTGCTCCACCACCCGCCTCGAGCAAGGCGCTTCATCCGTCCTGCTCCTACTTGCTCGCCTGTGCCCAGCCCCCAGTGGCAAGGAGTAACTGAAATCATGACAACCCAGCACACAGTAGGTGCTCAAAGATTGACAGCGTGTACCATGACCAAATTTGTCCAAAGCCCCACCACCACCACCACCAAGGCCCCAGAATAATTTCATTCTTATCTGCCCCTCCAGGCCCCAAATCAGCCAGCTTCAGGCATCACCCCACCCCAGGACACCTGTTCTGCTCACTTCCAGGCCGGCTTTGGCTATAAAATTCATCCTGATAGCCACTTACCTGCAGCTTACCATTTATCAGAAATGCGCCACTTGCCCCTCACCGGGAGTCTGCTGTGGCTAGTTACTACACCAAACCTTTCAGGGCAGCCTCCTTGTTATGCTGTTACTCACAGAGCCCTTTAGGGGTCTAGGCTCCTGTCTCTCCCTCACCCATGCCTTCCTGGGGAGTCCATCTCTAAGTGCTTTTTAATCTCTTTCTAATCCAGCCCCAGCTGCCTCTGCCCCTTCCAGGCCAACTTCTCCCCTCTGGGATTAACACTCACCCACACTCTGGACCTACCCCCACTAGTCTGATCCCATCATTTGCTCGCCACTTAAATGCAAGAGTGGTCATGTCAAAACACACACCTTGGGAAGCGGCTGTGGCTCAATCAGTAGGGCTCCCGTTTACCACATGGGAGGCCCCGGGTTCGGTTCCCGGGGCCTCCTGGTGAAGGCAAGCCCGCCCGCAGGGCTTGGTTGGCTGACCCAGCGAGCACAAGCAGCAAGGGGGGGATAAATGAATAAATAAATAAAATCTTTAAAAAAAAAAAAAAAAAAAACACACACACCTGATCACATCACTCCTGCCTAAAGCCTTCCTCGGCTCCCCATTGCACTCGGGTTAGGTATTCCCATACCTTTGGCTTATGGCAGCACTATTCACTGTGGACCTGCCTGTTTGCACAATGTCTGAGTTTCTCGTGACATCCCCAGCGCATACAGAGCCTGGTGTATAATTAGTGCTTAATAAATTTTTGGCAACAAGGAACAAATCCATGTCTTCTCCATGCCTGGCACATTTATCAGTTTTGTTTTGTTGCTTTTGTTTTTTAAAAAATTGCAGGCTGCGTGTGAAGACAGCCCCCTTTCTCTCTCCTCTCTTGCAGACTCAGATGCCTGCTCCTCTCAGCCCACTTATTTCCCTCCCCCAGGCTTCCTGCCTGAGCCCATCTCTTCCCTGAGAGGCTACAGCTGACCTGCATGGAGCTAGGGGAGCCTGGAGTGGGCTGAGGGCAGTGGCTGGAACCACTAAGGAGGGCAGGCGAGGGGAAAAGAGGTTGGTGGGGGCAGAGGGCTGGAACTGCAGCCAGAAAGGGGAGAATGGTTGTCTCCCAGGAGGGCTGATCAGGCCTGGGGCTGGGGAGCAGGGGACAGGCTTTTGTATTCCTATTTGTACCACTCACCTGTCTCCAGGGGGTCAGACCATACCCACATGAGCACAAATTCTCAGCTGCTTCTGCGTCACCTGTAGGTACAGGAAAGAGACTCCAGGGTCTAGTCTCCCCCAGCAGGGACTGCCACCCAACCCAAGCCCAGAGCCAGGTCCTGTGACCTCTGGCCTGTCTCACGGAGCACCCACTGCAACCTTGGTCACCGTGCTCAGAGGCACTGGCAGCCCATCCACGCAGCAGGGCCCAGCCCACAGGCCAACTCCCCAGGCTAGTCCTGCATTTATACAAGTAGCTTTAACTACTCCCCTAGTCACATCTCTGAAGCCTTCCTCCTATCTGTCCCTCCATTGCTCAGCAAGTGCTTACTGGATGCCTGTGCACACACCATCTGCCCTCTCCCTGCCCTTATACTCCCAGCCAACAGCCCAAAGAAAGGACCCGCTCTCAGTGGGGTATTGGTGTGGGAGGAGAGCTGGGTGAAGGCACTTGAACGCCAAACATTCCTCCTTCTCCAAGCTCAGGCTCCTACCCCCAACTCCCTCCATCACGCCTCACCTTCAGATTCCCGGGCCGTACCCTGGAGCAGGGCTGGCCCCCAAGCCCTCTTGGTAGCACTTCCTGAGGGCCAGAGGATGGCATCTCAGCTGACTCAGAGGCCTGTGACCTCAGGGGGATGCAGGGAAACACCAAATGCCACTTCCAGCTGCACCCACCCTCTGCCACTGCCTAGCAATCTGGAAACCAGAACCCCCTCCTCCTTCACAGGCAGCAGACCTCTGTGGTATGGACCCTCCCTGGGCAGCTGGGTGCAGAGTTGCCGGCTGAGCCCTCGCGCCATAGTTGGCAAGTCTAGAACCACCGGATCCCATTACCTCACCAGTGTGAGTTCTACCATTGCCAAAAACGGTGGGAGGCAAGCAGCAGCTGGGCCCAGGAGCCAGGGTGTGTGGCGTGTCCTGAGAAGAGAAGGGCTGTTAGGACAGCCCAGGCAGAGCCAGGGAGGAGGCGCCCGTGCCCGCAGCTAGGACGAGCTCATGCATGTGGTCCTTCTGCTCAGCCACCCTGCTGCCAGAGCTCATCCTCACAGGTCCCCACCTGCTGGCCACCGCCCCTCCCAGTCCCTTCCTTTCCTCCTTCTGGGCAGGGATGGAGGGGACTCCAGGGACAGATATCAGGACCCAGCCCAGGTCCACCTGCTCTCAGGGAAACCCAAGGGGGGCACCTACACTCCAGGTCACCTGGCTGCAGAAGGCTCTGGGAACAGGGCCCTACCCCTGGACCAAGATGTCCTCTCTCCGGGCCCTAGGGAAAAGACAGCTGAAGTGAGTCCCACTTTGCTGTTTTCTAAGCTCCCCCATGTCACTGTCCTATTTTCCAGGGACACCCTTCCATGTCATTCTCCAGGGCCTAAAACCCATCAGCTCCCTTGGGCAGCTGCCCCACCCAGAGATATGTTCTGGACATATGACTCCTATCAAGCCAAAAAGGTAAGGCACTGGGAAGCGGCTGTGGCTCAATCAGTAGGGCTCCCGTTTACCATATGGGAGGCCCCGGGTTCGGTTCCCGGGGCCTCCTGGTGAGGGCAGGCCCGCCCGCACGGCGTGGTTGGCTGACCCAGCGAGCACAAGCAGCAAGGGGGGGATAAATGAATAAATAAATAAAATCTTTTAAAAAAAAAAAGGTAAGGCACTCCCTGGAGGTGGAGGCAAACACCCAGGTAAGGTCCCAGCCCCGACAGGGTTCAGGCACCCTCAGGGACCCACTGGGATCTCTCAGCGGAGCCTCAGCAGAGCCCGGCAAGAGGAGTGGCCCAGCCAAAGCAGAACACCCCACCCACACACCGCTAACGCCACCCCACACTCACACTCTCAGAGGGTTGGCTGAATCTGGTCCCCAACAGTGGACCCCTCTTCCCCCAACCCCCTCCACCTCCAAGTAGCTTGCTCCAGGGACAGCACACTTCTGCATCCCACACCCCAGGTTAAGGCCAGGTCCTTTCCTACAGGGCGATGAAGGCCCCCGAGGCCACCTCAAGTCTTCAGCCCAGTGCAGGTCCTGGCCTCCCAGGGCAACGTGACCAAGTCCTGAGTGGGCTCACTTCCAAAGCAGGAGCCCAAGCTGTGGGAGCTGCTGGCCTGCTACATGAGCCCTCAGCAGGGCCCTGAGACACCACCAATCCTCCCTCCTCTCAGGGCCTCCCTGCCCTTTGGATGGAATTGGGAAGAGCAGATATGCTAACAGACCCGAGGGCATCTTTCTAGGGAGCGTCCCCAGGCAGATTACAGGATTCACTGGGGGGTGGAGGGGAGGCGGCGGTAACCCTTGGCCAGACCAGTGGCCTGGGCGTCTGGGAAAGACCTCTTTGCAGCAGCAATCTGCATTGTAGTGAAGGTGACAGGCTCTGAGCAAGGGCAAGCCCCCTGAAGGTGGGGGCAGGCCAGCCTGCTCTGGGACTCCAGCTGGAACTGGACTGTCTTGCTACCACAGTATCCCAATAGCCTGGAGACTTGGCCAGGGCTACTTCCAGCCCCAGTGCAGGGAGGGGGGCAGGGGGGTCCTGTCCCCAACCCTGTGGCAGAGACCTGGGCAGGGGGAAGTGCTGTTGGGGGCCATCTCACACCCCACAACCAACCCGGCTTCATTCCCAGGCTTGGAACCCCAGCCCGGGTGCCGGGGGTGGGGAGAGCAGGCCTCGCAGCAATCAATGGGGCCGGATCGCATTTCTTGGCGCAGGCTGGGGCAGGGACCTGGATAATGGCCTGGATTGAATAAGCAAATGGAGTGGTGGGGGAGGGGAAGGAGCCTAGAAAATGCACTTCACACGGCCCCTCTGGGGAGCTGCCATCTCCAGAAGCACCCAGACAAGTCCCTTGCATGGGGGTGGAGAGTGAGCTGACACCCAGCAATGGCTGCTCTTGAAAAAAAAAAACCACCACAGAACAGCACAGAGTGCTACCTAGAGACCTTATCACTCTGGCAAGAAAATGCTTTCTTATGCAGCAAGAGAGACTTAAGTCAGACTGTTAAGAATTCCTGTGTGGTCACTGGGTATTAGATTTAAAATCTCCAAAACTGAGATGGTGCTTGTTGAGTGGGTAAAACATTTTGCACATGGCACAGACCCTTTGGGGGACATGCAAAGGAGGGTTCAGGCATCTTTTTACAGGGTAGTGATACACAAAGGTGGGGGGAGCGGGGAGGAGAGCCCTGTCCCACCCCAGCTGTCCCCATCCTGGTTGCCATCACTTTAGTGAGTGACTTGTCACCCAGGCCAGTAGCCAGGGTCTGACTTCAGACTAGCTAAATTACAAGGACTAGAAACTAGTTAGGGCCTGAGGTCTTCTCCAGGAGTGGTGGAACTGGGCCCCCAGAGGTAGCTGGGCATGGGGGCACAGGACTGGCTCCTCCACAGTCCCCGCCAGCACCTGCCACTCAGGGCTCAGCAAAGGCATCCACCTGGGTAGGTGTGAGGAGCAGAAGCAAAGACACAGGAAGAACTGGAGCCCAGCTCTTCAGTGATGATTGGGAACTGAGCCTGGCTGCAGACCACCCGGGGTTCCTGGAAAGACCACCCTTCCCTGCCAGGCAGTGTGGCCAGACATTTGAGGAGTTCTGGGATACTATGGTATCAGTCACTCAAGGGCCTTCTAAGCCCCCTTGCTGGGTCTCTGTGCCCACCACACCCCCAGGCATCACCCTGGTTCAAGTCATGGATGCCTTCCCTCCCAGCCCCTCAGACATGGAGCTGGCAGCCCTGAAGGCATGTGCCCAGGTGGGTCAGCCATTTTAGCCCGAGGTAGAGGGCAGAAGCAGAGACAGGGTGGGGTGTAGGCCAGCCAGGCCCTGGGGCGAGCAGCATCCAACTACAGAGGCACCTAACCAGAGCAGGGATCCCTGTCCCTTCAAACAGCTCCTATTCTTGGGGCTTGGAGGGGCTTCTGCAGACACATCCCCACAGGCAGGGGGAATTAAGGGGGCTCTTCCTTGTTTGGCACACAGCAAACAGGTAGAAAGAAATGGCCTGGCCCCTTCAAGGTAGTCCCTAGGCACCCAGGCAGGCAGGTGTGGTGGCCCATCCGGGTTCCTGCAGAGCAGTTATCCTCTGGCCGGAGGCCTCCGCCATAGCCCCCTCCCACTGGCCTGCTCAGAAACCTAAAATGGCTGTCCATAGACTAAGTCACCAGCCCCTGTCCAAGATTGCCCAGGGAAGCAGCTCAGTCAGGACCTGAGTGGATGGTTTCAGGCCTGACAGCTCCTGGCCCATCAGTACCCCAGGCCGGCTGGCTGACATGTGGCAGGCCGGTCACCCCCCGGCTTTGATGGGCTAGAGCCAGGCCTCCCAGCCTCAATCACTGGAGTCTGGGTCACCCTGGAAGCCCAGGCCTGTAGGTTCAGGGCTGAGACACCTCTAAGCCCAGTGTGGGGTGTGACACCCCCAGCACAAAACCCACCAAGGAGGCTGAGCCCACACCAGCTGTGGCTAATGACTGGAGAGCTGCATTGGCCCAGCTCTGCCACTTACCAGCTGACCTTGTCAGCCACACCTCTACAGAGCCTGTTTCCTTATCTATAAAGTGACCAAAAAATAAAAAAATTGGAAAACTCCTGTCCATAGGGCTGTTGGTGGGGATTAATAAAATTACAACTGTAACGACACCTGATACACTACAGAGAGGAAGCTTAGAGTCCTAGTCCAGTTGCAGGGACCCAGGGATGTGGCTAAGCATGTGGTACGTGTAGGACCCTGGACCGTACCCTAGTACCTCTCAGGGGCAAGGCCTGAATCACACAGAGGGCCCTCCTCGCCTCAGTGCTGCCCAGAGGTGACCTACTCCATGGGCAGGCTCTAGCCCCAGGGACATGGGCCCCCAGGGCACCCCCGCTGCTAGGGGGCACTTCCTTCAGTACCTGCAGCAGAAGGCCAGGCTCCCAGCTGCTGGCCAAGGTCTCACCCCAAGGGTGTGCTGGGAGGCGAGCTTGACCGGCTGCACCATCCAGGCTGGTCCTACAGATGGTGACCCCACCCCCGCCCCGGGCAGGCCCCATCTGCTGGCCCAGCTCAGATTGCCAGGCTCCCAGCTCAGCTGTGGCCCCAGGCAGTGTAAAGCGATCTGGCTGCCCACGAGGCTGCGGTCCTCACAGCAGCTGAGCCAGATGGACCAGGGAGGCAGCGAGGAGGAGCAGGCTGGGCCCCAGCAGGGCCAGCCACAAGGATTCAGGGGGAGGTGGGCTCGGCTGTGGTATCCCGCTTCTCCCATATTGGCACTGCACATGATTGCTCAGAGCAGAGAGAGACAAGCAAAAATGTGCTAGTGCCAAAATCGGCCAAGCAGATGGTCCTGGTGTGGTCCTCTGGGGCCATGCTGGTTGGGCTCCTTGCATCCCTGCACCCCCTGGAAGCCCGTTTCCGACGTCCAGGCCATGCCGGGGCCAGAAGGGATGAGGTGCTCCTGAGGCCCTCGCGGATCTGTCTCTGCTCTGTTTATGGCCCTTCGGTAATTCACTGACCGAGACTGTTCACAGTGAATTCTACCAGTGCCATACACAGAACAGGAGTCACACTCTCCAGCCTGCCGAGCCTGCAGAGAGACCAGCTGCCCTCCCCTCCCCTCCCCTCCCCTCCCTGCCCCTGGCAGCCCTAAGCAGAGGCCCAGCCTCCTACCAGCTGCCACCACCCACTGCTCAGCAACCCTCCCCCCCCACCAATCTTCACTGATCCCTCATCTCAGCCCAAGACGTCCTTCGGGAAGACAAGGACAGTGGAGACAGTGGAAAAGGGATGAAGGGGGAGGGGGTCTTAACCTGAAGGCCCACACTCCCCTCACAGCTGGAAACAAGCTCCCCCCACCCTAGCTCAGAACACCCTGGGTTGGAGATGAATCAGGAGAGTATATCCTGCTCAGAGCAGTCAACAGCTAGCCAGATCCACCTCTCCACCCATCATGCCAAGTCCTACCTGGCCCCAAAAGGGTAGTGACCGGTAGAACATCCAGGGTGGCTCTCTCCTGGCCTCTGAGCAGACACCAGCAGCCCCCTCTCCAAGACACCTTAGTCTCCAGCCCCCAGTGCAAACCAAACCTGCAGCTTATCCCCTCACCCCCATTCCTCTCCCAAACCACACCAGACTGTGAACTTCCCAGGATGGGCATCTCTGCAGCCAGCCTGGGGCCAGTACCAAGGCAGGAGATGGCCAGGACAGGAGGACAGGCAGGCAGGACGTCCCTTCAGCCAAGGAGGCGGCATTCAGGGACCTCGAGGCATGGCTGCCCTTCAGCAAGGGGAGCGGCTTCTGGCTGGCTCTGAGGGGACTGCAGAGGAAAGCAGAGGCAAGGGAGCCAGGGGAGGGGCCGGGAAAGGTTGCATCAGAGGTTGCCAGAGCGGCTGCCTCGAGAGAAGGAGAGAAGTCGCTGTGGCGGCTCCTGCCTCTGGTGTCGGTCGCCCAGGGGAAGGAGGGGGAGGAAAAAGGGGAAGAGAGGGAGGGAAAAAAAGGGGAGGAGGGTCGGTCTCTGGGGGGCTGGGGCCCAGGGCAGGAGGCCTCTCTGCAGAACAGGAGCTGCAGTCTCAGCCTACTGCGGGCCAGCCTGGAGCCCAGGGGGCACATGACCCAAAGGCCTCGGAAGGGTCAGAGAGCAAGTCGCCTGGCCCAGAAACTATGTAAAACCCTTGGCGATATTACCCCAGGAACACTCTCCCAGTGACCACAGGGCTGCTGGGAGCCTTGCTGCCTCCTGACACCTAGGCCAAGTTCTCACCGACTCAGCCCTCGGTCACCTATTCCCAAGTCACTGCTCCCCCCCCTCCCCTGCAAAGAGGGCATCCCCAAGGACTTCTCATCCTGCTTCAACACACGCCCACTGCTAGTTCTGGTCCTCTGGCTAGTCTCCCAGGGGCCAATCCAGGTCGGTGGAGTGGTCTTGCCAGGTGGGTCTGGGAAATCACTCTCTGACCTTCTGCCTCAAGTTCCCCCCACTACTACTCTAAACTCTGTTGAAGGGGCAGGATCTCTCCGCAGCGGTGGGGGAGGTGGGGGAGGTAGGGAGTGGGAATTTTAACAAAGGCAGTGAGTGGATCTAGTTGAGGTAGGTAGTTATCAATGTTGGGCAGGGTATAACCATCAGAATCACCCAAGGGGCCTGTTGAAATGCAGATTTGTGGGTCCAACCGGAAATCTACATTTTAATAGCTATCCAGGTAATTCTGCAGCAGAAGATGTGATCACTCTGAGATAAGTATGGGAACTCTTCCCCAGGGTATCCACTCAAAGCAATTAGAAGCCTTACTTACCTGAGGGTACTCAAGAAACGGAACTGTGTTTTTTTGTTTGTTTTTTGTGGGGTTTTTGTTGTTGTTATTTTGGTTTTTGTTTTGTTTTGTTTTGTTTGGTGAAGGGTAGAAAAGGAGGGTGTTGGGTGGGAGGGAAGGTGGGACACTTGCCTGACCCGAAGGGCAGCGGAAGCAGGCGAAGGCCTGAGAACCTAGGACTAAAATTAAGGATTAAAGGGACCGTAGGTAAAGAAAAGAGCGTCCTGTGGGACTTGCGCGCTTCTTCTGATGCCATCCCTGTCGAGATACTTAGCCTCCATTTTCATCTTTGCAAATGACATGGGAGGAGGAATGCAGGGAGTAGTTTACAAGGCCAAATCCCCTTCCAGCCCTGAGTTCTGGTCACCCGAGCCGGATGAAGCTCCTCCCCTGCGCCGCGCCGCACCCCTCCTAACCCGAGAATGCCGCAGGACGCGCCTTGCCGCAGTGCCCAGGCCGGCACCATACCTGCCCCCAGCCCCGGCCAACGCAAAGAGCCGCGCAGTACCGCAGAACCGCGGTTAAGGAGGGCTCAGGCCTAGACCTTAGGAAAGCAGGGTCTCCCAGCTTTCATGAAATGGGGTTGGGGGGCAAGGGGAGCTGGGAGGGCATAAGCAGCAAAAGTCTGGCTCAAAATCTCAAAAGGGACAACAGAGGTCTACTGGGGGGGGGGGGGCGGGGGGAGACGGACTGAGTCCTCAGGGCAGCCTCCTCCCTGCGGGCCACAGTCCTGACCTTGAGATCAAGAGACACAGAAATCCACTCCGGCGGGTGGGAAGATGAAGATAAGGTCTCCCCACCCTGGCCCTGCCTGAGCACCTGGCAATAAAGTAAAAGAACAGCGGAGCTGATGTGATCCTGAGGGAGCCAAGACCTGAAGCCCAGATGGGCAGGCCGGGGTGATACCCGTACCACCAAAGCGCTACTGAGTATGGCGAGGGGATCAGAGGATGTGTGTGTCCACGCGTGAATCTATCCTGCATATCCTACAAGATCTCTGCTGCCCCCGCCTCGGTTGGTCGCGGCCCCACCCTCCTGAACTCTCTAGGACCTTCTTCGGCCATCTCTCGGAGCTTCCTCCAGGGGTTTCCTCCCTCAAGGACAAGGGGCGGACTCCAGGGTGGTCCCGTGCTCGGTTTCGTGCTCCCCCGCCGAGGGTTCTCCGAGATTCGAGGTCCTTCACCAGCACTCGCTCTTCTCCCGACCTCTATACAACGAATTCGAAGTTCCTGCTGCAAGCCGCGCCACCTGCGCCTGCACGGGCCATGGTCCCTCGGGTCTCCATCGAATGTCCCCGAGACCCAAGGGATTTGGGGCGCAGGTTCGGCTAGGGCCCTCGATCATACCCCAGGCAGGGGGGCGCCTGCCGCCTGTTTCCCCATGAGGCCCCAGCTCCGCCCAAGCCAGAAGCACACCAACCGGTAACCAGGGTTCCTGGAGCACTAACTACTCGCTTTGTTGGGTGTAAAAGAATCAACGAAATTCTTTCAAGTGTGACTGGCACTTCCCAGTTTTTTCTTCTTCCATAAGGCCGACTCTAGAAGTCCCTCTTCCCTCCACCCTGCCTCTCCCTAGGAGCAGGGCCAGGCTTCGAGTGCACGGACCGGCGGCCATAAGTAGCAAATAAACGATTAGTAGCGGAGGCGGCAGCTCTGAGCCCCGAATCAGAAGGGAGCGCCTCGCGGGAAGGCGCTGGCGGGTGGCGGCTGAGCCCTGGACGCCCCGCCACGTTCCTGTGGGCGTGCGCGGCCCCCCGAGCATCCACCCGCACAGATTTCATGAAAGGTTCGGCCTCGGGCTCCGAGACCTGCCGCGTAGGGTCCACTGGGCCCATGCGGGACAGGCGGAGGGCGGTGCGCATCCCGTGGAGGCCCCGCAGAAGACCAGGGGCCTCGCACAGGCATCGGCCCCCTGACCCCCAGGAAGGAAATCGGGCTCTCGGTTCTCCGAAGCTTTGCGAGCTCCGGCGGAACGCAGGGAAGCTGCGTCCGCACTTAGCCGAGGCGCGCGGGGTGGGCGAGGTTAATTCGGGCACCGCCGCTCTGGGCACCTTAACCGCTCTGGGCAAGTACGAGCGCCCCAGTCCCCGGCGGTTAATTATATCCTGGGTGGCAGAGCTGGGGGAAGGGAAAGCGAATGGCTCCGCCGGGAGGGCTCCCCGGAATCCGGCGGTCCCTCACTCCGGGCGGCACCCTCACAGCCCACAGCGCTAGGATGTGCGGACGCGAGAGGCACCCGAGTTGCGCCGTCCAGCCGCCGCCCGCGGAGCAGGGCTCAGTGGCCCCGGGGCTCGCTAGTGCTAACAGGGATGGGGCTAGGCACGGAGGCGGGGTATGCCAGCCGCGTGCTCCGAGGTCCCCAGGCCGGGTGGCCGCAAAGCCAAGACGAGCTGCAGGTCTGAGAACGGCGTCTGCAGAGGCTGGGCGGGGCCGCCTGGGGGCCGCGGAAGAGGTAACGAACTTGCCGCCCAGCTCTGATCGCAGCCTGGAGAAGCCAGGGCCGCTCGCCACACCCGGCTTGGGGCCCACCTCCCAGCCTTGCGCTTCCACCTGGGCCCACCAGGGCGGCGAAACGCCGGCGAGACCCTCGCTGGATTCTCCGGGGAGGAGGCGCTCGGGGGCCCACGCCGACGCGCACCTCACCGAGCACTATCCGCACTCAAATAGCGCGGCCGTCCGGGGCTCGGGTAACCGTGCCGGGGGACCCGGGGCCAGTGGGCCGCGTGGGCGCCTCCCGCCCGAATGCACCCGAGAGCCGTGAGTCCGCGCTGCCGAGTCATCCCCGAGGTGCGGCCGCGCCGAGGAGCCCCCGCCCGCAATCCGGGTTCTGGCCCCGCTCGCCCCGGGGCGCCCGCCTCCTCCTTCCCTTCCTCGCCCTGCGCTGCCTGCGCCCGGCCCCGCCCCGGACACTCACCTGCGCCGGCTCGGGCCAGGGCGCGCCGCCGCCTCCCAGCTCCGCGCGGAGTCCACACGGGAGAAACCAGGCAAAAAGGGCCCTCGTTTTGAGCCGGCCGGACGGACGGAATTTGGGGCGCACCCGGGCCCGGTCGAGGGCGACGCCCGAAGCTTCCACAGCCCCGCGCGGGAGGAGGTGGTGCCCGAGCCCAGAGCCCGGCGGGGGAACAAAGAGGAGCCGGGATGGGGCCGCACGCTTCCTGGGTGTCGGATGACGGGTCTGGTGAGAGGCCCGGGCCCCGCCACCCGAGGAGGAGCCGCCCCCGCGCGACAGAAATCATAGGGCAAGAGAGGCCCGGGGCCCGGAAGCCCGAGAAGGTGCCACAGGGTGTCCCGGACGGCACGGCCAGAGAGAGGCTCGCGGGCTCCGGCGCAGGGGCTCGACGGATTGCGGAGATAATGACTCGGGGAGGGTTTTACCGCCCCCTGAGCGGCGCCCGCCCCCCGCGCGGTGCCATTGGCTCAGGTGCAGTGAGGCGGGGGAGGGGCAGAGGGCGGGAGGGGGATGATTCACCTTGAATGTGGCTCGGGTTGGTGCGCAGCGCAGGGCACGCCCGATGCCGGCCGCGGAGACGCAGGGAGCCCCGCCTGCCGGCCCAGCCCAGCCCGACTGGGCCCAAGGGGTCCCGCCGCCTGCCTTCTAGTCCACCTCCTGCCCTCGGGCTGGGGTGCCGCTGACCGCGGTGCGCCCAGACGCCCTGCCACTGCGCCGTCCTCTGAGCCTGGAGCTAGCTGAGGTGTGTGTAGCGTAGCGTGCCTGGAAATCCGACCCTAGACTGGGGGAGGGGAGGTGCATTTGCATCTAGGACGCACCGTGGGGGCCACTGGACGGACCCCCGCAGTCTCCCCGCAGAAAGGTGCACACGTCTCAGTGGACGCTCCGGCAGGGCTGGGGTGGAACCAGGGGCTGCGTCCCTCTGGGTCTCCGCCACGTCCTCACCCACCCACTCTTGCCCAGCTCCGCGGCCTCACAGGTGTCTGGCCGCCGCCGCCACCGGGAACAAAGACTGCCTGTCCCGGAAGGTAGAGGGGGAGGGGGCCGCCCCCAGACCCGCTCCCAAGCCCGCTCCCATCCCCCTACTTTCTCCCGCTGCGGCAGTGGCTCCCCCGGGAGGGGGCGGGGCCTGCCGGGGCTCGGGTGCGGCCGCGAATTAGGTCCTTCTCAACCGCCCTCCGCTCGGCTACCACCCCGAGCATTCCGAGGGGCGGGGCAGAGGCTCGGGGACTCCCAGGCTGTCAGCGCTGAGGCGGCCTCTTCCTCCTTCCCCAGCATCCTGAGCACCGGTTCCTCCTACCACCGCCCGGTTGCCTTGGGCGTCCTGCCCCAGCCCCAGCCCCAGCCCCAGCCCCAGCCCCACCCGCCCGCCCGCTCGCTTCAGACGGCACCCAGAGTTCAAAGCCAGATGAAAATAAAACGTTAATCCGCCCTCCTCCCTTTTAGCTTCTAGTCCTCCCGGTCGACCCCAGCCACAGAAGCCCCCTTTTTAAAAGACAGGTGCTTAACCGATGCCCCCACCAAATCTGAACGCCCCTTGCACTGAGATTGATTTCCGTTAGCACCCTGTCCTGGGCTCGAGCGGCCAGGGTAAGGGGGCGGCCAGTGGAAAGGGTTCTATAGTGTACCCCCTCCCCCAGCCGAGCCTGGAGGGGCCGAGGGTGACGGTGCGGATAAGAACCCTTCAGTAGCCCGGACTTTTGGGCAGGGCCTGCTCGGGCCTAGGCTATCAAAGCCAGATGGTAGGGGGAGGCAAGACCCCCATACCAGGAGGGCTGCCGCGCAGGTCGCGGGGCCTCGGTGTTTGTTCCTCTCCCGGCCTAGTCAGGGATGGGGCGCGGTGAGCCGGGACCCGGACAGCGGAGATAATGAGCGCGGCACGGGACCCAACAGGCCCGAGGTGGCGGGGGGTGGGGGGGGACACGACCACATTAACTCCTCCCTGGCCCACTCGCATTCTCCTGCCGAGTTAGGCCGCCCTGAGCCTCCCTGGCCGCGTCCCCGCTCGCCCGCATCCTACCTCATCCCCGAGGGTCGGGGGGATGCTGGCGGCCGGGGCGCGACGCGTGGGGGACCGCAAAGCGGGGAGCGCAAGCCACGCGCGCCGCGAGTGGCCCCCGCGGCCTGTCGCGCCCCATTTATAGCACGCGCCCCGCCCCCTGCGTCTCGCGCGCCCCGCCCCGGCCCATTCACCTGCTGTCGAGAACCAGACACCGCACAGCAGAAAGCAAGCCGCTGGGCCGCGCGGCCCGGCCGTCGGGGCTGGCGGGGCTGGGGCGCCGCCGAGACGGATCCGGTTTCCGCCTTTTCTTAAATGCGCTGCTGAAAGGAGAGACGGTCCCGGGCCGGGGGAGCCAGCGTCGCTTTCTCCCCCCGCAGTTCCCTGCGCACCCCGACGCCCCCAGTCTCACTCCGGGAGGGGTCGCGAAACTGCACCCGCTAGAGGTTCATACATATTTTAGGGAGCAGGCCGGGCCGGTAACCCGAGCTGGACCCGGGCGTTAGGGGGGCGACCCCCGGGGACCCGATACCCCGGATCCCTTACCGCCCAGGGAGCGGGCGGGGTCGAGGTGATTCCGGCCGACCTCGGGTCCTCACTTTGATGCCCTGTCCCGCGCACCCTCCGCCCCCACTCATCTTATCCTCTCCTAGCAGGTCGTATGTCTGTCTGCCCTGCCGAGGGTAGCGCTGCCAATGTCCCACTCTGCTGGGAACCGTGCGTGAGCCCCAGGGCACGTATTGTTGGGTACCTCGACTCTCTCCCGCCAGGTATTGGAATGACCCGTCGTGCGTTCTGCCTACCCCCCACCAGGAGATTCCGGACCCCTCTCCTGGGTCCATCCCGGGACAAGGCCCTTCTTTCTCGCTCGTCGTCTCTCGGCATGTTCCTCTGGTCATTAAAGTTTCTTCCCAGCCCCATTCTTCCTCTTTAAGCCCAATCCCTTGCCCTTCCCATGGTGGCGACCGTGGTGCTGGTGATGCTGGGAAAGAGTCCATCAGTCCTTGGCCTCTCGCTCCCTTTCTCTTCTGCGGGCTGCAGGGCTGTGGGGAGGGGTATCTGGGATACAGACCGCCCACCTTGACTGGCCCGTGCGGCGGTAGTTCTGCCATTGGCCTCACAGGGACTGATTAGGCCCCGCGCTAACCCGGGCTCTCAACCCCTCGTCAAGGGTAACTAGCATAACCCCACTGAAATCGAGCCTCCACTTCTGGTCCTCCCCGCCTCCAATTACCAGCTGCAGCGATCTCCAGCGATTCATTTGACCTATCTGAGCCTCAATTTCTCCATTTGCAAAATGGGTAGAATGACCCCCCCCCCCCGGGGGGTAAAAAAAAAAAAAAAAAAAAAAAAAAATGCGCGTGTGGGCACGCACGTATTTCGTGACCCACAGATTTCTGCAAGCTGTGCAGGCCCAGCATTATCACTGCCGCAGACCCTGCAGCCCGCCGGGCCGACGTCGCCCTCGGTGCCTGTTCCGGCTGGATCTGCCCGTCAAGATCTCACCTCCCCCCTTCCACAGCCGGCGCCACGTGCAAAGGGCTTTGGTCTGCTGCAGGAGCCCAAGCTGCTGCTTTAGCTTCTTTACCCACGCCAAGTCCCAGCCCTCGGGACTTTGCTCTGGAGTCTAGGTGCATTTCGGTCAACAACGGCAGGACTGTTCGAAACCCAACTTCCCATTCCCCCCAACAAACAAACAAACAAACAAGCAAACACGGTGTGTTTTGTGAGCCTGTGCGTTTTTCTCGGAAGGGCCTCTCTACTGTTCTCAAAGGGTGGGGAACCTGAGAAGTTCAGCTCCAGCTGCTGTGATGGAGGTAGGAGGAGATGGCAAAGAACAAGAGAGACAAGAAAGGCGACCCTGTCTTAGGAACCTACCTACCTCTTAAAAAGAGCAAGGAAAGACTATATGGACCTTATATATCCAGGAAAATATCCGGGACCTTAGGTGAAAAAATGCAGAGGAACGTGGATCCTGTTTGTGTAAAACTATAGATGGGAGAGGGGGTGTCCTGGGCACAAAAGCTCAGCGTTGGAGACCCAAGGCAGCAAATGGAGTTTGCCTCTCTGTAGTATGAGAGGCAGAATGTAGGAAACTTTCTGAACTGTTCGAAACATATGTATTTGTTTACCATGTGCTTGTATTAAATTTTCAATATTGAAAAAAAAAAAAAAAAACTACAGGAAATAAAAATAAACGAACAAACAAAACCCTGGTCTGGGATGCTGAAATTTGGAGGAACCAAATCAGAGAGGGAGAAGCAGAGCGGGAGCCGAGAAGACCTCGAGCTGCGGCGTGGAGGGGACTGGGACTGGGGTCTCTGCTGGCGGCGCAGGGGCAGCTCTGGAATCCTGGAGGGGGCGGGTCCAGAAAAGCAAGGGCAGGGGGAGGGAGGCGCAAGCGGGCGCCAGCGTAGCGGTTCCGCAGCATTAGGTGTTCCCTCTTCCCGGGCCAGGTGACATCCCAGCCGGGTTTGGGCCCCGGGACGGCCGAGGCGAGAGTGCCCACATCATGGGTGCTCCCGGCCCGGGTCAGCGGAGAAGACGGCTGGCGGGGGTAGGGGATGAAGCACGGGATGGAACCTCAGGACGGGGGGATGATGAGCCCAGCCTCGGTTTCCCCTTCTGTAGGATAAGCTAACAGCTGCCGCGAGAACTCAGGGAGAAAACCGGCGCATGGCCCCTTGGCCCGCAGTGGAACTGAGCTCGGGCCCCGGTCCTTCCAAGGCTGGAAACTTAACCCACTATCCCCACCCTCCCGCATCCACTGCACCCAGAGCCCAGAGCCGCTACAGATGGCCCACGTGCGCGGGGGGTGGCTGCAGAGCTCCGCAACCCCGAGGTTCTGCACAGAGATGATGCCTGCGGTGGTTCGGAGGCCAGGGGAGAGCCACAGCCTTCAGCAGAATCTTCAAAGTTCCGTGGCCAAGAAATGTTTTCTGCCACGGGTTATGTCTGCAGAGCAGAATTTAACTGAATAATTCAGCTAAAAAACCAGGCACTTTTATTTCCCTTTTGAGATGCTTCACGGAGTTAGGATTTAATTGTCTCAAATTGGAAAAACCTGCATTATTAATCACTTAAAGGGTATTTGTTGAGTATCTGCCTGGCCTCTCTGAGCCTCAGTTTCTTCATCCGTAGAGGACCGTTGGGGGGTAGAATAACGTAATTTTTTTTGCAAGCGCAAACAGTAGAGCGCTTAGAAACAGTAAAGAAACAATAAAGCGCTTCTCAACAGACAGTTCTTTTTAGTCTTGCAGCCGCCACCCAGCTTTGATGAGGTCAAGTTGTCCACCTCTCGGAGAAGGAAGATGAGCAGCCTCTGCGCGAGGGTGGAGCCTTCCTTTCTCTGCTATGGAGCGTGCGGTGCTTTCAGGTCGTGGGCGTCGCGTCGCCTCCCCAGCAGCTCCCAGCCCGCGGCGATGCGCTGTGCGGGCTTCCCCGCAGACGGCGGCCCTGTGCCTGCTCTCAGCCGGTACTTGGCGGGTCTTTCCTCTAGCTGTCGGCAGGGGGTCCGTCTGGTTCGCCCGGCGCCCCCTAGTTCGTCCCAGACTCGACCCCCGCACTCCTTGCTCTGCCCCTGGCCGGGAGTCTGATCCAAACCCTCATGTTCAGCCAAGATAACCAAGGCCCAGCTAGGGACGGATTGCCCAAGAACCCCAGCGAATTCGGGGCAGATCCAGGACCAGAGCCCAGTTCTCTGGACGCCTGCCCGGGGCTCGTTGGACTAGGCCGGGTCGAGCCGGGTCCAGAGAGAACTCCAGGAGCGGGAAATGAAGAAAGGTATACCCAAGCAGTCCTGGGGTGGGGCCTAGGTGCTCCCGGGCATCAGAACTGCCCATGTCCCTTGGGTCGGCTCTGGCCTCTGGCGAGGGGAATGGGAGGGGACCTCTGGAACTGCAGTGATTTTCCTAAAGGCAAACCTGAAGCTGGGTGCGAAGCACGACTTAGGATGCTTAGAAAGAGGGTTGTCATGGGGTCCCTGGATACAGGCTGACAGTCCCTCCTGCCTGGGAGATGATGTGAGGGGAGGGAGTGGAGAGTAGATGAGCTGGAAGAAAGGAGGGATGTGGGATTTGTTGGGGAGGGGCGGAGGCCAAGAAGTATGGAAGCTCTTTGCTTTTCATGAAGCTCCACCAAGAACCAGAATAGGGCAGTAGCTCTTGGGCCGTGGGAATCTGGCTGGCCGGCCCTCCTAAGACTGATGGCAGTGGAGGGAAAGACAAACCAGGGTGGTGGGGGTGCAACCCCAAGGCAGCTGGGAGCCCTGACCTAAGGACGGCAGCGTCCCTGTGGCAGGAGGCAGCCTTCCCCCTGTGACACAGATATGGAGCTGCTATAAGCTGGGTCAGGACCTGGTCCCAGCCCCCCACCCTCCCAACCCAGTGGGCTGGTCCTGAGAGGATTACCTACCCAGGCTTTTATCACAGGTCCCAGGGTGGGATAGAATGCACGCTACAGGGGGGTGAGGACCATGTCCGTCCTGTTCATGGCTGTGTCCCCATGTCAGCCTCTCTGAAGGTTGCTCTATAAATACGGGCTTGAGCAAATAAATGATGGAAGGGTTGTGCTGTGTACAGAGGACAGTCATAGTCAAGTTCCCAAGATTCTCATTGCAGCACTCTGGGAACCTGTGGAGCCATCTTGCAGATGAGAAACTGAGGCTCGGGCAGGCCAGCTGAGGAGCTGGAGCCAGATCCTATATCAGATCTATTTCTCTTTCCATCACAGCCTCCTCTGAGCTAGCAGTGACAAAGCCTGCGCTTTGTCTTAGGGTCATTTCCAGGTAGGCAGAAACTCCTCAGCATGACTGCCTAGGCCATCTCTTTCCCCATTTTCCCATCTCTTGGATATGGGCTTTGAACAAGTCAGCTCCTCCTCTGGGGTTCAATTTCCTTATCTGTAAAGTGAGAGGGCTGAAAACCCTAGACCTGTGTCTGCTTTTCCAAAGCTGATCTGAAAATTGCCTTTCCTTTCTTCCTTCATCCCTTCATTTTTTTCCCCCAAGACATATTGAGGAAGTGGGTTGTGGGAAACCATTCTGTAGACCTGGAAATGGAAGCAGATAAGCTGAGTTGAATTTGGACGACCCAGCCCTGACTGTACTAGAGGTGAAGCTTCCATTGTGCTCAGTGTGGGGCAGCAGACATCCTAGCTGCTTCTGGATGCCTCCTGCTCCTACTGGTTAAAGTATCCCAGGCGTTGAACCATCAAGTCCTAGAATGCTGGTCCATAAAACAGAGACAGTTTGGGCCTTTGTGGAACTCACATTCTCTTTGAGACTAGAGGATGAATGCTGGGTAATGTTCCAGCTTCCACTTCAGAAAAACCAAAGCTGGCCTGAATCTCCCCTTCCAGGAGAACTAGGTGGGGTGGGGTGGGGTGGTCCGAGATTGAAGAGCCAACAGGTTCCGCAGACACATCCCTACCATGCCCCTCACTCTGTCTTGTTGACCTGCAGAGTCCCCATGGCCATGGGCACAGAAATCCCATGGTGTGACAGGAGTGGGTGAGCCAGGCCTGGATATCTGGGAACCCCATCCTCCTTCCCCTCCTCATCCTCCCAGAGTGTTGGGAACCTGCCTTTATGATGGCCCTGAGACATTTGGTCTCAGGCCCTGGGCTCCCTTCCATCCTGTGTTTTGGAGCTGGGGAGCTGGCCCTGCTCAGTCCTCACTTTACTGGGTCCCCATCACACGCCCAAGTCTCAGCTTTAGGCCACCTGCCTGCTGATGGAGTCTCTTTAAGGAATTGATTTTAGCAAGTCCCTAAAGTGTTTCCTCGTAGTTAATCTCCTGCCACCCCAGGCTCTCTGCCCCATGAATGATTTAGCACCTTGGAGGGGTTGGAACAGTCTTCTTGTGCACTCTGAGGCCTGCAGCTGTGACATCACCATCCCCGCTGGTGATGGATGGTCTCTTCTCCCTAATGGGGAGGAGAGTGCACTGGGCCGTCTGGGAGGGGTCGGGGCCACGGAAGTAAGTACCCATCTGGCTCTGCAGACTCCTGGTTTGGAGGTCTTACTGATGGACCTGCCAGCTAATTGCCCTCAGCGGTACCCAGAGAAAGGGACCAAGTCCATCTCTCAGTCCCCAGCCCAGAGGGACCCAGACTTGCCTCTTCAGTTCCTGAAGTGCTCAAGAGAAGGGAATTATACCAAGTGCCCTCTTCCCCTGCTCTGGTTTTACAACACCACACATACACACACACACACACAGCAATTTTCTTTCTCAAGAACCCTCTCAGGAAGTTCATCATTATGTCCCACCTAAATCTTTCCTGCTATCAATGAAGGTCATTTTTCTCTGGAACCATCTGGAACTGACAGAGAACAGCTGTTCATTACCGGCCATATGCTAACCCTCCAAGTACACATGGTGAACAGTGGCTGGTCTTGGTCCCTCCCCGCTCACACTCTGCCTCCCCCACCCCAGTCATCTTTCCTGCAGGCCTAAATGACCCCAGTTCTCTGAGAACTGCCACGCTGCGGGGGAAGTGACAGGGGCTTTGTCAACCAGTAGCATGGGTTACTGACTTCTTCTAGGCAGAGGGTAGAAGGCAGAGAGGATGGCCCTGGCGGTGGGGGTGGGGGTGGGGGGTGGGGGTGGGGAGGGCAGGGAAGTTGCCTCCAGCAGGCCTGGATCTACATTGGAGGAGGTGTAACTTGCGGTACATTTCCTGCTTCAAAATATCTTCCTCATTGGCCTAGCCCATAGACACAACCTTTGGGTTAAAGAATGTTCTCTAAAATTGGTACTTAGCTGTGTAGCATGTAATCTACCAGAATCACATGTATGCTAGCAGAGAGAATGATCTAAAGGAGTGGGGCATAAAATGGGTACATTTTGGTTCAGTTATTTTGGATTGCTCTTTTGAGGTATAATTTACATACAATAAAATCAATCAATCATAAGCATATAATTCAATGAGTTAGACAAATACATGCACCCTTGGTAACCACCACCACAATCAAGATGCAGAACATTTCCATCACCCCCCAAATTTCCCTCATGTTCCTTTGAGGTCAAACCCCTCCCCTGCCATCAGTTCCCATCTACACCGCAAACCTATGCAACTACTTATCTGCTGTCTATTACTGTAGTTTTGCCTTTCCTAGAATTTCAGATAAATGCAATTGTACCATATGTACCTGCTGAGTCTCACTTGTCTCATTTAACAAATGCTTATTTACTTATTTTATTGTGGTGTATAATATAACATATATAATGAAAATTTCCATTTTTATATATTTAACAAAAAAATGTCATTTAAATCATTTTTAAGTGTATAATTCAGTGGCATTAATTACATTTACAACTTGTGCTACCATCACTACCATCCACTACCAAAACTTTTTTTTTTATTAGAGAAGTTGTGAGTTTACCAAACAATCATGCATAAAATACAGGATTTGGGATGTCGATGTGGCTCAAGAGATTGGGCTTCTGCCTACCACATGGGAGGTCCCAGGTTCAGTTCCCTGTGCCTCCTGGAGAAGGCAAGCTGGTGCAATCAGCAGGCGCGGCAAGCTGACTCAACAAGATGACGCAATGAAGAGACATAACAAGGAAACACAATGAGAGACGCAACAGTGGGAAGCGGAGGTGGCTCAAGTCAATGGGAATTCCCAGGGTTTGGTTCTCAGTGCCTCTTGAAAAAAAAAAAAAAAAAGACAAGCACACAATGAATGAACACAGAAAACAGTGAGTACAGTCAATGAGAAGGGTAGAAATAAATAAATAAATCTTAAAAAAAAAAAAAAGTCAGTTGGATGAGGAGCAGATATGGCTCAGTGGTTGAGTGCTGGCTTCCCACATAAGAGGTCCTGGGTTCAATCCCCGGCTCCTGGTACCTCAGAAAGAAAAGAAAAAGTCAATGGGCCACAGATGTGAGGGTTTCTTTTCCTTTTTTTTTTCAGATTTATTTATTTATCCCCCCCCCCCCATTGTTTTGCACTCATTGTCTGTGTCTTTCTGTGTCTGCTTGTCTTCTCTGTAGGCGGCACCAGGAACCAATCCTGGGACCTTCCAGAGTGGAGAGAGGCGCTCAATCTCTTGCACCACCTCAGCTCCCTGCTCTGCTGCATCTCTTATTGTCTCTCTTCTGTGTCTCTTTTTGTTGCATCATCTTGCTGTGCCAGCTCTCCGCACAGGCCAGCACTCCTGCATAGGCCAGCACTCTGCGTGGGCCAGCTTACCTCACGGGCCAGCCTGGACCTCCTATATGGTAGACAGGAGCCCAATCACTTGAGCCACACCTGCTTTCTGAGGGTCTATTTCTGAACTCAAAATTCAATTCCATTTGTCAATATATCTATCTTTATGTCAGTACCATGCTGTTTTGACCACTGTAGCTTTGTAATATGCTTTAAAGTGAGGAAGTGTGAGGTGAGTCCTCCAATTTCTTCTTTTTCAAGATGGTTTTGGCTATTTGGGGTGCTTTGATAATTGACCTTATAAATTTGATAATTGGCCTTTCCATTTCTGCAAAGAAAGCTGGTTGAATTTATTTGGGATTGCATTGAATCTATAATTTGCTTTGTGTAGTATTGACATCTTTTTTTTCATATAATAAACTATTTTTAAAGAATTTTTAGATTACAGAAAAGTTACATAGCCAGTATAGGGGATTCCCATATACCCTACTCCCTATCTCTCTCACATTTTCCTCTATTAATAACATCTTACATTAGTGTGGTAAGATGTAACAAATTGTACATTTGTTACAATTGATTAACCAATATTGAAGCATTGCCACTAACCAAGGTCTATAGTTTACGTTATGGTTTACACTTTGCACCATACAATTTTATAGGTTTTGACAAAATGTATAGTGTCCTGTATCCGTCATTGCAAAATCATGCAGAACAATTCCAATGCCCCCAAAATGTCCCATGTTACACCTATTCTTCCCTCCCCCTCTCCTCAGAACCTCTGGTGACCACTATCTTTATATAATGTTACAAGTTCTTCCACACTACGATAATAATGTCTACTTTGGTCCAAGGTTGCATTCCCCTCCTTATGGTTTATTTTTGTGTGTGTGTGGCTTCTCCCTCATTTATTTTTGAGTAAGTAATATATTCACAAGACAAAAAAATAGAAAAGGAAACTAAAAAGCATATGCAGTTGGAATTCTTCACCAGCCCACACCCATCACTCCCTAGTTTCCTACTCACTCCGTGTTGTTGCCCAAGAGATCAGTTTCTTCTATGGCCTTCCTGAGTTTTTCTATGTATATGTAAAATGTAAAAAAATAAAAATATATTTATCCCCCCCCCCAATATTTTTCTACACAAACATTTTGAAGGTTATATAGACATGCACCCATTTGTTTTACTTAACTATATATACTTTGGAGAAATTTCCGTAAGGTTACATAGAGAACATCCTCATATTTTTTTCAACAGCTTCATAGCATATCCATGATGTGCATCTACCTGAGTTTATGTAATCAGATCCCCTATTGATAAATATTTGGGTCAATTCCTATCTTTTGCTATTACAAATAGGGTTTTGTTTTTTTTTAAGGTTTATTTATTTCTCCCTACCCACTCGTTATTTGCATTTGCTGTGTCTGTTCATCTTCCTTGTTTCTTTAGGAGGCACTGGGAACTGGGAACTGAACCTGGGACCTCTGAAATGGGAGGGAGGCACCTAATCACTTGAGCCACCTTCATTCCCTGCTTTGTTGTGTCTTTCATTGTGGTTTTTTTTTTTCTCATTGTGTTTTTATTCTTGTGTCTCTTGTTGCATCAGCTTGTCGCACCTGCTTGTTGTGCCAGCTCTCTGTTTTCTTTAGGAGGCACCGGGAACCAAACCAGGGACCTTCCATGTGGTAGGCAGGAGCTCAATTGCTTGAGCCATGTCCACTTCCCACAAATAGGTTTTTTTTTTTTTTTTTAAGATTTTTTATTTATTTATTCATATATCCCCCCCTTGTTGCTTGTGCTCGCTGGGTCAGCCAACCACGCCGTGCGGGCGGGCTTGCCTTCACCAGGAGGCCCCGGGAACCGAACCCGGGGCCTCCCATATGGTAAACGGGAGCCCCACTGATTGAGCCACAGCCGCTTCCCACAAATAGTGTTTTGATGACTAGCCATGCTTGTATGTCATTTTGTTTGTATGTAAACATATCTGAAGGTTAAATTGCCAGAAGAAGAAATGTGGAATTATTGGATCAAAAGGTATATGCATAACTTTGATAGGGATTGACAAATTATCCTTCAGAAGGGGTACTCGCTTAAATTCCTAACAGCAATATGTTTCCTCAGAGCTTCCCCAGCACATTGTGTTTTCAACCTTTATGTTTGTTCATTCCTTGATCTTGAGGATTTGGGGATAGTGATGCCCGCTCTGCTTCAGATTGAGAGAGGGGTGTAGATCTTATGGGCAGATGGTGGATGGTAGGAACTATTTTGTTTGCGGTTATAGATATTCTTTGTTTATTTGTTTTGGATGGGGGAGTATTGACATCTTAACTATATTAAGTCTCTCAACCCATGAACATGGGATGTCTTTCCATTTACTTAGAGCTTTAATTTTTTCAGCAATATCTTGTAATTTTCAGTGTATATGTTTTCCACATCCTTGGTTAAATTTATTCCTAGATATTTTATTCTTTTGGATGCTATTGTAAATGGATTTTTACAAGTTTCCTTTTCACTTGTTAATTTATTTGTTTTTTGTTTATTATTATTATTGAAATAATAAAAATGCTCTAATAATGATTAAAGTGATGAATGCAGAGCTATGTGATTGTACCAAATACCATTGATTGTACACTTTGGATGAACTGTATGCTTTATTAATATGTATCCGTAAAATTGATTTGTTAAAAAAAAAAAAAGAAAAAAGGTTGTCCACTGCTGGTAAGCATAAAGCTTTTGAGATCCAAAGTGTTGCCTGTATCACTAGTTCATTCCTTTTTATAGCTGAGTAGTATTCATTGTATGGATGTATCACTGTTTGTTTATCCATTCCCATATTGGTTGACGTTGGATTTTTCCAATTTTTAGCTATTATGAATAAAATTTATTGATCATTCATATACAAATCTTTGTGGACATATGTTTTCATCAGAAGTTAGGCTGATAAATATTTAACAACAAGCTCTTTAGAGTAGGCAGAAGCCCTGATTTGTAGCATCTGCTGATTTCTGATGTATAAATACTTCCACCATGGCAATTTCAAGCTATCAACATGCAATCACTGCAAGAGCTGGGAAGAGAGGCTCACAAATGGCTGTCCCAAGCTGGTGTGAGCCAGCTCTATAGCACACCACTGGTTTTAATTTCCCTTGGGTGATGAGAGCAATGAGAGTTCCAGTTGCTCCACATCCTTGTCAATACTTGGTATGCCTGTTTTCAAATCTTAGCATCCTAGTGGGAGTGTAGTAATATCTCACTGTGGTTTTAATTGGCATTTCCCTGATTTTCATGTGCTCGTTTGCCTGGAGAGGTGAGTTTTGAGGGGGGTGGGAAGAAGGGTCCGGCTAAGGAGTGTTATGGGAAAGGTCACCAAGTAACGCACCACAGCAAAGGGCTCCAGACAACTTGGGGCCACCAGAGAAACATGGATCACTTGGGCAAGGATGGGCCAGCAAGAAAGCAGCCTCACTTGAAGCCCGATGGGTCACATTTCACGAAATTATTCTGTAAACACATTTTCATTTTCTCCTCAGACCTCAGTGGGCCCAGCGATCTGAAGCTTGACCAGAATGTGCATTTTCCAAGTTCACTCAGAGGGCACTGGCAGACGACTGCTCAGAACCAGGTTTTCTCACTCCAGCCCAGATAGTTCCACTTTGCTATTTACAAAGAGCTTTTACACACATCATCCCATCCTATTTGATTCCAAGGACAACCCCATATTATAAAATGAGGAAACTGAGGCTCAGGGAGACTGACTCATCCAGGCTCACCCAGCTGGTGAGTGACAGAGCTGAAACTTGAACCCAAGTTTCTCTTTTTTTTTTTAAGTTTTCTTTTTATTTCTTCCCCTCCCTTGCTGTTTGCACTTGTTGTCTGCACTCTGTGTCTGTTCGTTGTGTGCTTGTCTTACTTTTTTTTTTTTTTTCAGGAGGCACCGGGAACTGAACCCAGGACCTCCCATATGGGAGGGAGGCACCCAATTGCTTGAGCCACCTCTCCTTCCTGCTTGTTGTGTCTCTCATTGTGTTTCATCATGTCAGCTCACCATGCTAGCCTGTTGTTTTGCTTGTTTTCTTTAGGAGGCACTGGGAACCGAACCCGGGACCTCCAATGTGGTAGGCAGGCACCCAACTGCTTGAGCCACATCTGCTTCCCATGAACCCAAGTTTCTTGACTCCCTGGTTCTACCACTTGTCCCTGGGGGAGGTCCATTGAGCTCCAAAACTCTTGGGCTTGAAGAAGTCCACTCTACCCCACCTTATTCTACTGGGCAGGGGGCACAGCAGAAGGTTATTCAGGCCACTAGCACTAGGCCTCTAGCTAGTCCCAACTAGTTCTAGTTGAGCCACATTTAAAGAATCGTGCTTTTAATGTGGTAGCATTGACCTTGCTCTGAGACTCTGGATACCCTGTGTCAGATTGCCCTCAGTCTTGAGATTTGAAAACCAAGATATTCCTCCTGAAGACCATTCTCACATTTGCTGCATCTTCTGTTTTCACATGAACATGTGCGGGGCACAGCAGCCCTTTGCAGCCTGTGGCTGTGGCTGGCTGAGGTCACCATGGGCCTGGATGTCTGCAGCATGGCTCCCTGCTGCACTCCCTGCTGCACCCTGATGGGGAGGTGGTGGTGGTGGTGATGATAATGCTACTCCAGTAATGTCCAACTGCTGGGACACGTTTCATTGTTTGTTTATTTGAGGTCTGTTTCCAGAAGGGCTTCGAGGAGCTGGCAGTGAAAGACCATCTGCAAAAATCACTCTTGAATCACTAGTTAATGAAGCTGTGGTGACTGTTTATCTATGTTCTGCTCTCAGGGGTCCCGGTGACCCCTTAAACAACTTGCATTGCAAGGTGTAGCCCACAGGGGCCTTGGCCACCATATAGTGGCTCCCCCTGGGTCAGCTCCCACTTTCCCTCTACCTGAATGTCCAAGAGGTGTAAGGGGGCCAGGTCTTGGCTAGAGGTTACACGGGATCTTCCTGCATTAGGAGGCACAACTTCCACCAAAGGTCCCCAGTGTGAGTTGGATTTGGGATGGGATGCTGTGGCCAGGTGGTTTGGTACCTTGGCATAAACCCTTCGGGTCTGTACCCTGTTGTCTGCTCCTACCACCATGAGGGCCCTTTTCAGCAGAAACCAGCTCCCAGCCTTGGGAGAAACAGCATGAATAGGGACCTAACTAGAAGCCATTGCCCCACTGGGTCTTCCTGGGACCCCCCAGCAGAGCCATAGTGACAGAGATACTTAGGGCACCAGCAGGAGCCTATTATCTTTCTCTTTCCTTCATAGGGCATTTGGTGGGGGTTTGAGAGGAGGAGCAGGGAGGCTGGTGAAAGGCAACCTGAGGCTGCTTTTCAACGAAACTATCCATGTACAGGGTAGAATTACTTGTATCAAGTACACAAGACTTCTAATCTTCTTTGTAATCAACCAGGGCATCATTCTGGGCCCCTAGGAGACTGAGATGACAGCAAATTTCCACCCACTTCGCAGGTGGGGAAACCGAGGCACAGGGGAGGAGCAGAAGGAATGTATTCAAGCCTAGCAGACAGTGGGGAATTGAGAGTGCTGGGCTGCTAGGCCAGCCCTACACCTTTGCAGAGGGCGGGGTCTGGGCCAGCTCCAGGCACCGGTGTTATTTCTCGAAAGTTTGCAGAGTCCCTTCTAGCATGAATTGGGTTTTTTTGTTTGTTTGTTTGTTTGTTTTGTATGCAAACACACCCATCTGTCTCACCATCCTTGCATGCCCATGAACTTGAGATTAGGCTGGAGTTTCTCGTTTCTCTGGATCCCACTTCAGACCAGCTGAACAATTAGCAACAAGCTGCCCTGGTATTCCTCACTCTCTCCCTCCAGTTAAGAGTTCGGGTTCTGGTTTGAACTCTGCTTTTATTTCTCTGAAGCACTTGGGGCTAGTCTCGTGTATGCCTCAGTTTCTGCATCTGTGAAAACAGGGACAATGTTGCTGGTTCCATCTGTTGTCAGGAGTGACTGTGTATCTCAAGAAGTACAAAGGAGAGAGAGAACTTTGCTAAGTAGAGGGACAGAAATGGTCATGGCCAAGGGCCAGGGCATTGCCCTGGGAGACAGAGGGCCTGGGTTCTGGACCCAGAACTGTCTCTCTGGGCCTCAGGACGGTCACCTATAAAACAAAGTTGGAACTTCCTTCCAGCCAGGCATTCTGCCATGTTTCTAGAAACTGCCTGAGGTTGGGTAGGGAGTATTCCCCTGGTCACACACACACTGCCCCTCATGCTCAGGACCCCCTAGACCCACTTAGCAGAGGCCACGCCTCCTCTGGTCACTCAGACGGGACCATCTGTTGCTACCTGCCCCTGGAGGAACCCGCTGGTTTCTGGGGGCACAGGTAAGGGGAGAGGTGGCACTAGAGGGAAGGGCCCTGCCGTAGCTCAGCATTTCCCCACCCTGGGGCCTGCAGCAAGGCCCAGCCTCTACAGTGCTTAGAGATGAGGTTTGGAAAGGGTAGCAGGGTTGGGAAGACTCTTCCTGGTTGCCTGAAGATGGTTGTCAGTGGTCAGAGGCTGCATGTAGGTGCCCTCTAAGTGCTCCCAAAGCCCAGGAAAATGTAGGTCCTGCGTCTAGAGCTGCCAGATAAAACACAGGACATCAGTTAAATTGGAATTTCAGATAAATGGCAAATAATTTTTTAAGATATGTCCCAAATAGTGTATGGAACATACTTAAACTAAAAAAAAATTGTTTATCAGAAATTCAAGTTTAATGGTCATCTTGTATTTTTATTTCTAAATCTGGCACCTCCTCCTGCGTTCTATCCCCACAGCCCCCTGCCCCCCCATCCCTGCAGGTGGCTAAAACATCCAGTGGAAGCGGCTGGTGCCCCGTGGGTATCCTCCGTGCTCCGTTCGAGTCAAGTCTCTCTGTGGAGCTTTCTGTTGCTTGCTCTGGCTGGCTCCGTTTCTACTCTCATTCTGTCTCCCGCTGCTCAACCCTTGCCCTCTGGTCCTCACTATCCTCCTCAGCCTCCCTCCTGCACACCACGCTGCCCTACAAGGTGACTCGGCTCAGCACCACTAACAGCACCTGAGGCTGAGGGCTTACCCACCCCAAGGGGCCAGGGCTCCTGCTGGGCCCCTTCCCAGCCTGCACAGCCCTGAGAGGGAGACCACTGAGGGGAGGGGGAGCGAGGGGGTTCAGGAGCTGCTTCCTGATTTGAGGAAAAAAAACCCCAGGGCTCCAGGCCAGAGCCCTTTCCACTCAGCCTCCAGGCAGACCCTTCTCCACCTGGGAACAGGTTGCGGCCCATCCAGAGGTCAGTTGGGCCCGTGCCCTAAGGGCGTAAACACCTGTCCATTCTGTTCTTGCAGAGGAGAAGGCAGAAGGCAGCAGGAACAGCTTGTCCAGGGCCCGGCTCCCAGGCCCCACCTGCCCGTGTCAGGGCTGGCTAGGGTGGGAGGAGGGGGCTTCGCCAGAATCGCCCCACCCAAGGGCCCCAGCCAAGCAGCAGAAAGGACCTCCCACTTCCTTCATGACTGGATCTGGAACCTGCCAGCTGCTAGAAGTTTCTTCTGGCTTCCTGGCTAGTATTACCTTAAACAAGTAACCTATACTCTATGAGCCTCGGTTTCCTCATCTGTACATTGGGAATGAAAACATATCTATCTCACGGGAATGTTCGGCTTAAATTCAATAATCTATAAAGCTTTTAGCACAGTGCACAGAAACCGGAGATCCTTGACACATGTGACTTTTTCCCTCTACAGGCCTGGAGCCATCTCCAGTATCTTGTTACATGATAATTAACCCAAGGGGAGGGAGCTCTTGGCAGAGAAGACCACCCACTCAATCTCAGAGGGTCCTGCAGACCCATCCCCAACTACTGGAGGCACCCTATGGGGGGACCAGAGTGTTTTCTGCTCAGTGGAGGGCTAGGCTTGTTGTGCCCCCAGAGGAGGAATCTTCCCTTTGCAGCTGGCCCTGAGGGAGAGGAGCCAGGGATGCGGAGACCCTCACCTGGAGGATCACATTACCTGAGAGGAAGAGAAGCCTTGGAAAAAAGAGAGGGAAGGCAGCCGTGGAGGTGCTGGCGCCTCGTACCCGTGTGCCAGGCCACGCTACACCAGCCAGCGGGCTGTTTGGGTGCTTTGGATTGTCATTTTTCCTTTTCTCTAATTTTCTTTTAACTAATATTTGGTGCTCCCTCCCCTATAACAGAAGTAATCCCTAGGCTGTGCAGCCAAACAAGACCACAGCAGACAATGCAGTCCCGGGGGAAGGCCCCAGGCTCCCTCCAGCCTTTTTTACTGTGTATGTGTATGAGTGTGTGTGTGCTTAAAATAAGAAAGAGAGCGCTCTGAAGACAGTTCGTATCTTACTTTTCTCACGGAGTAACCTTTCCCCATTTGGGAAAGCATAGTACGTCACAGTACGGCTATGCCTTAAATCACCAAGCCCATTTTAAGTATTTTCTGGCAGTTTCCAAATTTCTGCCGTTAGAGAAAGAAAGAAAAAAAAAAAAAAAACATTCCTTAAGGATGCATTCTGATAAGTGCCATTTTTAGGTCAAGGGTATGCAAATTTAAAACATCATTGGTTCGTATTACACACAGTCACCGGCGTAAATTCCACCGAGCCGCTCGTGTGCGCAGTAGGCCGCGGGGGCTCGGGGCGGTCCGCCGGGCTGGGGTCGGGATCGGGCAGCCCGGGTCGGGGGGCTAGGGAGCGGCCCCCCAGGCGTGGGCGGGCTGGCCCGGGCCTGCGGCCGCGGAAGCCTGGGACAGCGGGGACGCGGCTGGAGACGCCGCGCGGCCCGGTGGGCGCTCCCCATCCCGCGGCGGCGGCTTAGCTTGCGGGAGCCCTGGGCCCACAGCAACACCGATAATTCAAAAGTGATGCCTGGGGACGTGGGGCGCGTTAGGCTTGCGCTGACCTGCCCCGAGGCCCCCGCTCCAGGCCCTTTCTCTTCCTGGGCGGGGACTCGCGGCGTTTGGGCTCCTCCCAAGGGCGTGAGCTGGGGGGTGGGCGAATAGGGGTCTGGGGTGCATCCTGGTGCGGAGTCACGCCCTTGGAGTGGGCTGACATGACGGCTGTAGGGGCGGGTCTGGTGAGCCAGTGGTTGTCCAACCTTGCGTGGTGGGGCAGCCCCTGGGCTCCCCTGGGCCCCTCACCTCCCCACTTTCATGACTGCAGTTCCTTTTTGTGTGTGGTACCGTGGTACCGGGGCCAGGTCGAACCCGAGACCTCGTATGTAGGAAGCCGGCGCTCAACCCCTGAGCTACACCGGCTCCCCAGATCTGTTTGTTTATTTGTTTGTTTGTTTGTTATTTGTTTTGGTTTTAGGAGGTACGGGGGATGGAACTCGGGACCTTGCCCGTGGGAAGCAGGTGACTAACCACTTGAGCTACATCGGCTTCCCTGCTTTTTTTTAATCGTCGTAAAATGTACATAATTTAAGATCGACCATTGTAACCATTTTGTACATCAGGCATTAAGTACCTTCACAGAGACATGTAACTGTCACCACTATTTCCAGACCTTTTTCATCACCCCAAACATATACTCTACCCCTTAAGCAGTAACTCCCCACTCTCACTCTGACCCTAGCCCCTGGTAACCTCTGTTCTACTTTCTGTCTCTGTACATTTGCCTAGTCTATATTTCATATAAGTGAAATCATACAATATCTGTCCCTTTGTGTCTGACTCATTTTCTCAGCATGCTCAAAGTTCATCCATGTTGTCACATGTATCAGGACTTCATTACTTTTTAGGGCTATCCCACATTTTATTTATCCATTCATCTGTTGCTGGACACTTGGGTTGTTTCCAACTTTTGGCGACTGTGAACAATGCTGCTATGAACTTTGGCCTACAAGTTTGAGTCCTTGTTTTCAATTCTTTTGGGCACATGCCTTAGAGTAGAATTGCTGGGTCATATGGTAGTTCTTTGTTTTGCTCAATGGCTAAGCTGTTTTCTACAAAGGTTACACCATTTTACATTCCCACAGGCAAGCACAGGTTCAAGTTTGTCTATTGTTCTTAAGACTTCCAAGAAAGATGTCCTTTTAAAGAAAAGCTTCCAGGCTCTAATGCCAAAAAGATTTGATGTTAAAAATAAAATGACTATTTATGAACTTGCCACCCCCAACCCCCCCACCGCCGTTTTTACAGATGAGGACACTGAGATGAGTGAAATGACTAGGCCAAGGTAACTGAGCATGGCAGGGATGGGACCAGACTCCAGGACCTGGTGCCTTGTTGGGGGGTCGACTGGGCTGGGGTCAGGATCGGGATCGGGATCTCGAAAACTGCGTCGCCGAGAGGTTGTTCTATGCACCCCTTCAACACACCCCACTTCCCACCTGCCATTCTCGAGCTTTAGGGGTGGGCAGTGCTCTGAGGGGCTCTCTGGCCAGAGGCCAGCCCTCCTGCCTGGCTTTGCCGGTGCTGACTCTTCCCCCTGAATGCCTCCCCCAGCCCCCAGCCCACCCATCCTTTAGGACCCATCTTAACAGCCGCTTCCTTGACCCCAGCCAAATGTGCTCTCTCCCCTGCAGCACTAGAGACACACTGCTCTCCAGAGCAAGGGGGGAGGCCCCTCCTTCCTGGGGTCTGGCCCTGAAGTCCCAGGCCCTAGAGAAGGAATGGCCTGGTTTGGTGGTAGCCTTGCTTGTCTGGGCAGGAAGCCTGGGAGAGAAAGCTGTGGTGGGTCTTGAAGCTCCCACTGGAGCACTCTCCTTCTGATTCTGTTGGCACTGGGGAGCCTTGATGTAAAGAAAGTGCCGCTGTGGCAGAATGTGAAGAGGGAGCAGGAGGAGAGGACATGACTAGAAGTCCCCGGAACAGTACTGAAGGCTTCAGCGATCCAGGGTTTTGTGGAAGGGAGGCTTCCAGAACTGACTGTGGGGCTGACTGTATGGCAGGGCTAAGAGAGGAGTTAAAGATTGCAAGCCTGGATGTCCCAAGCTGAATATATGAGGTTCAAATCCAGCTCCTTTAGTGACTGGCCATGAGCCTGAGGGCCAGGCAGGTTGGCATCGTGATGACCAGGGCAAGGATGGGCTCAGGACGCAGGCTGCCCGAGTTCCCACTGGCCCCTGCCCTGCTTGGCTGACCTCATGCCATCTCAGCTTCCTTACCCTGAAATAAAGGAAGGTGCCTTCCTTTAGCTCCTTATAACTTCTTATAGGGCTCTTGTTAGGAAAGCCAAGGTGTGTGGAGCATTTTGCACTTATATAGCAAGTGTTCACAAGTGATTGTAACTAGTATTCGTACTTCCAGCCACCAGGGGGTCCTGCTCTTGGAGCCCCCTGCAGTCAGCTCGGGGAGCTCTGGGGTGTTGCAAGGGCACCCCATGAGGGCGCTACCCTGTCAGCCCCTAGAAGGGCCTGGTGAATTATGACAGTGTCCTGCCCTGAGTCATGGAGGTGGAGGGGTGCTGGGGGAGTGCTGGGCCCCCAGGAGCACAGCCAGCAGAGAGAGCCAGCAGGACAAGGAGCAGCCCCAGCCCAGTGGATGTGGGGGAGCCCGGCGGCTGCCGGGGTGCCTCTATCCATCTCTGCAGGCCTGGCCTGGAGGTTTAGGGCGTCTCAAGATAAGCACAGTGATTGCAATATCACGGGAGTTCCAGTTTGTGGGGCAGTGAGGTGCTGGAGGAGTGAGGGGCTGGGAGAATGGCAGGAAGGAACCCTCTGACAGAGCTGCCAGCTCGGGGTGGGGTGAGTGAGTCCACATGGCCACGCAGGGCCGGGAAGGGCCCTGGGATCTTTCAAAACAAGCAAACGGAAGGGAGCTGAGGGTGGGGAGGCTGGCGTGGGCAGCCTGGAGCTGACTGTTTAGAGTTCAGGTGATCTTTGTTTACCACTGGGAGGACCTACAGCCCTATGCAGGTATTAACTGTGCCCATCTGCTTCCGACACTAATTTGCTCATCCAGGGTCCCAGGCAAAAGCACTGGCAATAAAGGAAATTGGTTTTGGAGTTGAATGGGGTTCCAAGACAGTCCCTGTCTCCTCCCCACCACCCCCTTCCTCAAAGCTGAGGGTGAGTAGTTGTCACCGTGGTCTGGGGGTCTCCAATCCTGATGTGCATTTTTTTCCAAAAGACCCTCTGCCCGTCTCCCTCAGCCCAACACAGGGCCATCAGCTAGGGCTGGCACACAAGGGCATTGGAGGGCTACTGATGACAGGCATCTTGAATACGAGGAAGGGTGTGCCCCCCCACCCCCCTGCAGTTCTTTGGGAAACTCTCTCTTGCCTGGGGGACAGGATCAGACAAGGGAAACCTCCTGCCTAGGGACCCCACCAATCTGCTTGACCCCCACCCCATGACCTGAGCAGTGAGATCCACTAATCTTTCCTCCACCAAGGTGCTTCTCTGCTTCCAGTACTCTCAACTCCCATTTTACTGAGAGAGCCTCAGAGAAATGAATCATCACCTCCAGCACCCCCTCCCAGACTCTTGCTCTTGTCATCCCAGGCCAAAGGGCACCCCTGCCCATGCAGACCACTCTGCATCCATCTCCAAGAGCAGTGACCACTTACTATGTATGTGCTAAATGCTTCACATCAATAGCCCATTTTACTTCCAAACAACAGCCTCTAAGGTAGGGACTGTTCTCATTTTCATTTATTAGGGCACTGAGATCCTGGGGGCCATTTTGGATGGTTGCCTGCCCCCAGGCTCTGTGCAAGCTCTCTAGCACAGCTCCTCCCTGCCTGCTCGCCCTTTCCCCTCCTCCAACCTCTGGCTAAGGCTAAGAGAGAACCTACCCCAGGGCTGGCCCTGGGCCCCCTCCCCTCCCTCGGTGTCATCCTGGACCAGCTCATTCATGGCACTGAGGGGATACGGAGGTGAGAGGTGAGGGGGCCCAGCTCCCAGCCTTCATAGGCCTCACAGTCTAGAAGGGACTTTTCCCTGGGCAAGGGGGACACCAGGAAGTTGCAGGGCCTACACTCCATCTCTCTGTCACGCCCATGCCCTTTTCTGCCTTCCTTATTTCTGTATCAGCATGACTGCCTTCCAGAGGCTTCCCAGGCCCTACACTTTGTATAAAAGACACTACCTTCCTTATGGAGCAGAACCCAGACTTCGCAAGGAGGTGGCTCTTAGAGGAGGTGTCCAGGAGGAAAGGATGAGTTGCACCCTGAGTTCCTCTCTCCCCTCGAGATCTCACTTTGATTGGGCTGGCACCACCTGAGCCCCAGAGGTGAGCTGAGCCCTCTTTCCTACCCTGGTACAAGAACCAGGGTTCTTTGAGGCATAGCCAAGACTGATTAGAACCTTGCCTGGTTGCTCTACTGTGAAGGCCGCTGCTCTGGGATCTCCCCTCCACCCCACTTCCACTGACTAGAGGTACAGGGGCCTAATGGACTTCTTCACTTGGCTGTCCACAGGAATGAATGTGATTGGGGACTTCCAGGAAGATGGTGGACTAGAAAGACATGGGACTCTTTTCTCTCCCAGAAAAGTAGTTAGAGGACAGGCAGAAAAAAATCTTCTAGGGTTTAGGACATCAGGGGAAGTCTGACACCACCCAGAAGTGAGAAGGGTAAAGGAAAAGAATTGCGATGGCAAAACTGTGAGTTAAAAGCTGCACCTGCAGCTACAACTGCAACTGCCGATATCCTCCCCCACCCTATAGACATTTTGAATTCTCAGGCCTTGGGGCCAGTGGCTACAAACGGGCCCCAGGAATCCACCTCCCCAGGAAAGAGGGGAGAGAAGGACAGAGAAGGACACAGCCTAAGGCTGACTCAGCTTTTTTGACCCAGAAATTTGATCTGCTGTGTCCCACGGCCCTTCCAGGCCAGTTGGGGCCATGACATTGTTTGCCTTGGGAGCCAGCAAGAGACTAAAGAGATCCAACCATCTCAAGCTCCCTCTCCACTGACCGGGACTGGTTGTTGAGGATATAGAGGGCAGTGGAATTATTTCTTACCTGGGAAAAGGGAGGCTCCCAGCAAAGGTTGGAGAACTGCCTCTAACAAAGTTTGAATTATGAGACTCTCAGCCTCCTAACAGGATCCTCTATCACATTGATCCAGTCCCTGTTGCAGTGAACACACTCTGACCAGGCTTTGAACTGAGAGGGCTGTCAAAGATCACCATCTTCTGGCAGACCAAGGAAGTGCATGTGAGGAAATTAAAAGTAAATAAGTAACAGAAGATTTTTCCGATCTTTATGGCCTCCCTCCCCAAGGTCCTTGGAAGTGGGTCTGCAACCCATTATTGGCCTAGATTTGAGCAACTAACAGTGACAATTCTAAACACCCAGGACAGGTTGAACTAAGACTCAAAAAAATAGCAGTAACCCACAGTCTCCTGCCACTAAATCCCTACAAAAGAGAGAAAAATTGAGCATCTGAGAAAACTCACCATCCTAATCAGATGCCTAGATATCATCAAAAAATTACAAGCCGTACTAAGAAAGTGGAAGTAATAGCCCAAGCAAAGGAACATATCAAAGCTCCAAAAGAGATACAGGATTTGAGACAACTAATCAATGAGATGCACACAAATTTCCAAAGTCAAATTAATGAGTTGAAAGACAATATGATCAAAGAGAAAAACCATATCAAGAACACACTGAGGGAAGCGGCTGTGGCTCAATCAGTAGGGCTCCCGTTTACCATATGGGAGGCCCCGGGTTCGGTTCCCGGGGCCTCCTGGTGAAGGCAGGCCCGCCTGCACGGCGTGGTTGGCTGGCCCAGCGAGCACAGGCAGCAAGGGGGGGATAAATGAATAAATAAATAAATAAATAAATCTTTAAAAAAAAAGAACACACTGAGAGGGGGACAGATGTGGCTCAAATGGTTGGATGTCTGCCTTCCATATGGAGGGACCTGGGTTCGATCCCCGGGACCTCCCGGTAAAAAAAAAAAAGAACACACTGGGAGAAATGTATGTATTTATTCATCTGTGTTTACCTTTTAGTTTTTAATTGTTTATATTTTCAATTATTAAATGTACAAAATAAAGTAAAAAAAAAAAGTGGAAAAATAAAAAAAAAAAGAACACACTGAGTGAGCACAAAGAAAAATTTGAAAACCTGAATAGAAAAGTAATAAAGCTCATGGGAGTGGAAGACACAATAAGTGAGATTTAAAAAAAAATGCATTAGAGGGAAGCGGATGTGGCTCAAGCCCTTGGGCACCAGACTACCACATGGGAGATTCAGGGTTTGGTTACTGGTGCCTCCTAAAGAAGACAAGCAAGACAGCGAGTTGGTATGGTGAGCTGATGCAACAAGATGGTGATGCAACAAGATGACGATGGAAAAAGATGACGATGCAACAAGGAAACACAATGAGAGACACAATAAGCAGGGAGTGGAGGTGGCTCAAGTGATTGGGTGTCTCCTGCCCATATAGGAGGTCCCGGGTTTAGTTCTCGCCATCGCCTAAAAAATATGAAGATGAGTAGACAGTGAGTACAAGCACAAAACAATGGGGGGCGGGAGAGAAATAAATAAAAATAAATAAATCTTAAAAAAAAAAACCACATTAGAGGCATACAACAGCAGACTCGAAATGGTAGAAGAAAGAATAAGTGATACAGAAAACAGAACAGATGAAACAGAAGAGAGAAAAGAACACAGAGAGAAGAGAATGGAAAAAATTGAGCAGGGGCTCAGGGGGTTGAATGATAACATGAAATGCAGCAACATACATGTCACGGGAGTTCCAGAAGAATAGAAGGGAAAAGTGACAGAAAGAGTATTTGAGGAAATAATGGCTAAAAATTTCCCAACTCTCATGAAAGAAACGAATTTACATGTCCAAGAAGCGAACCACACCCCAATCAGAATAAATGCAAATAGACCTACTCCAAGACACATACAACTCAGAATGTCAAATGTCAAAGATAAAGAGAAAATTCTGAGAGCAGCAAGGGAGAAGCAAACCATCACAAACAAGGGATGCCCAGTAAGACTTAGTGTGGATTTCTCATCAGAAACCATGGAGGCAAGAAGACAATGGTATGATATAATGAGGATACATAAAGAGAAAAACTGCCAGCTGAGAATTCTTTTTTATTTTTAAAGATTTATTTATTTACTCCCCCCACCCCACCATTGTTTTGGGCTCACTGTCTGTTCTCTGTGTCCATTTGCTGTGTGTTGTTCTGTGTCTGCTTGTCTTCTTTTTTTTTTTTTTTTTTTTTTAAAGATTTTATTTATTTATTCATTTATCACCCCCCTGCTGCTTGTGCTCGCTGGGTCAGCCAACCACACCGTGCGGGCGGGCCCGCCCTCACCAGGAGGCCCAGGGAACCGAACCCGGGGCCCCCCATATGGCAAACGGGAGCCCCACTGATTGAGCCACAGCCGCCCCCCTGCTTGTCTTCTTTTTAGGCACCTTCTGGAGTGGGAGAGAGGCACTCAATCTCTTGTGCCACCTCAGCTCCCTGGTCTGCTGAGTCCCATAGTGTCTTTCCTCTGTGTCTCTTTTTGTTGCATCATCTTGCTGCACCGGCTCTCCTGTGCGGGTCAGCACTCCATGCGGGCCAGCTCTCAGCTTGGGCCAGCTTGCCATGCAGGCCAGCTTGCCTTCACCAGGAGGTCCTGGGAATCAAACCCTGGACCTCCTATATGGTAGATGGGAGCCCAATCGCTTGAGCCATATCTGCTTTCCCAGCCGAGAATTCTTTATCCAGCAAAATTGTCCTTCAAATATGAAGGTAAATTTAAAATATTCACAAACAAACAGAAACTAAGAGTTCATAAAAAAGAATCCACCAGTGCAGGAAATATTAAAGGGAGCCTTACAACTGAAAGAAAAAGACAGGAGAAAGAAGCTTAGAGGAGAGTACAGAAGACAAGAATAGCAGAAAGAATAACCAAAAGAGGAAAAAAACAAAAATAAGATATGATATATGAAAACAAAAGAATAAAATGGTGGAAGTAAATAATGCATTTACAGTAATAGCATTGAATGTGAATGGATTAAACTCCCCAATCAAAAGATATAGGCTAACCGAGGTGTCCATCAAGAGATGAATGGATAAACAAACTGTGGTCTATTCACACGATGGAATATTATGCAGCTGTAAGAAGAAATGAAGTCATAAAGCATATGGCAACATAGATGAATCTGTAGGACATTATGTTGAGTGAAGCAAGCCAGACACAAAAGGACAAATACTGTATGAATGTGTTACTATGAACTAAGTATATTGTATAACATATTTTTGATCAAAAAAAAAATTATATGTATCCATTACATTTAATTGAGAAATGTATATATTTATCCATCTGTGTTTACTTTTTACTTTTTACTTGTTTATATTTTCAATTATTAAATGTACAAATAAAGTTTAAAAAAAGATATAGGCTGACAGAATGGATATAACAAAAACAAAACAAAACAAAATAAAACAGACTAAATCATGAGCCTTCCATATGCTACAGAGAAGAGACTTACGGGGTCGGATGTGGCTCAACTGGTTGGGCGTCCGTCTCCCATATGGAGGGACCCGGGTTCGATCCCCGGGACCTCCCGGTAAAATAAAAAAAAAATAAAAAAATAAAAAAATAATAAAATAAAAAAAAAAAAGAGAAGAGACTTACCTTAGACCGAAGGATACAAATCAGATGAAAGTGAAAGTTTGGAAAATGATATTCCACACAAACAGTAACCAAAAGGGGTAACTATACTAATATCAGACAAATCAGACTTTATTTATTTATTTATTTATTTTTTTTTTTAAAGATTTTATTTATTTATTCATTTATCCCCCCTTGCTGCCCGTGCTCGCCGGGTCAGCCAACCACGCCGCGCGGGCGGGCCCGCCCCCACCAGGAGGCCCCGGGAACCGAACCCGGGGCCTCCCATACGGCAAACGGGAGCCCCACTGACAAATCAGACTTTAAATGCAAAAAGTTATAAGAGATAGAGAAGGCCATTATATATTAATAAAAGGAACAATCCACCAGGAAGAAATAACAGTCATAAATATCCATGTACCTGTAGCAGTTTGATATTGTTTATGAATTCTGAAACTAGATATTGGATTACATTTGTAAACTGATCTGCTCCTCTGGGCATATTAGATTATATTGGATTCAGAAGTTTCACTTTTCCTTGATAAATAATGATTAAGGGTTTGATTGGGCCACATCAGTAGGATTTTGAGTCCCTGCCCACCAAGGGACTCACAGAGAAACTGCACAGCAGAGAAGGGAGGTGAGAGTTTTGATCCTGGAGGGCGGGAAGTAAATATACAGAGAAGCAGATATGTGAGGAAGGAGAGAAGTCTCCATTAGACATGGCAGAGGCCCCAGGAAGAGAGATGAGCTGTTCACCTGATAGTCTACAGCTGGTCTTGTGGAGAGAGCAGAGCAGCTGAGCCTGGAGAGAAATGAGCCCTGGGAAGAAAGGAACCCAGGAAGCCTGAACCCTTGCAGATATCGGCAGCCATCTTGCTCCAACATGTGGCAACAGACTTTGGTGAGGGAAGTAACTTACGCTTTATGGCCTGGTAACTGTGGGCTTCTACCACAAATAAATATCCTTTATAAAAACCCAACTGATTTCTGGTATTTTGCATCAGCACCCCTTTGGCTGACTAATATAGCATCTAACCAGACTGCCCAACAGACATATACAGATAAATGCACCCAAACTCAGCAGGTTATACATTCTTCTCAAGTCCTCATGGATCTTTCTCCAGGATAGACCACATGTTAGGTCACAAAGCAGGTCTCAATAAGTATAAAAAGATTGAAATTATACAAAGTAGTTTTCAGATCATAATGGAATAAAACTGGAAATCAATAATAGATGGGAAAGAGGTAAAATCACAAATGTATGGAGGCTGAACAACACACTCCTAAATAATCAGTGGGTCAAAGAAATTGCAAGTGAAATTGGTAAATATATTGGGACGAATGAAATGAAGAAAACACCTTAACTTACAAGATACAGCTAAGGCAGTCTTGAGAGGGAAACTTATAGTCCTAAATGCCTATATTAAAAAAGAAGAAAGCTAAAATTAAAGATCTAACTGAACAACTGGAGAAACTAGAAAAATATTAGCAAACCCTCCCCAAAGCAAGCAGAAGGAAAGAAATAATAAAGATCAGAGCAGAATTAAATTGAGAACAAAAAACAATAGAGAAAATCAACAAAACCAAAAGCGAGAAGATGCAAATAAAATCAGAAATGAAAGGGGGTTAAGTTATGACTGACTCCACAGAAATAAAAAGGGTCATAAGAGGTTATTATGAGAATCTATATGCCAAAAAAACTAGACAACCTAGATGAAATGGACAAATTCCTAGAAATACACAAACAACCTACACTGATGCTACAAGAAATACAAGAGCTTAACAAACCAATCACATTTATAGAGATTGAATCAGTCATCAAAAATCTCCCAACAAAGAAAAATCCAGGACCAAATGGCTTCACAGGTGAATTCTACCAAGCATTTCAAGAAGAATTAACACCAGTCCTGTTTAAACTCTTCCAAAAAAATTGAAGAGGAGAGAAAATTACCCATTTTATGAAGCCAATATCATCCTAATACCAAAGCCAAATAAAGAAACTACAAGAAAAGAAAGTAACAGAGCAATGTCTTTAATGAACATAGATGCAAAAATTCTCAGCAAAATACTCGCAAATACAATCCAACAGCATATGAAAAGACTTATACACCACGACTAAGTGGGACTTATTCCTGGTATGCAAGGGTGGTTCAACATAAGAAAACCAATTAAATGTAATATATCATATTAACAAATTGAAGGAGAAAAAACACATGATCATTTCAATCAATGCAGAAAAAGTATTTCACAAAATCCAGCATCGTTTCTTGATAAAAACACTTCAAAAGATAGGAATAGAAAGAAAATTCCTCAATATGATAAGGGTCATATATGAAAACCCCACAGCCAACATCATACTCAATGGGGAAAGGTTGAATGCTTTCCCTCTAAGATCCGGAACAAGACTGTCACCATTGTTATTCCATGTTGTGCTGGAAGTTCTAGCGACAGCGATAAGACAAGGAAAGAATAAAAATAAATAAATAAATAAAAGGCATCCAAACAGGAAAACAGAAGTGAAACTCTCACTATTTGCATGTGACATGATCCTTTATTTAGAAAATTCTGAAATGTCTACGACAAAGTTACTTGAACTAATAAATGAGTTCAGCAAAGTGGCAGAATAGAATATCAACATGCAAAAAATCAATAATGTTACTGTACACTAGTATTGAACAATCTGAGGAGGAAATCAGGGGAAAATTTCCATTTACAATAGCAACAAAAAGACTCAAACACCTAGGAATCAATTTAACCAAAGAAGTACAGGACCTATATGCAGAAAACTACAAAATAATGCTAAAATAAGTCACTGAAGACCTAAACAAATGGATAGGCATTCTGTGTTCATGGATTAGAAGACTAAATATTGTGAAAATGTCAATCCTACCCAAACTGATTTTATAGATTCAATGCAATACCAATCAAAATTCCAAGAGCCCACTTTACAGAAATAGAAAAGGCAATTACCAAATTCATTTGGAAGGGCAAGTGCACGAAAAGCCAAAAGCATTCTAAAAAAGAAGAGCAACGTGGGAGGAATTTTACTGCATGACCTTGAAACATATTACAAAGCTACAGTGGTCAAAACAACATGATACTGGTATAAAGATAGACATATCGATCAGTGGAACAGAATTGAAAGTCCAGAAATAAATCCTCACCTCTACAGCCAACTGGTTTTTGATAAACCTACCAAGTCCTTGTTAACGGGACAAGAGAGTCTCTTCAACAAACGGTGCTTGGAGAACTGGATATTCATAACCAAAAGAATGAAAGAGGACCACTATCTCACTCCCTATATAAGAATCAGCTAAAATGGATCAAAGACCTAAATATAAAAGCCAGGACCATAAAACTACTAGAAGAAAATGTAGGGAAAGATCTTAAAGACCTTGTGGTAGGTGGTGGTTTCTTGGACCTTACACCCAAAGGAGGAGCAACAAAGAAAAAATAGATAAATGGGACTTCCTCAAAACTAAACACTTTTGCACCTCACAGGACTTTGTTAAAAGGATGAAAAGGCAGCCAACTCAAAGGGAGAAAATATTTAGAAATCACATAGCTGATAAGATTTTAATAATATTCCTGATATATAAAGAGATGTTACAACTCAACAATAAAAAGACAAATGACCTGATTAAAAAATGAACAAAAGACTTGAATAGACATTTGTCCAAAGAAGAAATACAAATGAAAAAAAAAAAACAAACAAAAAAACACATGAAAAAATGTTCAACATCACTAGCAAGTAGGGAAATGCAAATCAAAGCTACAATGAGCTATCATTTCACACCTATCAGAATGGCCACTATTAAAAAGACAGAGAACTACAAGTGTTGGAGAGGATGTGGAGAGATAGGAACACTTATTCACTTTTGATGGGACTGTAGAATGACACAGCTACTGTGGAGGACTGTCTGACAGTTCCTAAAGAAGTTGAATATAGACTTGCCACGTAACCCAGCAATACCACTACTGGGAATATACCCAGAAGAACTGAGAGCAGTGACATGAAAACACATCTGCACACCGATGTTCATAGCAGTGTTATTCATGATTGCCAAAAGATGGAAGCAACCCAGGTGTCCACCAACCGATGAATGGATAAACAAACTGTGGTGTCTACACACAATGGAATATTATGCAGCTATAAGAAGAAATAAAGTCGTAAAGCATACGACAACGTGGATGAACCTGGAGGATGTTATGTTGAGTGAAGCAAGCCAGACACAAAAGGGCAAATACTGTGTGATTGCATTACTATGAACTAAACATATTGTGCATGGAGTTAACTTGAATATGGGTCACCAGAAAATAGAATGAGTTTAGAGAATGGAAAGGTGAGGGTTAACTTGTGCAGAATTGGTAAAAAGGAAAGGAATAGAAAAGGTGAAAGTACAACATAGTGTTTGTAACTAGCAATACATATGGGTATGACAGTGGTTTAAACAGACAGTCTGTCATGTAAATTACTAAAAGGAAAGCTAAAAAATGTAACATGGGACTGTGTAGCGTAGTAAAACCACATGTGAAATATGAATATGGGTACAATTCCATATATAAGACCATTTTTCTTTGAAACTTAACTAATATATGTTAATACTACAAGATGTTAATATCAGACAAAAAATTATGCCAAGTGAAAGAAACCAGACACAAAGTACTACATATTGTATGATTCCATTTATATAAAATGTAAATTTATTTATTTATTTTTTAACATTTTATTTTATTTTATTTGTTTTTTTTACCGGGAGGTCCCGGGGATTGAACCCATGTCCCTCCACATGGTGACGTTTGCCCAACCCTTTGAGCCACATCCGTCCCCTAAAATGTAAATTTAAATCAATTTATAAAAGTGAAATTAGATTAGTGGTTATGTAAGGCTGGGGAAGGGTAGAGGGATTGAGAAGTGACTGCTAAGGGATGTGGAGTTTTCTTTTTGGAGTAATGAAATTGTTAAAAAAAATTTTGTGGTGATGAATGCACAACATTGTACTATCCTAAAAGCCATTGATTGTATACTTTGGATAGGTCATAGGGTATGTGAATATATCTCAGTAAACCTGCTTGATAAATAAATAAATAAATAAATAAATAAATAAATAAATAAATAAATA
>JAKSZT010000049.1:56587556-56634071 GCA_026826555.1 Tolypeutes matacus | reverse complement strand
ATAAATAAATAAATAAATAAATAAATAAATAAATAAATAAATAAATAACTGTGCAAGGAAAGCCAGAAATAGCAGCTAGGGGAAGCATAGAGAAACTGAGAAATGAAGAAATTTCTTGTTTGTCTGGGGTTTTTTCTAATTTTTATTTTTTATTATCATTATTGGAATAATGAAAATGCTCTAATAATAATTGAAGTGATGAATGCACAACTATGTCATTATACCAAATACCATTGATTGTACCATTTAGATGAATTGTATGCTTTATTTTTTATTTTTTATTTTTTAATTAATTTATTTTTTATTGTGGGTAAAAATCAAAATTTTCACAATACATACCACTATTTGTAAAATGATATATAAATATATATGCATATATGTGCATTTGCTTACAAAAATGTTATTTATATATATAATGTATGCTTTATTCACGTGTATCAGTAAAATTGACTTGTTTACCAAAAAACCCAACATGGTCAAAATGGGATTGTTAGCGCCCCCCACAAACCTCCTTCTCCTGTGCTCTCCTCTGTGAATGGTAACTCACTCCCTCGCTCAAGCCTCTAACCTGGGCAGCCTCCTGAGATCTCCTCTCCCTTGCTCTACCTTCATTCAACCCAAATATCTCCTTATCCACCCACTTCATTCTGTGCTCAGCACAGACCTCGACCAGGTCACCCCAGTCTACCCCAGGGGTGACCGCCAGCTGGCTCCTCCATTTACACTCCCTCCCCTTCTACTCAGCCCTGCTATGGTGAGGGTTGTACTCAGACCTTCGTTTCTCATACGAGTGACTGCTTATAGCAAAGGGTACCCGAGGCTACCTGGTGGGGAGACGTGGGTCTGCCAGGTTCCCTGGTGGCCTCTTGGGGGATGTTTTGGTGGTGACGGTATTTAGCCTGTCCCACGTGAGGTTTTACAGGAAACCCTAAGTGAGGGCTTATCAAGCCTCTACCCCATAATATATCACCTGAAACTCCAGCATAATTACCTTATATCATTCCCAAAACTACCCTAATGGTATCCATCACCCATCTTGAAGGTTCGGGTTCCGGGCACAAGTTTATCATGGCACCAGTGCCTCTTGCCACATTTCCAAAGGCTCTATAACAATGATCTGGCACTGTGCGCAGTCCACTGCAACCAGTGACCGGGCCCGGCTGTGGACCCGGCCGTCGTGGTATCCTGCACCGCCAGCCTTCTGAGGGATGGAGCACAGGGGGTGGGTGCGGCAGGGCCCACACCAGCCCCTGTTAGCTATTTCCAGCCATGCAGCTAGAGCAAACTTCCTGAGGCAAAGCTGGCTGCGCTCTCCCTGGCTTGTGGTACACATACTTCATGATCTGAACCCTGCCTCCCCAACCCCCTCCTCACCACTCCCCAACACCCTTCCCACATTTCGATTCCTCTGAACTACTAGCATTTCCTGAATGAGGATGGGTTCATACCTCTGTGCCTTTGGACCTCTTCTGGAAATCTACTCCTTGGCCTGGATAATTCCTACTTCTCTTTCAAAACTCAGCAGAAGCCTTGTCTCTGCTAGCAAGCCTTTCCTGATTTCCCCAGTCTGAGTTAGGCCCCCCTGTTTATTCGAACTGGGATCCAAATGTGGCCCATCCATGGCTATGGCTGGTATGTCTCTTTAGCCTCTTTCAATCTACAGCAAGACAGCTTCCCCGCTGTCCTTCTTGCTGCTGTTGCTTTCCAACTTTTAGTTGTAGAAACTGGATCACTTATCCTGCAGAGTTTCCCACAGTCACAATTTTGTCAATTGTTCCTTTGTTCTTGTATTTTCTTTAAATTGGTGTTTAGATCTAGATTATTGATCATATTCAGGATTTATTTATTTATTTAGGCAAGAAACTTCCCAGGTGGTGTTGGAGACTTTCATCCGGCATCATCAGCCACAGATGATTTTATTACACCAGTGGTCCGCAAACTTTTTGGTCTTGGGACCTCATTCCTCCTAAAAAATTGTTGAGGACCCCAAGGAATTTTTATTTATGTAGGTTATATCTATTTATCCTGTTAGAAATTAAAACTGAGAAAATGTAAAACGATTTATTAATTCATTTAAAAGTAAAAATAATAAACGCATGGAGTTAAAACCTATAGTATAGTTTACTAGGAGATAAGAGGAGGCTGCGAAGGAGTACTGATGCTTTAATGCATGTAGAAGTTTTAATTAACTTGACTGTAAAAGTGTGGAAATGGATAGAGTTGATGGTAATGCATTATAGTGAGTAGCAGCTGGTTTATAAATGGAATTGTGGCTGAAAAAGGTAGTCTAGGGATGTAAGTGTCAATTGAAAGAAAACTAGGGGCTGAATAACACAGTGAACCCAGTGGTGGATGAGAATTGTGCTTGAGGGTACAAATGCAAGAGTGTCCTTCTGTGAACTAGAACAAATGTACATCATTGTTGCAGGGTGGTGGGATTGTGGAGAAGCATGGGAAAAACACAATTAATGTCATCTATGGACCATAGTTAACAGCAATACTGTAATATTCTTGAACCAATGCCAAAGTTATAATGTGTTAATAATAGGGGGGTATGGAAAAAATATGCCAAATGTATGCTATGGACCATAGTTAGTGGTAATAGTCTGATGACATTATCTTATAATCTGTAACAAATGTTCCTCAGTGGTGTGGTGTGTTGGTGAAGGGGTGTTGTGTGGGAATTCCACACATGTACATCATTGTTTTGTAAGATTATAATTTCTGTAATAAAAATATATTTTTAAAAAGTAAAAATAATAACAAAAATAACATATTTTATGAAAGATAACTATTTTCAAAAACAAAAATAGTATTTAAAATGAGTGACATTGGCTTATATTTTTGAAAATCTCTTTAATAACTGTATTCTCATATCTGCTTCTACATTCAATCTACTGGGATATGTTATCTGGGTTGAAATGTATGAAGGAATCCTAGGACCCCAGGGGCCCCTGGGTCTGGGACCACATCCTGAGAACTCCTGACCTAGATCTATTGCTTCATTAATGGTTTCAAAATGGTGATCTTCCAGTTCTATCCCTCCTTCTTTACCACTTCCACAGGGGGAGCCTCCCCTCATCCATTACCTGGTTCACTCACTGGTATAGTTCGTATTGGAAAGTTCATATAGAAAGTACAGTTCATATAGGAAAGTTGTACACCTGATTCTTCTCTTCAGAATGAGTGATTCCCTAACATCTTTCAAAGATGATAGGTGTGGATTTTTTGGAGGGCAGTGTGGGATAGCAGATGAGCTTCAATCTGTTGCAGTTATTATCTTTATTGATGTTCAAATGGCCTCACATTTAGCCAGGAAAATCATATCCAGGCTGGCTCCTGAATCCTTTTGAAATGACCCTATTAGCCCTTAAGAGCTTCTTTGCTTTCTGGTAGGACAAATTGTTCCAGGTTCATCTTGTACATTTCCTGCCCCACACCTGGAATCAACAATTTCTCCAGGAATATCTGTTTCTCTTTTTCAGTAGAAGATAATATTTAGAGACTATAATCTGGGTACCAGGGTGTTCATTGCTACTGGGTTGGTCATTGTTTTCTAGTCCTTTTCAGGAAGCAGAGCTAGGAAATAGGATTTATTTTAAAGAATTTTTTTTAAAGAAATTCTTTTTTTAAAATAAATTCAAATTCAAATTTAAGACCAAAGGTTTTTCCCTTAACCTTATTGATCTTGTATCCATGTTTCCTTTTTTTTTTTTTTTTTTTTTTTGTTGTTCAACTAATAAACATTTATTCACTTCCACACATAAGTGAGATTGCAGTTGGAAATTGCACAAACTACGAACATTTGTCTTACAAGGTAATCTGCTGTATGATCATGCCATTGAGGTGTTAGACGAAATGATAAAGGCCCTATAAGCTCTGAATTCTGCAATTCTAAGATATTCTGGCATTCCATGTCTAAATGACTACTTTCTTTTTAGATATTCTTTTTCACATGTTTCAATCCATTCTTTTTACAGAAGAAAGCTCTTAATATACAATTAAACAGAAATAGAGGTTTTAAATAGAGATTTAAAGCAGCTTCAAGATACATTTACACCCATGTTTCCTTTTAACAATGCCAAAAATCTCAGTTCTCCATGATGCCAGCATAATTGCTTGCTTGACATATTTCACAACAAGCTCAGAATAACAATACCAACCCTACACCAACAGCATGATAACTGAAAGCAATTTAATTTTTTCAGGGTTTTTTTTTTTTTTTTTTTTGTCTATAGGGTATGTTCCACCAGGATTATCTATTCAAATTATTATGTTTTAAAGTCACTTTCTACATTTCCTCTCTTTGTGAATATGCTTTCAACTAGATACATAGGTTTCTCTGTTTTTTTGTTTTGTTTTTTTTTTAAAAGATTTTATTTATTTATTCATTTATCCCCACCTTGCTGCTTGTGCTCGCTGGGTCAGCTAACCACGCCGTGCGGGCGGGCTTGCCTTCACCAGGAGGCCCCGGGAACCGAACCCGGGGCCTCCCATGTGGTAAACGGGAGCCCTACTGATTGAGCCACAGCCACTTCCCAGGTTTCTTTGTTTTATTTCATTTTTAATTTTTAGGGACTTCTTTCTGTTTACATTTGTTTGAATTATTTTAAATTAATTTTTATTTTTGAAAAGGAAATACATTCACATGGTTCAAAATTCAGGACCATATAAAAAGGTATACAATGGGGAAATGGATGTGGCTCAAGTGATTGAGCTCCTGCCTACCACATGAGAGGTCTGGGTTTGGTTTCCTGTCCCTCATAAAGAAGACAAGCAAGACAGCGAGCTGACAGGACAGGCTGGCATGGTAAGCTGACGCATCAAGATGATGCAAGAAAAGACACAAGGAGGAAAACAATGAGAGTCACAACAAAGCAGGGAGCAGAGGTGGCACAAGTGATTAGGCACCTTCCTCCTACATGGGAGGTCCCAGGTTTGGTTCCTGGTGCCTCCTAAAAAAAGAAGACCAACACACAGCAAACAACGAGAGGGTGGGGAGGAATAAATGAATAAAAATAAATCTTAAAAAAAAAAAGGTATACAATGAAAAGTCTTATTCTCACCTCTGTGCCTCTCAGCTCCATTTCCCCCTTTCCAACTACTTTTATTAGTGTCTTGTGTATCCTTCCAGAGTTTTTTTTTTTTTAATGTAAGCAAATGTGAATAATATGTATTAATTCCCCATTTCATAAATGCAACTTATTCGATACACCATTCAGCACAGTATTATTTCATAAAAGGACCTAGAGGATTTACTCATTCTTTCTTATGGTTGCATAGTATTAATTTTACAGATAATGCAAAAGTTATTTAACCAGTACACTGATAGACATTTTGGCTTTTTCATATCTTTTGCTATTACAAATGGTTTACATTTCATTTTGTCTTATAACTTTCTAAGATATTTATATGGCTCCATTGCCAAATCTAGAAAACAAGATACACCAAAAATGTCTAGTGTTCATCCTGTTCTGTCCATCCTATTCCCTTCCCACGTGTAGGTAATCATTTATTACTCCCTACCCCGAGATGGCTCCCTCATCTCTGCTCATTGTCTGCTTGCTGTGTCTGCTCATTGTCTCTGCTCATTGTGTCCAATCATCTTCTTTTAGGAGGCACTGGGAAACGAACCCAGGATCTCCCATGTGAGAGGGGGCGCCCAGCAGCTTGAGTCACATCCACTCCCCTGTAGGTAATCATTTAAAAAATGTTTTATGAGTTTTTCCTTCCATTAAAAAATAGAAGGAAATACATATATGCATTCATATTCCCCTTTCTTAGATAAATGATAGCATACAATATATACTGTTGGGGATTGAATCATGTTCCCACAAAAGGCATGCTCAGGCCCCAATCCCTGGTCTGGTGGGTGTGAACTAATTTGTAAAGAGGACCTTTGAAGATGTAATTAGTTCAGGTGTGCCCAACCCGAATAACTACTACTTATACATATATTTTCCTTTACCTTGATTTAAAAATTTAAAAAGATATGCAATAATTACAAACTTGCCAAAAAGTTACAAGTATAGTAAAAAAAAATTTTTTTTCCATTTGAGAGTAAATTGGTAACATGATGTCCCATCACCTCTGAATACTTTCATATTTTCTATACAAAAGAACATTCTTTTATATAGCCACAATATAAACATCAAATTCAGGAAATTAACATTGACATATTACTGTCATCAAATCCTCAGACCCCATTTGGTCTTGTCACTTGTCCCTAAAGTGTCCTTTACAACAAAAGGATCCAGTCCAGAATCATGCACTGAATGTTCTTGTCAAGTCTCTTCAGTCTCATTCAACTTGAAACAATTCCTCTGTCTTTCCTTGACTTTATGACCTTGACATTTTTGAAAATTACAGGCTATTTTGTAGACTGGCCCTCAGTTTTGGGTTTGCCTCTTTGGATTTCTCATGATTAGTTTCCTCAGGTCATACATTTTCTGCACAACCATCACAGAAGTGATATGGCAGCATTGTCTTTACATCCTACCAGGAGGGTGTGTGAGTTCTTTTGTCCCATTACTGATGACATTCACTTTGATGGATTAAGATGATGTCTTCCAGGAAAAGTTACCCTTTTCCTTTGTTATTAATATTTTGTGGGAAAATGCTTTGAAACCATGTAAAGGCCAGTTACTCATCAAACTTTCCATTTATTTGTTTATATCAGTATAGACTCATGGATTCAGATTTTATTCAATGGGTTATTATATTTATTTTGATGTCAATTTATCTTAGATTTATTTGACGAGTGGGAGTCCATTCAAGCTGGCTCATGTATCCTTTAGACATAGCCTTATATTACTTGGAATGCTTGCTTATTTCCCGGAACAAGAGTATGCCCCAGGCTCATTTGTACATTTCTTGTCCCTGGGTCTGTAGTCAGCAATTGCTCCAAGGAGCCCTGGTTCCTTTTAGTGGAAAATGATATTTAGAAACCAAGACATGGGGAAGTGGATGTGGCTCAGGCAATTGGGCTCCCACCTACCACATGGGAGGTCTGTGGTTCGGTTCCCCGTGCCTCCTAAAGAAACAAGGAAGATGAACAGACACAGCAAGTGCAAAACAATGAGGGGGTGGGGAGAGATAAGTTAAAATAATAATAATCATAATAATGAAAAAAGAAACCAAGATGTGAAGATCTGGGTATTGGTGGGTTCATTGATATTGGGCTGTTGCTGCTCTCAAGTCCTATTAGCAGATAGAATTAGGGAGTATGTTTTACAAGGAAGTTTATTTCTGTAGCTGTAAATTTAAATATATATTTATCTATATATGATTGAAAAAACACAAGAGGGAGCGGATGTGGTTCAAGCAATTGAATGCCCACCTCCCACACGTGAGGTCCCGTTTTCGGTTTCCAGTGCCTCCTAAAGAAAAAAACGAACAATGAGCAGACAAAACGAGCAAAAATCAAAACAAAACATAACCGAGCAGACGAATGCAAACAATGAACAAAAACAATGAGCAAACAGACGAGGGAGCCATCTCAGGGGAGAAAAACCCATATGTTAAAAACCATGAGTTTTCCGACTTCTCAGAGTTTATTCTAGTTCCCCCCTTTCTATATTTGTACCTCCCTCTCCAACAGTGAGAAAACTCTTATTTTTTTAAACCTTTCCTTATTTGATCAATCCCCACATGTAATCACTGCTGCTCCTTCCCCTCCCCTTCTATTGGTTCTGATTTTGATTTCATGCGGCCCTCCCTTGTGGATATCCTCCTTCCTGCTTTCGTGTTTGCCACTCCAGGCTGGGTGGGCCTCCCATGAAAATGCCTTTTTATTCCACTTGGGCTCTGAGACCCTGTCTTGGGTGACAGGACCAGCTATATAATTTGCAGGGCCCTGTACAAAATGAAAATATAGGGCTCTTTGTCCAAAATTTACTAAGAATTTCAAGACGGTGACAGCAGAGCATTAAACCAAGCACAGGGTCCAGGGCGACTGCACAGGTCGTGTGCCCATGAAGTCCACCCTGCTGTCACTGCAGACCCTCTCCTTCCACCACTTGGCCCCCTCCTTCTACATGGATGCTCTCTCGACCCTACCTGGGCTCTGATGCCCCCTGCCATGCCCTCCTCACCTGCCTCAGGCTCCCATCTTCACCACCACGTGGACGGATGGAATTATTCGGGAAAGGAAGAGAAAGAAGAAGAACTGAAAAAAGAGGAAATAGCTCTACGTCATCATCATCATTATTATGCTACTTAACAATATATCCTGGAGTCCATTCTATAGAAGCAAGATTCCTCGTTCCTTTTTTTTTTTTTTTTTTAATGGTTGCATAGTTTGCAGTGTGTAAATATATCACAGTTTAGTCAGCTGCTTCCTTTTGGTGGATCTTTGGGTTGTTTCCAGTCTTTTGCTATTATAAAGAGTTGTCAGGTATATTTCCAAGCACCTGGAAACAGTCATTCTGGCATTTTGAAGTGCTATGCCCACAGCCCTGTGCTGTGGGAGCCACCCAGGTGCTTCTTTCAGAATATGCCACCAGCCTGTGCATGATCAGTCACCTGAGATTGATGCATGAGCCAGACATTCAACCACAGACTGGACTTCAGGAGGCCAACGGCCTCTGAGGAGGTTTGGAGTCAGACTGCCCAGCTGAGGCTCTCCATATTGGAAGGTGACAAGGGAGCCAATCAGTATCTTTCTTTGGAGAAGTCTGAATTTCTTTGGTAGGTAGAGAGGAAGGTCAAAAGTGCTCTGGCTGTATATCCTAAATGGCCCCCAGATCTGTTCTGTAAGAGGAGACTCATAACCAGGGTTCAGCTAAGGAGACAACTTGCTCTCCTCAGGTATCTTCTGCCACACATTCCTGAAGGCAATCTTAAAGAGCCCAGCAAATACAATTCCTGTAGGATGTTAAATAAGTCTTTCTTCTCAATCAAGCTATTCATTTACTCAGCACTTTTTTTTTTTTTTTTGCATTAGAATGCAAAGTTACACTTCCTTCTGCCCTTGTTATCACAAATGTCAATTGTGAATTAAAGGCGTTTTATTGTAGGTGCTTTTGTATGCGGAGTGAATGAGTGTGTGTGTGCACATGTGTGTCAATGTCTCAGATTTGCATTTGGGCCAGACCTAAGTGAATGATCTTAAGAATGAGACTCGAATCAGGATGACACAAGACAGTGGGAGGGGAAGAGACCTCCATTGAGAGAGACCGTTATTTAGCTGTCCTCCTTCCAAAAAGGTAGGAATTGGCTAAGAAGGCTGAAGGCACAAGTCCTCTGGCTCGCAGGAGTGGATGGGAGAGCAGCCAGAGGCAGAGCAGAGAGGCTGGTGTTGATGTCCAGAAAGGTGAGAAGAGGGATGTGGTCGATGACTGCCCTGCCTGCCGCGTGCGAATTATTCATGGGGAGGTATACAAATCCGGTGGAAAGAACCCTGGGCTGGCGATAAGGAGATCCGTTTGTGACCTTGGATGATTTCTGTTTGGCCTTGAACAAGCCACTTTAACTCTGTGCCTAAGCACATGCTATTGCACATGTAAAACAGCCCTCACAGGACAGAGTGGTTTACTAGGTAAGAAACCTCTGCCAGAGAATTTAAAAAGCATTTATGAGACGTTCGATGCCTGAAATCCATTCTGCAATAAGGCAGGGTGTAAACAGACAGACAGACCATTCGAACTGAGGGCATCAGGGGTGCAGGTGAAGAGGGAAGCAAGCTGCCTGCCTGGGGGTCTATCCAGGGTGCTGGGCACCCTGGGAAGGGCGAGGAGATTGCCCAGGGTGGAGGCCCTGGCAGGAGTGCAGGCCATTTCCCTTGCAAATGGAGAGGCAGCTGGGCACAAATGTGCCCCTGAGGCTCTGAGCCGCAGGGGACTGTGTCACTCAGAGCACTGTGCCAGGATTCTGCCTGGCCCTCCCTTTTCCTCATCTGAGCTATCAGGCTGTGGGGGCTGGGTGTCCCTGTCAGGTCCATCTTGGAGTTTCCCTGGGGCTGCTGCAGGGCCAGGGCTGAGGTGAATGTGGGCTGCACCAAGCTCTGGTCCCAAGAGCAGTGGCTGCTCAGTGCAGCCTGCACATGCATTAGCAGTGGCCACCCACCCTGCTGGCCACATGTCCTGTTTCCAGTGCGGCCTGGTAACTGGAGCTGGCACCCCCTCCGCCAGACTCCACCCCACAGTGGGGCCATCGGACACCTCCCCTCACCCCTCCTCTTCAGTCTGCATCAAAACGAAGAGAATGCAGATAAGTTGTCTCCTCCAACACCCTGGAGCATCAGTGTTTCACCTTGTCATTGCTTTTAGTTTTCCCAGGCATGGAAGTGTGAGGAAGTGTCTGGAAGGCCCCTCAGCTTGCCTTTGCTCCAGTGTGTGGCCTTCCTGGTTGGCCTCAGCGCCCTCACCTGTAGTGACCACATGTATTCTGAGGCCATCTCTGCCCTGGTGTTCTGGGGCCCTGGGGCTTGGCTCCTGCCCTAACGGGGATCACAGCACTGGCAGTGAGGTGATGAGGGGTGCAGAGGGGCCACAGCCTAACCACGGCAGACTAGGCTGTGTGTGCCACAAGCTCCTGGGGGGCGTCCTGGATTGAGCAGGCCTGGAGGACGGTAAGATGCGTTAGAGCAGGGCAGGGGGACTGCACTCAGGGGGCAGGCCGGGGTAGAGGGAGGGGAAGAAGCCGTGGGAGGCTGGCCCCACTCTGGGCCTGGAAGTGGCTCCTCTTCTCTTCCCAGACACAGGGGTGTGGGCCCTGCCTCTCCCCAGACAGGCCCGATGGCCCCTCCTTTCCCACAGCAGCCCTGGGTTGTCCCCTGCGGGACCCAGGTTCCGAGCTGGGGCCTGTGACCAGTCGCCAGCAGTTCCCTTTGTGTGCGGCAGGCATGTGGTCCTGACCCCTGGGGTGGGCCCAGGTTAGGCTTTAGACCTGGCACTGGGCAGTCGCTTGAAACTCTGGGCCTTCATGAAAGCCTCAGCCAAAGAAGGCTCTTGTGGTCATCCTGCCCCCAGCCCTCTCTCTGACATCCATGGAGGGGCCAAGTACAGAGTGCGACCTGCTCAGGTGTAGATGCCTGCTGCCCTGGCTGGCCTTGCCTTGGCGTCCCACCTCACCCACTGACCGGACCCACCGACCTGAGCCTTGGGACCCTGGGGGTAGGACTGGGTTTCTGAGTGATAAGCAGATGGGTGGTGGGAGCAGAGCAAGTGGGCCAGGCTGTGGGTCTCCTGAAATGGGCAGGAGGGGAGGGTGCCAAGGAGAGCAGGCCCCAGCTCTGCCCGGCTCAGAGGCCCGGTGGCAAAGAGCCATTGGGGGCAACCAGCAGAGAGGCCCCGAGTCTCTAGCCCCCTCCAGCCCTGCTCATGCAGGCACAGCTGAGAGGCAGCAGCTGAACAGTTCAGCAGAGCTGAGATCTTCACTCCATAGGGGAGGCCCACCTCTGGGCCCGTAGCCACCCACCTGGGCAGTGAAGGAGACCCTCAGCATCCCCCAGGGCTTCATAAGCAGCGTCCACTCACCAGCCCAAACTTGCTCTGCCCAGACCCTGCATTCCCAGCATCTGTGACCCTGCCAGAGCCATCTTCATGTTCTCCTTCTCCCCTCTCCTGTGCTCCACCATCACCAAGTCTTTTCAATTCCTCCCTGTAAACCCTTAGAATCCATTGGCCCCCCTTCATCTGCCTGGCCTCCACTCTGGCCCAACAACAACACCCCAACACTGTCCCCTGGACTGGGCAACCGCCCTAGCCTGGGCTCCGGACCTGCACAGCAGGCCCTGTTCTCTCTGCCCTGTGATGGCTTAGAGCCCCGTCTGGCCATATGGGTCCCTACTGCCCCCTCTGGGGATGAAGTCTCCACCTCCTACCCTGCCCTGGAGCCTTTCACCACCTGCCGCCCTCCCCCACTCCATGCTGTTCCAGCCTCTCTGCCTCCATCTAGTCCTCTTCCTCAGCCTGAGATATACCCCCCCAACCCCCACCTGCCCAATCGCTGTCCACCCTGTAAGACTCACTGAACAGCAGTGCTTCCACTGTGCCTGCTCCTACTCAGTCAGCCGTTTCTACCACATTCCCAATATCCAGCCACACATCTGTCTTTCCCACCAGGTGATGTGCCCTGGGGCAGGGACCGGGTTCAACCAGCCATGTTTAGCACAAGGCCAGGCCCCAAGGGATGGAGAGCTGAACCAGGGCCGCAGGGGCCGGGGGCTGGGGCATGGGGGGAAGGAGACTGTTGGCCTCCCAGCCTGGGCTTCCTATTAGTCCCACCTACTCTGTATTTCTTTTTCTTTCCTCTTTTGTCTTCTTTGGATTGATTATTTTTCTGTTTTTTCATTTTACTAATTTGGAAGTTATACTCGCAATTTCTATTCTTTTAGTGGTTACCCTAGAAATGGCGACAGCTTCTCAAATCTAAAGTTCATCAACACCTTTACCTTCTTCTTGGACAATGCAGAGTTCTTAGAACTCTATACCCCCTATTACTTCTCTTCTCCACCCATGTACTATTGTAGTTGTGCATTCCTAATTTGCTGCACTTATTATTGTCATTTTACTTGTCAATGTTCATCGAGACTTGTCCTCATGTTTACCACTTTCTTTGCTCTCTGCTCTCTCTTACATCTCAGACCTTCCATCTGGGATTATTTTCCTTCCACCAGATCTTCACGTTTAGAATTTCCTATAGTGGAAAATTGAAAGTTTTTTTCAATTTTTCTTGGCTTTAGTGTTTTTTTTTTTTTTTTTTAGAAGGTATCAGGCATTGAACCTGGGACATCATACATGGAAAGCTGGCGTTCAACCACTGAGCTACATCTCCTCCCCAATGCTTTTTTCTTTTTTTAAAAGATTTATTATATTTATTTATTTCTCCCCACCCCTTGTTATTTGCATTTGCTTTGTGCTGGTCTTCTTCTCAGGAGGCACCGGGAATCAGATCCAGGACTCTGATGCGGGAAGGAGGCGCCTAATCGCCTGAGCCACCTCCGATGCCTGTTTTGTTGTGTCTCTCACTGTGTTTTCCTCATGTCTCTTATTGCATCATCTTGTTGCATCAGCTCGCCATGCCTGCCCGTCGTGTCAGCTCACTATCTTGCTCGTCTTCTTTAGGAGGCACCGGGCACTGAACCTGGGACCTTCCATGTGGTAGGCAGGGGCTCAATCGCTTGAGCCACATCCGCTTCCCCCCAATGTGTTTTTTTTCCTTAAAAAAAAAAAAAACCAAGTTATTGAAGTATATCATTCATACATGAACATACATAAACAATAAGTGTTCAGCAAACATTGTGAACTTATAAAACAAACATGCATAACATCATACAGGGTTCCCACACATCACCCCACTGCAAATACTTTGCATTGTTGTGAAACATTTGTTAATAAACTATGAAAGAGCATTGTCAAAGTATTACTACTAACTATAGTCCATATCTTACTCTCCTAATCTCTTTTTTTAAATGATTTATTTACTTACTTTTATCCATTTTTAGCCCTCCCCATTTTTGCTGTTGTTATGTCCATTCACTGGACAACTCTTTGTGTCCATTTCCTGCCCTCTCTTCTTATCCTTCTCCTCCTGTCTTCACTGGGATTCGATCCTCGGAACCACCAATGTGGGAGAGAGGCGTCCTACCGCCTGCAACACCTTAGTTCCTGGTTTTTCGGCATGTCTTGTCTTGGCTCTCCCTTGTGTCACTCTCCTGTTACATCATCATCTTGCTGCGTGGCTCATGGGGCCTGATGGCGCACCCACTTGTGGGGCCTGACGCCAATGTGTTTTTATTTCATGTTCATTCTGAAAGACATTTTCATTGGGGTTGAATTCTAAGCTGGCAGTAATTTTCTTTGTGATTTCCAAGGTTGTCAGTTCAAGGGCCACTTTTTCAAAAAGAATCTTTTCTCTTTGGCTTGCTTTTTTTTAGATGGATTACTTTTATCATGCCCCCCCCGCAAGATATCTCCCTTGTCTGTGCTCATTGTGTCCGCTCGTCTTCTTTAGGAGGCACTGGGAACTGAACCCAGGACTTTCCAAGTGGGTGGCCGGTGCCCAACTGCTTGAGTCACATCCACTCCCCTTTGGCTTGCTTTTGAAGCTTTTCTTTTTGTTTTTGTCTTTCTGTGGTTTCACTATGAAGTATTGAAGTATGGATTCCTTTTTATTTATTCAGCTTGGGATTTGCTGGGCTTTTTGGATCTAGGTAGTGTTATCTTTCAACACATGAGAAAAATTCTCAGCCACCATCTCTTCAACTGTTACTTTTGCTCCATTTTCTCTCCACTTTCTGCTGGGATTCTGGTTCAGCATCTTTGACCCTCCCACAGCCTTGGTGTATCTTACTCTCCCTTCTGTATTTTCCATCTTTTTGATTTTCTGTGTTCTCTCTGGATAATTTTTTTTTTTTTTACCGGGAGGTCCCGGGGATCGAACCCGGGTCCCTCCATATGGGAGACGGACGCCCAACCAGTTGAGCCACATCCGACCCCCTGGATAATTTCTATTGAGTCATTAATTCTCTCTTCAGCTATGCCTAATCTGCTATTAACCCTATCCTTTGAGATCTTTATTTTGGTTATTGTGTTTTTCAGTTCTAGAAGTTCTATTTGGTTCTTTTTTATATTAACTATGTCACTTAAAAAATCATTTCCTGTTCCTTGCAGATATTTTCACTATTGTTTTTCATTTCTGTAAACAGAGTGGACATTGTTTTATAGATCGAATCTGATAATTGCAATATCTTAAGTTTTCATGGAACTGTTATTTTATCTGTTAAATTTTTTGCTTCTGTTCTCTCTCATGTTTCCTTTTTTCTTTGGGTACCTGGCTATCATTGACTTTGTTTTTAACTTTTTATTTTGATATAATTTCAAACTCACAGGACAGTTGCAAAAACATTACAAAACCCAACATACCTCCCTTCCCTCAGATGCCCCTGATGCACCAATTTTATCATTTTCCTACATTTGCCATATCATTCTATCTACCTCCCTACCTACCATCTATCATTCCATTTTCTGAACAGTTGAGAGCAGATTGTATACATCATGATCCTTGAACACAATACTTCCATGTACATCTCCTAAAAACAAGGATATTCACTTATTATCACTGGCTTTGTCCTGCGCATTATATTTGAAATTATATGGAGGAATTCTTTGAGGCCTAGAATAAAGGTGGCTTGCTTTGCACTTGCTTCTGCCAGATGCTGGGAGCTCCCCTAATTTGGGACCACCTTCATCCAAGTCTGAGCCCTTGGGCTCTCTGGCCCACGGATATGGTATGACACCTGACTGCCAGGTCTGACTTGCCCTTCCTTGAGGTCCAGCCCTGTGGAGTCTCCTCTTTGTGGCTCTGGGCTTTGGCCTCTGTTCTCCTTACCCTTTGAGGTCATTTAAACCAAGGCTTTAATTTACCAGGCGTGGCAGATGTCCTCAGTGGAAAAATGGCTTCTATGCTTACTTGTCTTTCTGGTTTCCTATTTTCTTTTCATTTCTGGTCTTATAAATTCTCATTATCTTGTCAGTTATTCATTTATTTTAAGAAAATGTTGTGGTGGTTGTTTTCATTTTGCTCTGCTGTTTTATTTTCATCAAGAGCCTTGGTGCTATTTACCTAATGCACCATAACTAGAAACAAGAACCAGCCTTTATCTCCTGGCTGTCATCTTATTTTTCTCTTTCCTATATTTTATCTGTTATCATTCCTTAAAGTGTGAATTCACAGCTCTTGACTGGAAATTTCAACATTTCAAAAATTGGTCCAGTTTGGAGTTAGTCATCCAAATTGCCAAGTGAGTGATAATTTTATATAGCAAGTTATCTTATTTTGAGAAAAAATTATTTTTAAAAATAAAATTCCACCTAATGATTTACACATTAAAAAATGTAACCATAGACTTCCTAGAAAAAAAAAAGGGAGAAATATTTTTATAATTTCAGAGTAGAGAAGGCATTTCTAAATATGGCACAAAACCCAGAAGATATAGCATATAATTAATAAAAATTAAAAATTAAAAATTTCTGCAGGACAAAAGATATCATAAACAAAGCCAGAGTTCAAGTGACTAGGAAAAGTATTTAAAGCTCATTACAAAAAAAAATAATAAATAAATAAAGCTCATTATAGCAAAGGATTATGCTCCTTTATATATCAAGAGTTCCTACAAATAAATAAGAAAATGGACAAAGAAACAGTTCACAGAAAAAGAACTTCAAATATCTTATGGTGTACAATCTCTCTTGTAGTAAGAGAATAAGTAAATTAAAAACTACACTGAGATACCATTTTTCACTTACTAGTTTGGCCAAGATCAAACAATTTGATAAAACTGTTGACAAGGGGAAAGGGAAACACACACATATATATAACTGGTGAAAGTGTAAATCTGAATAAGCTCTACAGAGAACTATTTGGCAAAATATATTGAAATTTAAAATGTATACATTCTCTGACTCAGTAATGCTTCTAGGAATTTATCATACAGATATCATGAAGTGTGTGAAATGATGTATATACAAGATACGTTCCTTTCATATTGATTTTAATAGCAAAAGATTGCTCAGAATAAAGGATTGCTTAAATAATCTTAGTACAATGGAATGTTACACAGCTATTAGAAAGAATGAGCCAGCTCTACGTGTGCTGATATGGAATTATTACTATGCAAAACAAAGCAAGACACTGTGTGTGAGAGAGAGAGAGAGAGAGAGAGAGAGAGATTTGCTTCCATTTGTATAAAAGCATCTGTGCTTGTACATATATGGACCATCTCTGAGAGGATAACCCTGAAGCTATTCATAGTGATTGTTTCTAGGAAAGGAAACTGAAGGTGGTAGAGTAGGGAGGGCAAAGAAATTTACTTTTCACTGTATTTTTTTGGTAAGTTTTTGAAATTTTGCACTTAGCTTATGTGTTACCTATTTATAATATTTTAAAAATAATATTCCTTATTCTTGAATGAAAAGACCAGACATTGTGAAGATACCTAGAGCCCTTAAACAAATTTATATAATTTTGTAATCCTCTGATGCAATTCTCAACGAGGTTATTTGGAAATATAAACAGGGCAATGATTTCAGATTTTGTTATAACAAAATGGTGGTCTAGTTCTATACCGTCTGAATGTATTATAAAGTATCAGTATTTTAAACAATTTGGTTCCAAGTGAAAATAGATGTATCAATAAATAAAACAAAATGAAGAGTTGGGAAATAACTTTAATGAATATAAATATTTGATATATTAAAGAAACGTTTTAAAAGCAAGTAGGTAGGGAAGGAGAATCTCTATCCATCTTTTCCCCTAGGTAATCCCATCTAATTCCATGGGCTTTCAATATTATCTCTGTGTTAATGCCTCTCAAATTGCATATAGTCACCCAAGCCTTGCCCCTGAGGTCCAGACTCATTTGTATAAGTTCCTACTTGATATATCCTCTTGCTGAGTGGTCCTCTCAAACTCTCCATTTCCTTTCCTCCCCAAATTCCTCTTATTCCATCAATAAATGGAATCCTCACTACCCAGTTACTCAAGAAAACCCAGGCTACGTCCTTAACTCCTCTCTTTCCCTCAACCCACATCCAGTTCCTAATGGCTGTGTCTCCCCCTCCACTACACCCACCCTTGCCCAGGCCCCTACCATCTCCAGGCTTGGACTTTGACACTGGTCCCCGGCTCCCCCTCCCCATGTCCTCTATCTGTTTTCCACACAGCAGCCAGAGCGATATATTTAAAGTATTTCTCACATCCACTTTTCACCATTGCCGGGCTCCCACTGCACACCCCTATCCATTCGGAATCTTAAGGTGCATTGCCTCTACATATAAAAATCTTCAGAGATTCAAAGGCACAGGGAAGCGGCTGTGGCTCAATCAGTAGGGCTCCCGTTTACCATATGGGAGGCCCTGGGTTTGGTTCCCGGGGCCTCCTGGTGAAGGCAAGCCCGCCCGCACGGCGTGGTTAGCTGACCCAGAAAGCACAGGCAGCAAAGGGGGGATAAATGAATAAATAAATAAAATCTTAAAAAACAAAACAACAACAACAAAAAAAAACTGATTAGAAGCTCTGTATGTATGGGTGAGCTCATCAAATGATAGCCTTCACCAGTTGTGGTCTGGCTGGGCCATTTTATGGGAGCCTCCCAAAGTGAGTATCTTTGGGTCCTTCATTTTGGGTTGGTCAGAGTGTCCTCAGAAGCAGTTTTCCATTCCCTGCCTGGATGTGATAACCCTGGCTGCCAGGCTTCTGGAAGCTAAGTGGTGGAAGGAGGTTGAGATCTGGCTTCAGGAACAGCAGAGCCAGGACGAGGCCACCCCAGCCAGTCTCTTAACTTTCAGTTTAACCAGCCCCCCACCCCAGCCCCCATGCCGGGTTTTGGTATGGTAACCTCCCTCGCAAGGCACTATTCCCCCCCCCCCCCATTTACACTTTCCCTAATTAGGTTGGCAGAATGTCAGTAGCCTGGCTGCGCAGAAGTGGGGAGAAGGTTCAGGTGTTCCACTCTTTTTTTTTTCCCCCAGTTTTGCTACATTTTAATAGTTTTTAAATGATTATTTTTAGGTCCACTCTTCTTAAACCTTCAACCTCTCCTTGTTGCAGGCCTTCCTTCCCTCTCATGATTAGAGAAACTGGAACCACCAACCGCTGGCCCTTTCACAGGAGTTCTATAGTGTGAATTGTGTTGCTTCATCATTTCCCTCCCTTCTAGCTTAGGAACACGGTTTTTATGAGAAAGATTTTTGTGTTGTTTCATTTTGAATCTATCATGTTAATTACCGCATATCTCTTTTCCAGTTTCCAACACTGTTGGAAACATTTTTGTTCCTGTGGGCTACATCCTTTGACCCTTTTTTTTTTTTTAAGATTTTATTTATTTATTCATTTATCCCCCCCTTGCTGCTTGCGCTCGCTGGGTCAGCCAACCACCCGCGCAGGCGGACCTGCCCTCACCAGGAGGCCCCAGGAACCGAACCCGGGGCCTCCCATATGGTAAACGGGAGCCCCACTGATTGAGCCACAGCCGCTTCCCCTTTGACCCTTTTTTGTAACCCTTTACTTTCATGTTAATGAAGTTTGTGGAGGGTGGGAGTTTAACCTTTGTGTTCAGTCATCTTTATTTCACCTGTTTCCTCACCTGCATAATGGAAGTGCATTTTAGTTCTTGTATTCTTACTGCAGATGACAGAAAGCCAGCTCAACTGGCATAAACAAAGAAAGGAAAAGTCCAGGGAAGTTCTCAGGCAGACTCTCTCTGGCCCTGGCCCAGGCTTACATCTCAAATCCTACTAGTTTAGCAATCATAGAGGGAAAATGACCCTCTCTTTCTTAGTGGTTCCAACAAAAGTCCTAGCTGTGTGCTCCTCTCTGAACTCAGAGTCAAAGGTGTCTATCACTGGAAGGAGGGAGAAGAGGGTGTCAGCCTCTAAAATCCACATGGATAAGAGTAAATGTGGAGGGGTAGTTCCCCCAAAGAGCATTGTGGTACTGATACCAGATGAAGGGGGAAACAGATGCTGGGCAGGCAAAAATAATAGGTGTCCACGGCAGAGGGATCACAACAGCCTCATAGCCTCGATATGAGTTAAACCCTTAGCTCAGTGCCTGGAACATGAGAACATTGGCTGTTGTTGCTGTTTGTATTATTGCCATTATTAACAGGGGAACTTTCTGGTTCGCCTTTTTATCCTGAACAACTAAATCCCTTGCCAGGGCCAGATACAGGTGCAGAGCTGCAGCTTCCTTCAGCCCCGAGACATGCAGTTGCCAGAGAGGTTCAGCAAAGCCTCCTGATCTCATGCCCCTTTTGCCTGATGGGCCTCCTCTCCTTGCTGAGTCAAGTCAAGGCTCAGTTCACCCCTGCCTCTTCCTCCATGCAGCTTTCCCCACAACCTTGACCTTACCTTCATCCTGAAGGAACATGCATGGAACAGTTTGACACCTATACCTCTCCTATCTTGGAGTGATTACCTGGAGTATGGGTGTTATTGCATTGGCACTATTTGCTCAAATAAATTATAAAGTACTTGGGTCCAAGGCCCTTGATTTCATATGTCTTCAGTAATTCCCCTTCCCCCTTCCTCTCCTGACCCAAAATGCAGATCTGGGCATACAGCAGGATCCAGTAAGTACTAGACAACCATGATGGCATGTTCTGGAGGCCAGGATCCAGGTCTGTTGGAGGACATCAGATCATGAGACATTCAGGCCATCTCTGCCAGTTAGGAAGTGAGCTCAGCTGCTGGTAACTGTGACAGAGTCTGCTCCATGGGGCTGCAGTAATTCACCGCATGACTGGTTCTGGGGGTTCCACTTGCAAGTTCACTCACTCTAATGTGATTGTTGGCAGGCCGTAGTTCCTTGCTGGCTGTTGGTTTAGGGCTTCAGTTCCTACTATGTGGATTTCTCTATAGGACAGCTCAAAGCATGACAGCTGGCTTCCCCCAGGATGAATGATCCAAGACAGAGAAAGCCAGAAAATCAACTCAAGATAGAAGCTGCAGTCTTCCCATTATCCTTCCTGCCTCTTCCTCATTCCCTTGTGCTCCAGCTCCCCATCCCCTCCTGCTTTGCCTCCCTTGCCCCTGCCCTGCCCTTGAGATCTGACAGGTTGCCCACTCCTCCCTCCTTGCAAATCAGTCTTCTTGCTTCCATAGGACCTTTGGGGTCCCTGCCCATTTCTCTCTCTCATCTCTGTGTCCTTAGTTTGCCCCTCTGATGCTTGATTTGGTCCGAAACCACCACTCAGCCTCACTTCCTACCATGACCTTCACACCAGCCACAACCTTGACACTACCCCTACACCCCCACAGAAGCTTCAGTCCCCAATCAGCTTCCTGTTCACCTTGGGCCATTCCCCTACTGAGATGCCTTGCTTGCTCCCTTCTCCCTTTATTCAATTCCTTTCTATCCAGCCAGGCCCCGATCAAATAGTACCCAAAGCCCCCTCCCTGTGGTTTGCAGCACACGTTCCTGATGCTGAGCCTTCCCCGTGGGATGAGCTCTTTCCCTTCTCCTTCCTGATCTGGTGTCTTCTCTCGGCTCCTAGTGGAGAGGTTTGAGAGACAAGGTTAGCACAGCAGTGGTAAACATGCCAGTTTTGGTGCTCTGAGCTTAACTCCCTTCGGGCTTGGCCGGTGGTGTTGTCTTCCCTTAGAATGATCAAGATCAAGTCCAGGCTATCTAGATCCCTCCTCTCCACGTCCCTACGCCTCCTCCAGGGCAGGGCATCTGGCTCTAGCTGGGGCTTTTCCATCTTTAACTCGGGATGCAGAGGAAGGGATGGTTAGAAATCAGGTATCGTGGCTGGGGTGGCCTGGTCCTGGCTCCACTGTTCCTGAGGGCGGGTCTCCTCTAATTTTCCAAGTCTTGTACAGCTCGGGGTTCTGGGGGCTTGACCTGCCTTTCCAACAACCCCCTGCATACTTCGGCCATTACATCTGTCGCTGACCACTAGGAGCCCCGGCTGAGACGCAAGCGAGGACCCCTTGGGCCCGGAGAGGCTCCTTCTGAAGAACTGGGAGTCCCTGCACCCCCTCCACACGGGCAAGGAGGGTCAAGGGCAGGGGAGCCGGGGGCGGGGGACCACCGGGCACCACCTCCCCCCCACCCCCCCGCGCCTGCGGCACACATTGCGGGTTCTGGGTGGGGTGGGCTTCCCCGGCTCAGGGCTTAGTGTCTGGGTGGCCCCGGTTTCTTTCTGGCATTAGCCAGGCAAGGGATCTCTTGCGGGCACAGACGTTCTGGGGCCTCCCGGTTCCACCTCCGCCCCGCTCGGCGTCTTGCACCCGGGAGCTGAGAGGTGGTGCCGAGCCGAGGGGCCCTGCGCGAGGCCCGGGCGCCCCCTGGTGCCCGAGGCGGGGATGCTCCCAGGCAGCTCCGCAGCGCCAAGATGGCGGGCTGGGCGCCCGCGCTCCTTTCCCGCGCGCCTCGTCCCCTTCACCCAAACCCGCTCTGGGAAGAGTGCGGTTGACGCATGGATCCGGCACTTCCGCTTCCGCAGAGGATAACTGTAACCGCTGAGCGGGCGCGCAGCGTGTAGGCGGCAGTCGGGAGAGGCGGCGCCCTGAAGTCCTCGAGACCGCCCGACAAAAGAGACGGAGCTGCTGCCCCGCCGCCGGCCTGCGCGCGGGCCCCGCTGCCTCCCGCCGGTGGTCGGTGCGGCTGGCGGCGAGACGGGCCTTCCTGGCCCCCAGCGGCGCGGGCCGGCCGGGCGGGGTGCGCCGAGGCCCCCATTTTCCGGCAGCTTTTCCCCACCCGGCCGCCTCCCTCCTGCTGTTTCTAGAGTCTTTCAGGGCTGCCCGATAGGTAGCCGTGAGCTATGTGGCTAATGTCTTTGAAAGGTGGTGGCTGAGGAGCCGAATTTAATTTAAATTCTAAAAGAAGCAGTGCGTGTTTTTTCCCCCTTTCTGTTAAATAACTGTTTTGACAGGACTACTTGTCACTTAAAGCGTTGAAAATTAACATCTACATTGAGATGTGCGTTGAATTTCAAAGACTTGGTACAAAAATAAGAATGCAAAGCATCTTTTTTTTTTTTTTTTTTTTTTTTAAATATTGATTACACACTGAAGTATTTTGGATATATTGACTTAAACATTAATTTTTACTTGTTTTGCTTTTTAAATATGACTTCTAGAGAGTTTTAAGTTACCCAAGTGGATTCTATTCTATTTCTATATTTCTGCTCCGGAAAGTGGGTTTGGAGAGGTCCATCTGAGTTTTATCTTCTCACTCCACTGCAGGCCCCAGAGGTTGGGAACCCTGATATCAGTGGAGACGACGGGGAAGTGAGGGTTAAAGGCACGAAGCCCATGGGAGTGACCGCTGCAGGAGGTCAACAAGGCCGACAGGGACACCTGGGAGGCATCCCCCAGGGGGGCCAGAAGGCATGGATGAGGCGCACAGATGCCCACAGTGCCGGGGAGTGTTAGAGATGGACACAGGGTTTGTTACAGCATAAGCTGGTGGAAAGAACACTCACCCATTGCCAGATGACCTGGGTTCCTGCATTAGTTGTGCTGCTCACTAGCTGTATTAGCTATACGACTAAGTTGCTTGGTGCTTCACTAGCAGTTAAAATGGGACCAAAGCGTCACCTATGAGGGGGGTGGGTGGGGAGTGGGGTTCACAGGGCCAGTGTGAGGGTCACAGGTGGAAGTATTTGGTCAAGAGAAAAGCCCTCTACAGCCACTGTTGTTGGTTATCCTTGGAAAAGATATTATGGAAGACTTTCACATTTCTAGAATGCTAATTTGTTACAAGCACACGGTTCTCTTGAAATCTGTAGAAACATCTTTTAAAAGCTTAGTTCCACACTTTAAAATGCACATTAGTGGACTGTGGCAATTCACTGAATTGAAGAGATCAGAACAGAGGCTGCCTGCAAGGAGGAGGCTGAAGCTTCTAAAAGGGAACCACTTGCTCCGCCCTGGCTGAATTAGGCTACAGTAAGGGAGGCTGAGACACCTGAAGGCCCTAACCCCGTTTGCTGTCCAGCAACCCTTGTTCAGGTGAATCTCAATGATGGGGTAGCCAGGAGGGTAGAGCTTTTCCCTTGGGGAGCCAAAGTCTGTTCCTGCATATCCAACTACTTGACGCCAGATTCTGGGAGCAAAGTCTTGAGCTCTAAAGAGCTCTGAGGCGGCCCAGGCCGACAAGATTCTAGCTTTTCCCAAAATAAACATCCTTCATTGCATGCACGCACGCACGCACACACGCACAGACACACAGCCTCTTTACCTTATTATTAAATCCCAGTCAGGGTACTACGTCAGTTCCACAAAGTTGAGAGCACAAAACCCCCAACACGAGGCAATGGAGAGCAGAATTTGGCATAAAGTAATGTCCTGAGCTCATCTGAGTATCTGAGTCTGATGCCTGTGGGCTCCTTATGAATAAGGCTGTTATGTCTGCTAAGTGGCTCCAGAGCCTCCACAGGTCCAGGGAAAATCCTCTTTGCCTTGGTTCTAGGCGGGAGCAGTGTCAAGCCTCACAGAAACCTACCCCCATGGCAGAGAGCAGGTCAATGCTCCGTGCTTACCGAGATGGCAAGAGGCTTTAATGTGAATAAAAGTCCTGAGCGTCTGAGTAGCAAGTCTGCCCCTACCCCCTCAGGACAATGTGCCTCAGAAACCCTGGGTTCCCCTTCCCAGGAAGAAGCAATGCCTCAGGCTGGCAGTGGAAAGCCACCTGTCACTGGGGAAACAGCAGAACCTGAAGCTGAGAGGGCAAGAAAGATGCTGGGTGAGATTACTGGTGGGTAAGGGGGAACCCAAGCCCTGCTGAATGCGCTGAAGCTCTTCATGGGTCATTTTTCAAGTGCTGCCAGGTGTGAAATCAATAGAATGACCATTCACATGACCCACATATCTTCTTAATACCCTTTTTAACTCTAACTTCCAAATCTTGTTGGGTCTAAAAACTCAGCCTCTGATCTTGAAACCTTGTTTCATGGGTTAACAGAGTATACTCTCATATGTCTTGTATTGTTTCAGGGTCTGGATAGAGTTCTGAGTCACAAGGTCAGAGAACCTACTAGAGACCTCAACCTACAGATGAGTAACAGTCTCACAGATGGTCCTACAGTTAGTGGAAGAGGTGGGACAAGAACTCATAGCTCCGATACTCAGTCTTTGGTTTCACTTCACCCTTGACTGAAGGGTTAGTGAGGAACACCTGCAAATTTTGCTTCTGAGCACTGGAGGCAGTCAAGGTGGTTTGAGGGTTTACTTGCTCAGGAGATTGGGGGAGAGAAGCCAGAACACCGTTCTTAGGAAGCCTTACCCTTAATCATTCTGTCTGGTAGGTAGATACAAAGCTGGGACTACTGGAGGAGAAAGTATCAGATGCAGTGAATTAGAAAGGAGTTTGGGGAGAGTGAATAAGGGGAAGACGACAGTGGAAGAAAGTTGGGGAAGAACATGTGACCAGAGGAAAACTATCATTGTCTTTGTCTTAGGGGTCTTTGAACCCAATCAAGCACAAGTGGATTCTTCATTAAAGACTATAATCAACATCGCCACCTGGTGGCCACTGAAGGCATATGCCCTAGAAGGAATTGAAAAGCCGCTGTTTTATAAAGCTGGTGCCATCCAGTGACCCATCAGCTTCCATGCAACAACTCCATTCGCCCCCCCTCCCAGTTCAGGGGCACCTGTTATGGAGATCCACCCTGGCAGGAAGCTGCACTGCCCGTGAACTCCAGGAGTTATACCCACTGATCCACAAGGGAGTGGATGGGGCTTTTCAGCCACAGGACTTCCCTTAAGAGATGGCTTTTAAGCTGCTAGTGGAGAAGCCTCACAGCCCCGGGTTTACAGCCAAGTTACCTGAAGGGCCAGGGACAGGGCCTCTTTCTTACTATTGCTTAAGAGCAACACTGTTTTCTTTTAGCCAGCCATCTGCTTTCCAAGAGTTTCTCAAAGAGCCAAGTTTTCTGCTGCTCAGAGGAACCAGATGAATAGGGGGGAGTCTTAAAAAATAGGTTTAAGAGTAATCATGGGGACTATTATCTTATTGATCAAGTCCAGCCAAGGTATATACACATTTTATTTTAAAAAGTTTACAGTTTTCATTATACACAACTATTAAGAGGTTATAGTTAGAGGAGGCACTTGTCCTTTTGACAGACATGCCTACAAGATCATCACAATGCAAGGAAAAAGGTGGAAGGACGGAGACAGGGCAAGGAAAAAATAAGCGATAAAAAAGCTTAGATTTCAATTAAGGGCTGGTGAGTCCCTTTTATCTCTTCAAGTATCACACAATATGTACCAAATACAATCAGTAAATAATGGCCATTTCCTCCCAAGCCCACAGACAAGATGAGTATTTGTGCTGAGTGAAGAGCCCTGGCCCTTCCCCAGTCGAGTAAAGGGGAAGGGGGAGCTAATAGCTTCCACTCCAGCCAATCTCTAGTGGAATCACCAAGGTGTTTGTTGGCTGGAGAAAATGCGAACATGGATTCAGAAGTCCAAAGAAATGTAGTTCTTTGTGTACAATCAGAAATTTGATTTCAGTAAACAAGGTTGTGAACCCAGTAATGTAATTGATGAAATTAGATGAAATTGCTTGCTAACTTTTGTGAATTGTGAAAGTTTTCACTTTTCTAGTTGAGCCCCTGAAACAAAGATGGGTCACATGCCAATTAAAAAATCAAACAGAAACTTGGTGATTAGAAACTCCATCCATGGAGTTTAGTGGAGAAACTCTTTCATGATTCTCAGCCACCCCAAATAGGTGACATAATAAAAAGCGTAGCATCAGGCCAAAGCCTACTAGAGCTTCAGGGAGCCTTTTGGAGGAAAAATTCCTTTGGGGGGAGACACTCCTCAGGAGCTTAGATCAGCCAGTTGGCAATTAGAACAGCTTTTAAATTGGAAGAAAAATGTTAGGTACCAGAGAGCTATATGGCAACTTCTGATAATTATCTCACTAGTATAAAATGCTGGTTGAAACTACACAAGCAACCTCAAGGAGGATGAGGAGATTGAAGACAAAAGAGCCAAAATGCTGGTTTTTAGGTTGGCTATCACTAAAAGTGACCCACTGCTGGGGCTGCCGGAGAGCAGCAAATCAAATGCTGCGGTTTTGAGGCCATCTTGCTTGTTGGTGTCTGGCAAGAACTTGAGCTCTGTCATTTGAACAGTAGAGAAGAATGAGTTGCACTGGTAAACCACAAGGTAGGATTTTAAAAAACTAGAGTACTTTGCAAGCAGGGAAACTGCCAGAAGCAGCTCTGACCTACCACCACCATCTTTACAACCAAGGATAACCAGCCTTTCTCTGGCGCCCTGGAACATTTGGTGAATGTTAAGAGGAGGCAAAAACCCTGGAAGGCTTTTGGTGTTGAAACATCCCCTGCACCAGATTTACTCTACCAACTACTGTTGGGGGCCCAGAGTCCTAGAATCACAGCCAGGACTTCTTCCACCTGCCTCTGTATCTTGAAGTATGGTCTCCTACTCCCACCTCTCTCAGGTGCACAGAAAGTCATAAAAAGTTAGCATAGGGATTCTATTCAACCCATCAAAAGTCAATTTCCCAGTGGAGAGAAAAAGCTCCACACAGAGCCAAAACATGCATGGGGCCAAGCTTTGTACCCAGAAAGGATAAACCTGCACATTATGAGAGTGTACAGTATAATTTGGATGGCAACTGCAGGAGCTTCCAATGCTAATGGAGAAGTCTAATTACACCTTCATCACGCAGAGTTAGACACACACACACTCAAACGTAGCCACACTCAGATCTGTTTCTTAACCCTGCAACTCCCCCAACAAGTTTTACTTTTGGGAATGTTGCACCATCAGGTGTCTGGTGCTGGAGCTCTCACTTGGAGGGCAGCTTGATGTTTTTTCATTAGAGAAATGAGGATTTGGTTGAGAAGCAGAGAGCTGTACCACTGCTCAAATACAATGCTTCCCTAAACTTGGTTCTAGATCAGCCAACCAATTTTTTTTTTTTTTTTTTTTTTTTTTAACAAGATTAAGAGCAATTATTATCTGGACTTTTTTGAAAGGTAATTAGAACACTATTATTTATACAATATTGAAAAAATACAATTTTTTATTGTTTGAACTGAAATCACCACCCAGCACTTTAAGCCTATCCTAAATAGCACCTACAATAAGGTTATAGCACAAGCAAACTGCTAATTCAGCAGGTAAGCAAGTTAGACAGTGCCAGCAGAGACCCTCCCTCCCCCAAAGTAATGAGAAGACAACGTGCTAGATAAGAGTTAAAGTACACCATTACATGTTAAATAGTTAATACTACCCCTTCCAATAAGCCACAAATGCTAGATAGAAAACTCAGTACGGTTAACTAACCACAGCCCTACATAACTGCACTTTTAACTTTTTTTTTTTTTTTTTTTTAAAAGAAAACCTTTTGCTTCATGCCCGTAATTAACATAAAATAAGTAAATTCTTTGTCTTTTTATTTAGGAAAATAATCATGCGAAAAGCAAGTTGTTCTTTATATAGATTTTTCAAAGAAAAGATTGATTGTGCTTTTTAAATAAAAAAAGATTATCTTCCAACCTCATTGACACAAACCTTGTGGAATATAGCACTTCTAAACTAATAACACACCAAAAAAAAAAAAAAAAAAAAAAAAAAAAAAAAAAAAAAAAACCAATGGGACATTCAAAAATAATTGTCTTTAGAAGGTTTTGGGATTGGCTAATTCTGTTATTGTCCTATTGGTTGCAGCAAAAAAGAACACAAAGTTGCTGTCTAAAACGTCTCCAAATTTCCCTCCAAATTCAGCAGGCAACACTCGGATTTGAAAGAAACTCTGCTGGCAACCTGGATGTATGGTTGGCTAAGTAAACATTTGATTAGCAGCCGTTTTACACTGTCTGATTTCCTCTTAACAGGTACAGGAGAGAAAATTCTTTCAAAACCTGTCCCCTTCCCCCCAAAAAACCCCCAAAAAACCACACCTGTTCCACCATCTTATATTTCTGAGTTCCTTTTTCCTATTCAGTCACATTCTGAATAAAGCAGTTTGTGTTTCCCACTAGTCATTTCAGGTCTAAGATCCTTTATTTGTTCCAATTATTATTCATTTGAAATTTAGAATGTATTTTTGGGTCTAAAATACCCATTTCCCACTATCACAAGCAGATGGTGGCCTGGCCTCCTGCCAAGAGAGTAGTGAAGAAGGGAAAACAAAATAAAACATGAATGAGAGTGCCCAGGGACTCACAGCCACCAGATGGGTCTTCTTCCCAGGGCTAATGGTCCATTGAGCAGCTTGTTCCGAGGAGGAGACCATCTCTTTGAAGGTGAAGGTTAAATTTTCAACCTAAGCACAATTCACACACGCACACCACCACCACCACCCCAAAAAAGGAAAACAACCCTCAAATTTAAAGCTCCTAGTCCAGGGTAGCAGTCCCAAACTGGCCAAACAGAAGTAGGATGTGACTTTGCATGTGTTTTGGGTGAACAGAAGCATCTCTCCCGTCACTTTTCTCTTCTTGTCCTGCCTGTCCTCTCAAAAAAGGTCTAGATCACAAACTCTACCCCAAGAAAAAGAATCAGGCTCAGAAAATACTTTCAAAAGAGTCTCCAAGCAACACACTTGTGGGTGGGCTGCAGGACCTTGGTAGTTGAAGGGCTGGAATCTACATATAAAAATGTACTGAAAATCTGAGTCAAAAAATTGTATTACGTTTTCAATACTCCAATTAGCTCCTTGTTTTACACTGTTACTCCACAGAAATGGGGCCATCTAGGAGTCACAGGAAGGCGCAGCTCTGGTTCTTATGTGGCTGGCTCTAAATGCTCCCACAGCAGGCTTTTTTCCCTCCCCAATCTTTCCTTTCCATTTTGAAAAAGCACTACTCTATCTTCACGTCCAAGAGCTGGTTGGTTTGGTTTGTTTCTTTGGAACCATCAATAAAAGAAGCAACTTTTTTTCTGTTATTTTTACTCATGTCTACCTATCAGAGCGGCTATTTCTTTGACAGTTCAGTAGCACATAGGTTGACTTGGCCAAATGGACTTATGAATGCATGCATTCAGACCGCATATTGCTACCAAAATGGAATGTGGGAATATGCTATGCACCTCAGGTTGAGAAATGACCAAGAAATCAAGATCTAAAGGGTGATATATAATATATATATATCAATGCTATTATTCATAAAAACCTTGCTTAGTAATAAAAAAAATTGCTTTGTTTAAATATGAATATTATAGTCTGCTTCTCATGGTTAGGAAATAATAGTCTTTCTGAAAAGCAGGTGCATTTTCTACTACAACTCCATATCCTGGGCCTCATCTTCCGAAAAGTCAGACATAGAACTCTCCGACGAGCTGTCACCGGTGCCCTCTTCCTGCTCTTTCAGTGCCTCCTCCGTTGCATATTTCTGAATGTACTCTGCACAGGGGGTGGGTACAAAGAAAACACAAGGGCACAGTGAGCAGGTAGGCATGTGCTTCAGTGACCCAAAAGCCGACAAGTCTTATGGAAGTTCAACCTTACCTTCGATGCCAGGATAGTAACAAGAGATGACAGATTTTATGGCCACTAAAGCTGAGGGGAAAGTCCCACAGGAAAACTTCTTTGGAAGAGTTTGTGCATTTTGTCCCAAAGGGAAGGAATTATTAAGAAGGGGCAATGCAGAACACTTGATTTGCAGAGGAATATATATACTGCATCACTGCACTAGAACTCCCTTGGGCCATCACCTCCCAGGGTGGATCAACAGGATCTAAAATAGGGCACAGCTGCAAGAGCCTCAGCTGTAAGGTATGGGAAAGCCAGCAAAAGTCCAGGACAATGCCTGGTGTTAAACAGCATATGGTTCTCTAGTCAGAGCCCACTTCCAACTCTTTCCTCATTGGATTACCACTAGAGTTGCACTTCAAATGTGATGGAATTAGGAAATGTGAACCCCTCTTTAAAAATTTTATTTTTATTGTGGCAACATATATGAGACACAAAATTTCCCATTTTAACTACCATTGTGTACAATTCAGTGGTTACATTTTCTTTTAACTTTCTATGTTAATAAAGCCTCATCTTCCAAACAGAACTATTTCTATAGTAATTTACAAGGAAATACCCATCATTTTTAGATTTGCAGTTATATAACTAAAGTCAGCCCAAACTAATATTTTAAGAATAGATTTTAGTCTAAACAGATCCTGCATGTCAGGTTTCTGAAGTGGCTGGTAAAAAGTCTCTCAATCTACTCAGAAATGAGCTGCTAAATGGAGATGCAAGTTTCCTCAGAGTGATTTTACCACGTATTATTTACTTAAGTGTGCTGTCATAGCCTAGGCTGAATCTTCTGGATGAAAAAAAAAATTAGGAACTGCTGAATAAACCATTAAACTTGTTCTTGAAAACTCTAAGTGCATACTGTTTTCCAAAAAATAGTCTACACACAACACAGAGAAACTATTAGAATCCTATTCAAAATTCAAGTGAAGGAAAAAAATACTCTCACATCCTATGCTTTTTTTCTTTTGTGGAGTTGCAGGGACTAGGTGCAATAGGAAGTTAAATGGCCAAATGGGCCCACCTAATTTGAATTTTAAATTCTTAAAGGATTATGGAGGAGGTGGAGGAGGATGACGATGATGACGACGGACAAAATCCATATGTACTGCGAATATTCTCGCTGTCCTGATTTTGTGATAATCATTCGCTGTATTAGAAACCATGCATGTGTCCCCAGACCTAGTTTTTCTCCCTAGGTCTGGTTTTTAGAATGCTGGTGATAAACTGAGCCTGATTTATTATATGACCATGCTGTATGGGAAATGACTGTAATTCTAGGTATCTTTGGTCAACCTTAAGAGATAAGCAGGGGGATGGAACTGGCTCAACTGGTTGGGCGTCCGTCTCCCATATGGAAGGACCCGGGTTCGATTCCTGGGACCTCCCGGTAAAAAAAATAATAATAATAAAAATAAAAAAAGAGAGAAAAATATAGAAGGCGTGCAGGCTGTCAGGCCCTGCGTATGGGTGCGCTGCCAGGTCCCGCGCATCATGCAGCAAGCTGATGACGTAACAGGAGAGTGACACAAGGGAGAAAAACCAGGAACTAAGGTGGCGCAGGTGGCAGGATGCCTCTCTCCCACATAGGAGATTCTGAGGATCGAATCCAAGTGAAGACAGGAGGAGAAGGATAAGAAGAAAAGGTAGGAAATGGACAGGGAGAGTTGCCCAGCAAATGGACACAGAAACAGCAAAACATGGGGGGGGGATAAAAATGGATAAAAGTAAATAAATCCTTAAAAAAAAAGTATAGGGGAGTAAGATACGGACTATAGTTAGTAGTAATACTTTGACCATGCTCTTTCATAATTTGTTAAGAAATGTTTCACAACAATGCAAAGTGTGGAGGGGTGATGTGTGGGAGCTCTGTATGATGTTATGCATGTTTGTTTTGTAAGGTCACAATGCTTATTGAACACATTGTTTATGTTCAGGTACGAATGATATACTTCAATTAAAATAAAAATCCATAGGTAGCCAAATCTGGCCATTAAAGAAAAAGTTTGTGGACCTCTAACTTGGAGCCTTTTGAATTCACTGTAATAAAACTTCACTCTGAGATAATCAGGTTAAACAAGCCCTTGACTAGGCATGAACTTACCTTTTAAAGTGAATGAAATGTTTAACACCACCCTGGAAATTTTATTTTTACCGCTTAATGGGTTGGTTATTTTGTTTCTTCCATTTTAGAAGTGCTGCACTTTAATATTGTTCTTTGGCATGTAATTTGATACTACCAACCTTTATTATATCCAAGGAAAAAAATATTAAATGCTTACTAGGTCTTTCAGGAGATGGAGAAAAAAGACAAAGATAAAAGGCAGGAGATGCTAAGTGCCATCAGAGAGCTCAGGAAGGCAGTCACATCTGTACTGATCCTTAAAGGATTGCTGCCAGCTGCAACGTAGGAGAGGCCACTCCAGGGGAAGGGCAGAACATCGCCAAAAGCACAGGTGGAGAAGTGGCTGGACTGTTAAAATGCCAAATAAGAACTACATTGGTTTTCTTTCTTTAAAAAAAATCTGAAGCAAATAAGGCAATTAAATGTAAGGATTTTGCTACAGGTGGATGGTGAGTATATAGCTTTTTTTTTTTTTTTTCCCCTGTAAGTTTTAAAGTTTTCATAACTAACAAAGGACGGGGAATATAATTGGATATCTGAAACTCATCTAGTGAGGCACTTAGAGGAGTAAAGGCAAACATGTAGATTAAACAGAGTTGCAGAGAGCCCTGAATGAGCTGAATGTCCCTTAATGAAGGGTTTTGAGCAGGAAAATGACATCTTCAGACGGCTCCAATTACTTCTCGGCCTTTTGGCTAAGATCAAGTGTAGATGGCTCCAATGGTACCCAAATTTACACATGATTTTACACATGCAAGATTAAACAGCACCATCTAAATATGAATGCTGACTATTGTTCATGGTAAGCAAGGGTACACACATTAACCCATGATGTTAGGCATGTTGAGTTTGTGGTGACTGCTGTACAAATGGAAATGTCCAGGAGGCTGCCTGGGAGAGATCAGGCCTAGTTACACACATGTGGAAAACATCTACCTGGAGAGGATGATCTAAAGCTGTGATTCTAAAGACTTTAGGAGTTTAAGGCAAGGAAGAGCAAAGTGAAAAGAAAAATAAATAGCATAGTCCCTAAAGGAATACACAGGAGCAGATAAAGGATTTTGAAATGTGGTACCTCTGACAGTCGGGGGTGGGGATTGGGGGTAAAGAAGGAACCAGTAGGAAAAGGAAGACTGAAAATGCTAGTGAAGAAGGGAGTTATTGGGGGAAGAGGATCACAGGTTGGTGGGGGGAGTGATTCCGAGAAATAAGGTAGAACATCTTATATTTCCTACTGGAGGAAATATATATATATTTAAAGATTTTATTTATTTATTCATTTATCCCCCCCTTGCTGCTTGTGCTCGCTGGGTCAGCTAACCATGCCATGCGGGCGGGCTTTGCCTTCACCAGGAGGCCCCGGGAACCGAACCCGGGGCCTCCCATATGGTAAACGGGAGCCCTACTGATTGAGCCACAGCCGCTTCCCTGGAGGAAATATTGAAAAGAAGGATTTAAAAAACAAAACAAACAAAAACACCCCAAACTTATATAAAGGTAGAATAGGAGGTTTGGGATGAGCTCAGGTCTATTGGCTATGACTGTCTCAGATTACTGAGGAAGACAAAAATAAAGCTAACATTAACATTTCAGAAAGTGACTAATGTTGGGGGCGGATGTGGCTCAAATGGTTGGGCAACCGTCTGCCATATGGAGGGACCTGGGTTCAATCCCCGGGACCTCCCGGTAAAATAAAAATAAAATAAAATTAAATTAAATTAAAAAAAAAAAAAAGAAAGTGACTAATGAGCTAGAGCTAGCTAGCCCTTCTAAGATAAAAATGCAGGTTAGATTCCTTTTGTAACTGGTATTATAGAGATATGCGCAAAAGAATAGGGCTAGTGTTAAACTGCTGAGGCATAATGAATATGAGAACTACAGAAAAATACTGACTGAGAAATCACATCTGTGGATTGCCATACATGGTAACCAATTCCTATAACAAAACTGTAATTATATTCCCATAACTGAATTTTATATGGTTGAAACTTTTCTTGAAATACATGTTTGTTTAGGTTTTAAAATATATGGCTACATAAATTAGATATAATTTGCAAAGCACTTGAGACCTAAGTAAATTATTAGACTAGATTTATTTCTACTTTATCTCAACAAAAGCACCAAACAATATCCTACAGAGCCCTGGGAAGAATGAGAACATAGAAAGGAAACTATTATTCAATAAATAGCCCCAAATGCTCCTGTTTGTCTCATACCTGAACAGTGAAGACCTATAAAATCAAGTTCTCATAAATTATTTCTACTACCATCTCTTACAAATATATCTCACAGGGGTCACACATTTTGCTGAAACTGCGTTCTGGACTGCCATCAGATGTGCAAGTCATGAGAAAAACTGGGTAGTTGCCATTCATTAAGAGGAGGAGGTCTATTTTTATTGGACTTTGAATTCTTCTCTTTCCTAGTATAAGTTTATTTATCCAGACTTTTTTTTTTTAATTATGAAAGGTCTCTAACACATACAGAAGTAAAGAGGTCAATAGGATGAAAACTGAAACCTGTGTAGAGCCTTGGGTTTTGTGTGCACCCTTATTTTCATTTTAATGAAATTCATGTCCCACTGGCATATAAACTGTTTAAGAACCCTGAATCTCAGCAGAGTCGCAACACCTACTCTCCACCTACTCTCCAGTTCATTGGATTCACCCAGGACAACTAGCAAGAAGATGATGATGGACAATGCTCATCCCAAGGAACAGAGAGTATCTGCAACTGCAAGCAAGATAGTTCCAGCTGTCTGCCCCAGGGGATCTAAGCCCCCTCTCAATTAGAAACAGAATAGGCATCACCATCCCTTAATCCTCAAGACTGGGGAATGAACAATCGACTAAAGTAGACTTATTATTCTATCATACACTTATTATTGATAATGTAAACTATAGTAATGTAAACTATACAATGTAAACTATAATGTAAACTATAGAAAACTATAATTTATTATAATGTAAACTATAGTAAATGTAAACTATAGTCCATGGTTAGTAGCAATGCTTCAATATGTGTTCATCAATTGTAATAATGTACACTAATGTAGGATGTTGTTAACGTGGGAAAGTGTTGGAGGGAAAGGGAGCAGGGCATATGGGAATCCCTTATATTCTTTATGTAACCTTAAGTTTTTTTTTTTTTTTAAAGAATGGGAAAACTTTATTCTAAATTCTAAAGGATGAGCAAACTACTGTTATCACCATAAGCATATTTCTAATTTTAATAGTACATTTTAAATTTTAATAGAAAAATCACATAGTACTAAGGCAATGGCACCTGGTATTTGTAGCAGAAGAGAAACATGGCTGTGAAATTCCCAGAGACAGAAGCAAATTGGTAATGGTACCAAGAAAAGAAGCCAGTTGGGTATTTTAGTTCAACAGGTAAAATGAAATAATAAAAGAGGCTAATGATATATTCAGCAATTATTTCATAACTTTCAGAGTTAACTGCTTTCCTGAAGGGCCAGGAAGATCCTTATCTGTAAACAAAGCTGACATTATGCCTTTCAACTAATACTTTATTACTCTCAAGTCCAATTTTCAAATTTTACAAGACAAGAGGAAGCAAATGAAGTCAAAGGCTCTTTTGTATGGGTGTCCTCAGGGATTTCTGGCAGGATTACATCTATTACCATCTAACAGGTGAGGCTCCTCCCTTTGTCAGCTTTCCTTTTTCTTATTCTCTCATTCCTTCCCTTCTTCCTTGCCTGTACCTCCAGCCTTCTAAAACTGCTTCTGAGTGACAGCATGACCCTTGGCACTGCAGAGGTCAGTGAGTTCTGCTCCAGACCACATACTGTTTCTTTCTATGCTCAAGAGAAATGATTAGGAACATAGTAATTTTAAGAAGGGCTTTTAAAGACCAAAGCCCAGTAGACCTAAATTCTTCTGTTTCCAGGTTAAAACATTTGCAAGCGTTTGCCTTCTTACCTTTAATTTTCTGCTTGTATTCTTCTGGTCGGTGGAGGTACATGGCTGCTGCGTCACCATTGAGAGGATCTATGGGGTTGGGATAGGCCAACAACTGGGGCAGGAAGGACTCAAATATATTGGTAAGGTCTGAAGAAAAACAAACAAACAAACAAACAAACAAACAAACGTCATGAATGGGAATAATAAAGCAAGTTCACCTAAAATTTACCTGAAATCAGCAGTCAAAACTTCTTACTTTCCTAGATATTTAAATACATGGAGTTTTTTCCATTGAAAGATTGCGCCATTTCATGTGATCTATATTATATATTCCTTTCAATACCAATTAAATTTTTTAAAATTTTAATTTGAAGAAACAGATAAATATATTCACTTTGAAAGACAACTGTCCCAATTCTAATTCACTCCATTTTCCAAACCAAAAATTTAGAAATACCATATAAATTATTTACTAAAATTTGTGCCTAGTATTCTATAGCACTCTACATTCCTACAAAAAGAGTTACTTTCTTAACATTTCCATTTTTCTACAGCTTTCAAAATCCTCACTCTGAAAAACATTCAAGCACCAGGTCTTAAAAGAATTTAACTGAAAAAGAAAAAGAATTGAACACAATTTTGTATAACTTGACATTTACATCAATTTTTATAGCTTCTTTTTTTTTTTTTAAAGATTTTATTTTTATTTATTCATTCATCCCCCCCCTGCTGCCTGTGCTCGCCTGGCCAGCCAACCACGCCGCGCGGGCGGGCCCGCCCCCACCAGGAGGCGCCAGGAACCGAACCCGGGGCCTCCCACATGGCAAACGGGAGCCCCACTGATTAAGCCACAGCCGCTTCCCTGTAGCTTCTAATGGAGAAAAATCTAACCAATTTTTCACCTATTCTGGGTAATTAGGGTAAAAATTTATATGGACCACTTAAAATTGTAAATACTCGTAAGACAGAAAAGTTCCCAGTTTACTGCATTTATTTATTTATTTATTTATTTATTTATTTTAAAGATTTTATTTATTTATTCATTTATCCCCCCCTTGCTGCTTGTGCTCGCTGGGTCAGCCAACCACGCCGTGCGGGTGGGCTTGCCTTCACCAGGAGGCCCGGGGAACCGAACCCGGACCCTCCCATATGGTAAACGGGAGCCCTACTGATTGAGCCACAGCCGCTTCCCTACTGTATTTATTTAAAAGCATTTTAATAAATATTAACTACCTTATCAAATTCAGCACAAGGACTGAATATATACAGATCACATCTACACACACATTTAGCAAGAGCAACAAAACCCTGCAGTCACATAGTGACTTGAAAACATGGGTGTAATATAAACCACAATTTTCCTTTAAGTTCAGAGATGCTATAACTTCTCTATTGCTTCTCAGCAGACACTGAACTGTGAAACCTTTGTGCTTCTACTTCTCTGTCCTACTCTCTGCACAAAATATTTCTGTTTCTGGAGGGAATGCTAAAGTATGGTAGTATAAAAAAACTAATCTTTTCTGCTTTTTAAAATAATCCCCCCCCCCCCCCCCCGAGTGAGCTCTCGTATACATTATTATAAATGAGTGCTTTGTCAAGCCACATCACTTTAGGTCAGTGGTTCTCTGCTAGGTGACATTTTGCTCCCCAGTGGACAATGTCTTGAGAAATTTTTTGGTTGTCACAACTAGGGAAAGAAAGAAGTGCAGTGCTACTGGCATCTAGTAGGTAGAGACCAGGGATGCAGTTAAACATCCTACAATGCACAGGACAGCCCTCAAATTATCCGGCCCAAAATGTCAATAGTGCTGAGGTTGAAAAATACTGCTCTGGATAAAAAAGATGGGCTTCTGTTCTTTTATCTGAACCTATAATTAGCACTATGCTTGTTAAATATATGCCCCAGAGACTTCAATCTTCTGTCTTGTTCATATGATGGTTGAGCCCTGGGTCTTAGCAGAGTTGCAACACCTACTATCCAGTTCATTGGACTTGCCCAGGACAACTAACAAAAGGATGATAATGGACAACACCCATCCCAAAAAAGAGTATCTACAACTGCAAGCAAGACAGTTCCATCCAACTGCCCTAAGGGATCTAAGACCCTCTCAGTCAGAAGCAGGGTGGGCATCACCATCCCCAAATCCTCAAGATTGAGGAATGAATAAACATAAGGGGGAAAACACAACTATGTACTAAGGTAGAATTATTTATTTTTTTAAAGATTTATTTATTTACTTTATCCATTTTAAACCCCCCCTTCCCCATTTGCTGTTTTGTGTCCATTCGTTGGGCAATTCTCTGTGTCTGTTTCCTGCTATCTCTACTCATCCTCCTCGTCTTCACCAGGATTCGATCCTGGAGACCTCCGATGTAGGAGAGAGGTATTCTGCCACCTGCGCCACCCCGGTTCCTGGCTTCCGGTGCTTTCGGAGCATCTTGTCTTGTCTCTCCCCTGCGTGTCTCTCCTGTTACGTCATCATCTTGCTGCATGGCTCCCGGTGCCTGGCGGCTCACCAGCACACAGAGCCTGGTAGCCCATGCGCCTTCTATATATATATATATATATATATATATATATATATATATATTTTTTTTTTTTTTTAATTTTACCGGGAGGTCCTGGGGATCGAACCCAGGTCCCTCCATATGGCAGACGGACGCCCAACCATTTGAGCCACATCCGCCCCCTAGACTTATTTATTATTCTAGCAATTGAAGAACTTGTATCACTGATATAAAGGGAGTGGCCACCAGAGGATGGAGAGGAAGAATAGTTGTAACATGGAGCATTTTTGGGACATTGGATTGTCCTGTATGACTTTGCAATGACGGATAAAGGCCATTATACATTTTGTCAAAACCTACAAAAAAACATTTTGTGTGATGCAAAGTGTAAACTATAAACTATAGACCATGGTTAGTAGCAATGCTTCAATATGTGTTCATCAATTGTAACTAATGTACCACATTAACGAAAAATGTTAATGTAGGAAAGTGTGGGAGGCAGAGGAGGTAGGGTATATGGGAATCCCATATGTATATATATATTTTTGGAGGTATCGGAGCCAGGGATTGAACCTGGGACCTCACATGTGAGAAGCCAGCACTCAACCACTGAGCTATACCCGGCTCCCTGCCCCTATATATGTTTTCTTTTTTCCTTTTTTTTTTGAGGTACTGGGGCTGGAGATTGAACCCAGGAGCTTGTATGTGGGAAGCTGGCTCCCCTGTGTTGGCTTTCCTGTTGTTTGCCTGTTGCTCATTTTTTTTGTTTTTAGGAGGCACCAGAAACCAAACTCAGGAACTCCCAAGTGGGAAGCAGGCGCTCAACTGCTTGAGCCACACCTGCTCCCCCCTATATTCTTGATGTAACATCTATGTAATCTAAAGCTTCTTTAAAAAAAAAAAAAAAAAATGATGGGCAATCTTTTTCACAACCATAAAGACAAACGGTAAGCAAATAAGTGTGGCTGTGTTAAAATAAAACTTCATATACAATAACAGGCATCCAAAGTTTGCAGACCTCTGCTCTAAAAAACCGTACAAATAAGAGGTGACTCTTCCTTATCACTGTGAAGTTAAGAAACTGAGCAGTTAATGAATAATCTAAAGCAGCACTATTCAACAGTACTTTCTGCTGTGATGGACATATCTCCTACTCAATATGGGTAGCCACATATAGTTACTGAGTCACCAAGGAACTGAATTTTTCATTCTATTTCATTTTAATTTAAGTAAATACACAGGCTAGTAGAACCTGTATGGGACAGGACAACTCTAGAGAATGATATGAGAGGACCATGGCAGTTAACACAGCACTGTTCTCATACACCAGGTATTGACAAGAGCAGGTTTATCTTCAACCCTGAATTTTGGACTTGGTATTATTACACGGATTTGGCTAGTTCGTCTTCATAAAGGCCAACTTCAGAATAGTCCCAAAGGACCACATTTTAGTAAGACTCTGATGTATCAGGAAACAACTGCTGAAATTACTCACTGAAAAAGGAAAACAAAAACAACCTTGCAAGATAATCCCCAAACTATCTGCAGGAAGATTTTCACTACAGTTTAGGCAAGAGGCTAAATTTCCACTTTTCAGACTTTAAATGACATTTTATTTTTAAAATAATGTTATCCTGTAAATATATCTTGTCTACTTTTGTATATGTATGAAATGTGTAACAAAAAATATTTGAAAAATTGTTCTTTTCCTCTCTTTAATCTTTGGGGGGTTGGATTCATTAGGGCAGTGGTAGAAAATGCCACTTAAGAACACCACTTAAGTGGTAAGAAAATACCACAGAAGCAAATTAAGAACAAAAAAGAGGCATGGAAGGTTGACAAAATGAACATGCTCCCAGAGTAGGGAAGGGTTAATGATAGTGATGTTAACAGTAACAACAGCCAACAGCAATGGCAGCAGAACAGTTAATACTTACTGAAAACCACGTGCTCTTAAGCACTCCACATACATATACACTGCAGGCAGTGAGATAGGTACTATTACTTCCATTTTACATGAGGAAATTGAGACACAGAGAGGTTAAGTAACTTGTCCTAGGACCAAGGAGCTGAGTTTCAGACTTGCACTTAACCACTATGCTGCCTCTGTTAACAGATACAATGAACACTGACTCAACCTGTGCATGGAAATCTCATACCTTCATTGGCAGGACAGCCAAAGCCATAGATTCAGAGAAGGTGCATGGTTCCTCTCTCCCTCCTTTTCGTATGTGCAAGGCCAAGCAGGGTAGTCCCTCAGCAGAGAGTGTTCAGGGGTTTCTGTGGCTGAATTGTGCTATGTCAGAGGCAGAGTGCTTGTTTTCAAGTAGCTCAACCACAGGAAGTTAAACACTCAGCTGTTGACAGATACCTATACAAAGTCAAGAGGGGAGGAGCGGGGAAGGGGCTTCTCGTGCCACATTATCATTACAGGTGTTGCTCTTAAGGATTAGCAGCTGAATGCTTTTTTCAAACAGTAAAAAAAAACTCAAAATAAAGTAAGGTTTTATTATTTTCAAGTAATATACAGAAGTGCTTCAGGATTAGAGAAATATCACAAAGATGGCCTATTTCATAGTTAGGTGTTTCATGTGTTCGAGTAAGATTTTAAGCCCTCCCCCACTTTTAAGTTTCTCAAGCTACTGATAAGGGGATCTGCCTAGGTATTTGTTACAAACAAATAAAAGAACCCTCAATTATTGTTTTTTTTCCTTCCTGTTTCTCCTCTCTTCCTGGAATTAACATACTCTTGAGATATTTTATGGATATGCTGGGTCACACCTGTAAAACAGAAAAGCAGAAAAGGAAAAGCAAGCAGCCCAGTTTCCAGTGAAGACAGCTTTGGAAGGCCAGCATGTTATGGCTATGGGCATTGTAATGCAGTAAAGCTTCCCTGAAAGTGGCTAGGAGAGTGGTTATTACTGAGAGAGTCTGCCCAAAAGGAGTCTCTCTCAAATGTGCAGATGTGGAAAAAAATATTCATCCAAGACAAATATGTTGACAGAAGAGACTAAACTATATTAATCAAGAATGAAATAAAGATGCTCATCTTTGGAAAAATCCATCATAAGGAACATTTTCCCCGTAGAATTAATAGCAAAAACATATTAATTAAAATATTTTTATTTTTAAAACAACCTTTGGGAAGTGGATGTGGCCCAAGTGATTGAGTTCCCGCCTACCACATGGGAGGTCCTGGGTTCGGTTCCCTGTGCCTCCTAAAGAAGACGAGCAAGACAGCAAGCTGACGCGATGGGCTGGCGTGGCGAGCTGACACAAGAGACACAAGGAGGAAAACATAATGAGAGACACAACAAAGCAGGGAGCGGAGGTGGCTCAAGCCATTAGGTACCTTCCACATAGGAGTCCCAGGTTCGGTTCCTGGTGCCTCACAACGAACAGACACAGCAAGTGCAAACAATGAGGGGGTGGGGAGAAATAAAATATATCTTAAAAAAAAAACCATTAACCTTCAACTTTTGGAAAAGGATAGAGCCACACACCAGAGAAACAATCTAGAGAGTAGAGTCAGCTGGTTCTAATACTGGCTGCCTTAAGGTTTTAAGGAAGTCCCAAGATCTTTGAGAAGTATGAAATATGATGAACATATAAAAAGTGTTTTGCTTTAGACTCGATTGGCAGTTTCTAAAATGTGGTCCATTAGGGTTGATTCTTCAGGTGTACCATTTCTGATCTTAGAGTTATTAATGTTTATGATATTACAATCCTTATACCTCAGAGTTTTGGCACATAAAGATTTATAGTCATACTTAAAAAACACACACACCCAAATCATATTGATTTCTCATCAAAAGCAGCATCATTTACCCCAAATAGTCTACAGCTGTGGTTCTTGGGTGAGTGCAGGTCCTGGCCATGCGTCCATCAAGAATTACCTATGGACTTTTTCCGAAATATGCATGCTGAAGGCTTACACCTACCCCAGGGATTCTGAATTAGGATTGGCCGGCACCTGTATGTGTGTTTGTATAATGCACAACCAGGAAATACTATCTGCCTTATACACCTCTTATCCCAAAAGACCAACTAGGAAAGAAACCATCAGTAGGTTCTTTGGCTCAAAAGAATGTTCAGGTTAAGTTTTTCTAGTTTAGTATCTTCCACAACTTCACTACAAATCCAAAGTCCTCCCTGACTCTCACGTTTCTTTTCTGCACACTGCTGTCACCATCATTTCCTCCAAGTGGAGGTATACCAAACTGCAGGCAAGAAAAAGTACATCAGTCTTACAGGGGCACATTAAAGGGCTGCTTTAGAGTTGAGTATGTGATAACGGATATCACTGAACACATAGTGGCCATCTGGGCAAGGCAAATTCCATTAGGCTGCACTGTCTCCAGCAAAGGGAAGCTGGCTCTTTGGTGGTGAATAACAGATGAAAAACTTTAAAGACCACAAATCTAATCTCAGGCCTTCCACTGAGCTCTTTGACCTTAGGTAGGTCTCTTCCTCTCTGCATCTCAATTTCTTCATCTGCAAAAAAGAGAAGTATAATACTGCTGCTCCTTACAAGGAAGAATCACATATTACTAAAAATGACAATAAAATATGCTTCAAACTGTACCAAAGGACTAGACTAAAATATTAATACAAATATTACATCTTCAAAGAGTTGAAATTTCAACCACTTATATCCCTTAAGGAATATACCTCAATCCTGAAGTAAAGCCACCTCATTCTAGGTGACTCACAGTAAGATGTTCCTGTACATGGCTTAAAGGAGAAAACACAGGAGGGGCATGAATCATAGATCTCATATATTTTTTTTCTTGACTTTTTATAAACCAGTGACCAGAATGTATTTCCTCTTTCCCTATTTCCTTTGAAAATTAAAATGGAAAGTTTTTATATACAGCATTCTGCCATCTTCAGATTAAAACTCTGTGCATATCCAAAGCTTAAAGTTGTCAGCTCCATTAGGAACCACAATTAGCAAACAGCAGTTATCTGGGGGACTTTTACTAGTATAATCATCATTTATTTTTCAGATATAATACCCAAAACGCTCTAACACAGAAAACACCATCATGATAGAATACAATGACAGTGACAGCTGAGCCTTAAGAACCATTAAAGCCATTCTTTGCTTCTCAAAAGCCAGCTATCCCACCCCCTTTTCTAATTCTACTCCCTGCCTCCCAGATGCCCAACATCCTGGGTTCCTTCTTTTAAAAGATAAACAAACTAAAAACTTGTTTGTAAAGACATCAGTCACTTGTACAGCAGTGTCAATTCTGTGATACTTGGATTTTAAGAATTAGCTTCATACACTGGTTAGCTCATCATCTTATAACTTTTAAAGAATGTCTAACCTGATAACTACAACTACCAAATCTTTATTTTTTATTTAAATATATATTTTTTATTTAAAATATACTTAGATTACATATATATTACATAAAAAATATAGGGATTCCCATATGCCCTGCTCCCCACACCTCCCACTTTTCCCCACATAAACAACATCCTTCAATAGTGCGGTACATACATTGCAATTTATAAATGCATTTTGGGGCATTGCCACTGAGCATGGATTATAGTTTACATTGCAGCTTACACTCTCCCACACAATTCTGTTGGTTATGGGAAGATATATAAAGGCCTATATCTGTTGTTGCAATGTCATTCAGGATGATTTCCAAGTCCCGAAAACAGCCCCGTATTACACCTGTTTTTCCCTCTCCTTGCCCTCAGAGCTTCCAGTGGCCACTGCCTCCACATCAATGATATTGTAATTTCTTCCACTGCTAGGATCATAAGTCTATAGTAGAATACCAGTAAGTCCACTCTAGTCCATAGGTCATTCCCCAATCCTGAGGATTCTGGGATAGTGATATCCACTCTATCTCTAATTGAGAGGGGACTTCAATCCCATATAGCTGACATATGGGACTCTCTTGCTTGCAGCTGTAGGTTCTCTCATTTACTTGGTATGGCGGTTGTCCATCCTCACCTCCTAGTTAGTTGTCCTGGGTGACTCCAATAAACTGGGGAGTAGGTGTTGCAACTCTACTGAGGCTTAGGGCCCAGCTGGCACATTGACATCCCAAAGAGTCCAGTCTCTTGGATGTACACCTACGAACTCCAGCACCAAGTACAGATTTAAATAGAAGGGACAGATGAGCCATGTGCAGGGAAGACATAATTGAGTCCAACTCTGTCACACTCAGGAGCACAAACTCCAAAGTAGGGCCCACTGGCAAAGCACCAAATTCCAGAGCTATCTGCCCTGACTATAGGACTTGGGTGTCTCCAGAGCCCTCAGGAGCCCCACTATTTGGGGTAGTATCTACTTTGGCAGTCTATGAGAGCCTGCTGAGATATGCATAAGCGTTACCTCTGGGATGACCTGACTCACTTTGAAGTCTCTTAGCCATATAAACTCATTTGTCTTTACCTTTTTCCCCTTTTATTCAAGGTCTTTTTTCAGTTGCTTTGCTAGTTGGTGCTTGGTAGTAATCGCTTGGTGCCAGGGAGGCTCATCCCCAGGAGTCATGTCCCATGCTGGGGGAAAGGTAATGCATTTATATGCTGAATTTGGCTTAGAGAGGGGTCATATTTGAGCAATAAGGAGGCTCTCTAGGCACCCTGCAACACTAGGCTAAGTTGCAACTTCAAGAGCAAAAGCTCATAAGCATAGTCGTCAATACCAAGGGCCCATCAATGGAACATCCTCCTTTGCTAGTCATTGCCCCTGTACTTGGGGGATTGTTGCTGCTGCATTAGAGAATGTGGTAGAGCTCTCCAGGATGGGAATTCAATATTCTTTGGTTATTGTGTGACTCTCCACCCACTGTGACAATGCCCTGTGAACATCTGAACACAATTATATACCTTACATGTATGCTCAGGTGAACTTCCTCCCATGTATCCTCCATCATTGAGATCCCACACCAATGATCCTCCCCTGCTCTAGTTGTAACCCTTCTGTGATCCAAAGCTTCTTCAAAAATGAAGCCAATAAAATAGTCAAACATAATTAATAGGAAAATGAAATAATAATGGTAGGTTTAAATATAATAAAATACATAAAAATTTTAAAAACTAAAAATAAAATTAAAAAATTGGGATATGAAAAAATAATATTAAAAAAAATTTTTTTTGACATTTTGCCTTTTATCACTGTAATATCTGTTGTCCTGTATGTACAGTGGCATTTTCTTCCATTTATTCCCCAGTGTCATACTTTTTTTTTTTTTCATTTTGTTTTTAAAGAAGTTTTAAGTCACAGTAAAGTCACATACAGAATACAGGGGGCTCCCATATACACAACCTACCAAATATTTATAACTGGTCATTTATATTTTCAGTGTTATCAAAATAAAATTATTTTCCTGAAAACCTACTCTTCTTCCCAATTTCTAGAGGTTGACTCCAACACCCTTACTCCTAGTCTCCAAATCTCTGGAAGGAAGTTGGTTTGACTTTTCTCCTTTATTCCATGGACTCAGTTTCTCAGATTTGTTGTTTGCCCTAATGATATGCCTCTACTTCCTCCTCTTTTCCCCTACCACCAAGCTATGCCAAGCCCCAATAAGTCATCCCAGTTCTGAATCAGGGCAACCATCTCCTGGCTTTCCAGGTTCCAAACTCTTGCTTCTGTAATCAGAGAAAGTTTCCTTTAAAAATCACTCAGTTTTATTTCTTGCTCTTGTTCAAAAGTCTTCATACTCTAGAAGCATTCTATCTAAACAACTTTATTATCCTCTGCTAATGGAGTAGAGAACCACTGGCTACAAACTACTCTCTAAGGTCCTTACCTGTTCTGTCATCCAATAGGGCTGAAAATATAGGAAGAAAATAAAAGTCCTGCTGACAAGTGGAGGGGTAAAAAGATGGACCAAAAAAAATTATGGAGTCAACTCTAGTGGTCTAGAACCAATGATTCGCTCTGGGACTTAAAAAGATCTTTCTTTTCCTGATCTTTTTTTTTTTTTTTTTTTTTTTTTAATTTTTTTTTTTTTTTTT
>JAKSZT010000049.1:56566805-56587156 GCA_026826555.1 Tolypeutes matacus | reverse complement strand
TGTTCTCATGTGAGTAAGTCCATGGGGATCTTTTAAAAATAAAATGAAATCTCAATGAAAAGGGTTGTGCAGGAAAGAACACCTCTCTCTCTCTAAAGCAGAACAGAGTAGGAATTAGTAAGAATTAGTCAAACCCTTGACGAATTTTTGCAATGTACATATTTATACTTAATTGTGCTTAAGTAGTAGTATTATAGTTTTTAAGTATTCCATGCTAAAAAGCAGTTATTTCTCTTACATGTGGGAAAAGGCAATGTCAAAATGCAGGGTACTTCGGGAAGCGGCTGTGGCTCAATCAGTGGGGCTCCCATTTACCATATGGGAGGCCCCAGGTTCGGTTCCCGGGGCCTCCTGGTGAAGGCAAGCCCGCCCGTGCGGCGTGGTTAGCTGACCCAGCGAGCACAAGCAGCAAGGGGGGATAAATGAATAAATAAATAAAATCTTTAAAAAAAAAAAAAAATGCAGGGTACTAAAACCTGGAGGCACACCAAATACATTCTGCCAAGTGCCAGATCACCAGGTCACCAACCTGAGGTGTGTAGTTATATAACATGGAATGTTTTAAAGCATGCCACCCACATAGAAAATAATTTCCCATCCACTGCCTAATTGCAGCCCCTTCCCTGCAATGTCTTAAACCATAGAGATTGGAAGAAAAGATTGAATGCTATTTTACATAGAACAGAAAGAAGAAAACAGGTTCTTGGGCATCAAAAACATTGCCCTTGTTGCCATGTCAATCTTGAAACATTCCCCACCTTACTTAAGTGATTTTTAAGAGGTCATTCATCCTAGTTCAAATCTGGTTTGACCCTGCTTACCTTAAGAGATTGCAAGCTAAAGCATAGCAAAAGGATTTGATATTAACCTTCCAGAAATGAGGGCAGTTAATATGTAATTAACTTGTTTGGTATTCTTACAGCTCATACTAAAACTTTTTATTAAGTTTTTAATTACTAGACAATATTTTAAGTTTGTCCTTAATGTCAGAAAAAAATAAGATAACATCCTGCAGTTACACAGCTAAGTAGCCATGCATGGAGAAGACTTTACCTATACACAGTGATTATAAAAAAAGAAGAGAAAACAAATCATGCTTGTCCATATAATCAAGACCGATCCCTGAAACTGTAGGCCAAACAAAGTAGAACACAGCTATTGCTGTCCTTTTAGGGCCACAGCCTGGCTGGCTCATATTCCACAATCTACAAAGCTTGGACCACTTCATGATTCTAATGCTGACCACCAGTGAATGTGGTGGTGTTAATGAATTTCCACTAAGTTGTTCAACCCATGAAGACCCCGTTTTTCTATGTATAGCTTATAATTAAACTCCTGAGCCACACATTGTGCACCACCACATAAGAAGATAAAGGAGGTAGGTCATGAAGCTAAGTACTATTGAAGCCATCAAATCCAAATTGAGTCAGCCTATTTCTTATCTACCAGAGTTGACATTTCTTATACTGCACTGGAAAGAAACTGCTCTATTTGACCTGTCTAGGAGACTCATAATGGCATCTAGGTGTTCCAAAGGCAGAATGTTTGTGATTCCAACATGGATGGATCAATACTGAGTTCACAAAACCTGTTCAAATAGCTCCTGGTCAATCAGTCATCCATACAGACACAGACATTTCTTGTCTTAACTACACTAAAATGTCTAGAAACATAGCATACATGAAGCACTATTTTAAGTTACAATTACCTTCAGCCAAAATTTGAATTGTGTGAGAATATTCACGGGCTACCTGACTGAAAGGGGGAGAGGGGGGACTACTTCCAACATGGGAGAGCTTAAATTCATTAGGCCACAGTGGCATAGTATCAACAAATAAACTTATGTTTTAAAAATTTTCTAAATACCTGGTAAAAGAAAGTTTGTTTTGGGGAAGCGGATGTGGCTCAAGTGGTTGGGCTCCCATTTGCCATATGGGAGGCCCTGGGTTTGTTTACCGGGACCCCCTGGTGAAGGCAAGCCGGCCCGCGCAGCCCCCCAAGCTGACGGTGCAGCAAGATGACGCAACAAAGGGAGACAAGCAGACACAGAAAAACGCACAGCAAAAGACACAGTGAGCACAAGCAGCAAGGGGGGGATAAATAAAATAAATAAGAAAAAAAAAAAAAGTAAGTTTGTTTCTCTTGTCTAATCTCAAAGTCACTGCAGCATTCTTTCAACGTTGTCAACTTCTTTTTGTCTGTTATTGATTCTCTGGATGACTCTAGGGAAAGTAATTGCCCAAATGTTGATTTTTCTTACCAGCAAAATAAGAGGTGGAGTATCCAGCCCACTGGCTAGCAAACCTAAGGGTGAGAACTAAGCTGTCCAATTTCATAAGACAATTAAGTCTTTCACCTTACTTGTCCACAACTTAATCCACAGAATAAGTAATTTATCAAATTAATCAAGAAATGAGTAAAATGAATGTTGGAGAGATGAACACAATTTTCAGGGGTCAAGCATGCATGACCCAGAAGGTTAGGTGAGAGAGATTAAAGCTGTATTGTAGTGAAGGTACTTAAGCCTCAGGAATATGCGTTGTTATGACAACTAAGGATAAAATATAATTTGGAATAAAAAGGAAAACTGGAAAATAGAAGGGGCACTTAACCTGTGACTTAATGAACTTAACACTCCTTATAGCAGTCCTTAAAATTATAGTTGCTTTTAAAACTGGAATTCATATCCCCTTGTTTATATGAGTTGTGATTCCTGATGCAGTCTCCACTGCATTTTAAATTTTCCAGAGCTCTTATCCCTGCCCCTGGTACTCTGGAAGAGCAGGAAGGGATTTAAAAAACAAAAACAAAAACAAAAACAAAACCAAAAAACTATCATGGAGGAAGCCAAAATGAATCAATTTTGTGAGGGTAACTGCTGCTTTCTTTTTAATGTTACAAGAGTAACAAAAGATACTCTTCGTACTCAATTTATACTCAATAGATAACTTCATACTGATGACAAGCACCTCTACAAAATTAACCATATTACCCACTATAATGAGCTCTCTTGCAAGGTTATACAATATACAATTTAAAATTACTTAGTGGGGGAACAGATGTAGCTCAAGCAGTTGAGCACCTGCTTCCCACACGGGAGGTCCCCCGTTCAGTCCTCAGTGCCTCCTAGAAACAAAAAACAAACAACGAGCAGACAAATGAGAAAGCCAGCTCAGGGGAGCCAATGTAGCTCAGTGATTGAGTGCCAGCTTCCCACATGCAAGGTCCCAGGTTCAATCCCCAGGCCCTGGTACCTCAAAAAAAAAAAAAAAAAAAAAAAATTACTAGGTGATTAAAATACAATCATACTAATTTTGAGCTTCTGAATGAACAAGCTGCAGGAATACTTAGCAAAGGAAAACAGGATCAAGACAGAAGCAAAACTGAGTCAAATGGGCTACCAGAAATATTTTTTTTTGTGGGGAGTGGGGAGAATAGAGGACTAAATTTGCTACTAATATGAACATTGTTTAATATCAGGTTACGATAAGTATAATTCTGAAATTTAAACTGGGGATGGTTATCCTACAAATATGTCTATCCATTGTACAGTACATGCACGGAGTCAAAGTATGCTCCTTACCATATTATACAGTAGAAATATTGGAACAAGTTTTGATTCCTAGGCTAAGCATTTTGCTTTTCAATTGAATATTTATGTTAACACACCAACTTTCTTGTATTAGTAATTTACTATTAAATTAGATTTTTTGTCCTATGAACTAAGAGTCTCTCAAGAATCACTGCAGGAAACTGAGTGATTCAGAATTCACTAATTATAAACTTTAATTGACTTTAGCAACTTGCAATAAAAAGTCAACTTAATACAAATATTCTTGCTGTCCTGATTTTGTGATAATCAGGGTAGGCTAAACATTTGCTATATTAGAAACCATGCATGTGTGTCCCTAGACCTAGTTTTTCTCCCTAGGTCTGTTTTTTAGAATGCTGGTGATGAACTAAGCCTGATTTCATATAATAAACCCTGTATGGGAAAAGACTGTAACTCTGGGTATCTTTGGTCAACCTTAAGAGGTATAGCAGGGGGACGGATGTGACTCAGGTAGTTGGGCGTCCATCTCCCATATGGAGGGACCTAGGTTCGATCCCCGGGACCTCCCGGTAAAAATTTAAAAAAGAAAAATATAGAAGGTGCATGGGCCACCAGGCCCTGGGTGCGAGTGCGCTGCCAGGCCCCAGGAGTAGGTGAGCCACCAGGCCCCAAGAGCCACGCAGCAAGATGATGACATAACAGGAAAGTGACACAAGGGAGAGCTAAGACGAGAGGCACCAAAAACCCAGGAACTAAGGTGGTGCAGGTGGTAGGACGCCTCTCTCCCACATCAGAGATTCCAAGGAAGAGAAGAAGGAAGAGAAGAGAGGGCAGGAAACACAGAAAGTTGCCCAGAGAATGGGGGGGGGGGGGTAGGAGTGGTGTAAAAATGGATAAAAGCAAATAAATAAATAAATCCTTAAAAAATTGTATAGGGGAGGAAAATACGAACTACAGTTGGTAGTAATACTTTGACAATGCTCCAGAACAGGCAAATCTAGAGAGAAAAAAAGTAGATTAGTGATTGCCTAGGGTTGGGGAGAATGGTGAGATAGGGAGGGTGACAGCTAAAGGTTTCTTTATGAAGTGAAGAAAATGTTCTAAAATTGACTGTGGTGGTGGTTGCACATATCTATGAATATACTAAAAACCTTTGAGTTTTCCACTTTAAATATATGGTATGTAGATTGTAACTCAATAAAGCTGTTATTTATATTTTTAAAATCTGTTCTGAGATGTAAAGTATTTGAGAATTAGCAAACCTCTTCCACAAAGCTTTTCTGGTCAATGGTAACAGAATCAGTGTAACTGAAGTCCAATTTACTTCATTATAATTGGAAGCAGCATGCAGTATTTTGATATGTACATTTCTGAAACTTGACTAATTTAAGAAAATATATCATTCCATCAGATATTTCAGGCAGCCTCCCCGACATTTTTACCAAAAAAAAATCTTAAAAAGAATTCATTTAATCAACATCAGAGTATGCATTCTCTCTTGTAGCTTCATCTCTTTATAATCTATTGTCTCCCCAGAACTCTCATGCTAAATAGTACTGGGTATGATAAATTCACTCATTAATTCAATAAATATTTGAATCCTTACTGTTTACTAGGCCCTCTTCTAGGTAATGGCTATATGTACCCAGATGAGATCAAGACAAAGCCTCTGCTCTCATGGAGCTTACAATCTAATAGGGCAAGATAAAGAAATTTATTCAAAACAGGGTGCTGTGCTGTGGGAGAAGGGTGTTATATTAGATAGAGTGGCTAGGAAAGAAGGCTTCTCTGAGGAAGTGATGTTTGAGGTGAGAAAAGGTGCCAGCTATAAAAAGATTGTGGTAGATAATTTCAGGAAAAAGATAATTCTTGAATGGTAAAATCAGGAGGGGAAAAAAAACAACAAGGTTAACTGTGTGCTGCTGGTGACCAGCCTTCCTCTGTGATTCTTGATCACAATTGTCCCAGCACAGGTATGGCTGGCAAAGGTAAGAAGAAGACATCTTATCTACCTTAAACAATTCAGAGGTCTTACAACTCTTCAACAAGAGGAAGCCATCCCTAATAATACCAACCTAAAGTGATGTTTCCCTCCTTTCCTTGTACCCCTCACAACTGCTATCTGTAACACTCTTTTTTTTTTTTTTTTTTTTTTAAATGAGGCACCGACCTGGGACCTTGTATTTGGAAAGCAGGCGCTCAACCACTGAGCTACACCTGCTCCCTTGTATCATTCATTCTTTTTTTTTTTTTTAAAAGATTTATTTATTTACTTTATCCATTTTAAACCCCCCCCTCCCCATTTTGCTGTTTTGTGTCCATTCGCTGGGCAATTCTCTGTGTCTGTCTCCTGCCATCTCCTCCCATCCTCGTCCTCCAGTCTTCACCAGGATTCAATCCTGGAGACCTCCGATGTAGGAGAGAGGTGTTCTGCCACCTGCGCCACCCCGGTTCCTGGTTTTCAGAGCTTTCGGAGCATCTCGTCTTGTCTCTCCCCTGTTACATCACCATCTTGCTGCATGGCTCCTGGGGCCTGGTGGCTCCCCGGCACACAGAGCCTGACAGCCCATATGCCTTCTATATATATATATATACATATACATATATATATATATATATATACTGTTTTTTTTTTTACTGTTTTTTTTTTTTTTATTTTACCGGGAGGTCCCGGGGATTGAACCCAAGTCCCTCCATATGGCAGACGGATGCCCAACCATTTGAGCCACATCCGCCGTCCCCTCATTCATTCTTTAAACCCTTATTGGTGAGAAGCACCATGCTAGGAAGACTGGGTCAGAAAGACAAATCAGATATGTACCCAGACAGCCCTTAAGGCAGGAAATAATTTAGTAGCACAAATAAATATGGGCATAAACAACTAAATACAAGGTAGAATATAAAAGTGGGCCATAAAAAAGAGCTATAAAAATATAAGAATGTCCAGAGATTACTTCCAGCTGGGGACTAAGAGGAAGATTCACAGGGGTGGTGGCATGAGAGGAGGGAAAAGCTGTGATGACTGAGGATTTCCACAGGTAGAGGAATAAACAGATTTACTTGTTGTATCCCTAATTAACTTTAAATTATTTTAAAATATTTTAAGCTCCCAACCAGGTTATAAGCTCAGAGAGAAATGGCCTGACATTCATGGGACCTCTCTGTAGCATTTAGTAGAGTATTTTGCAGAGTTGGGCAATTTGTTTGCTGATTCACTCTAAGAAGTGAGATGTCAACTTTAGCATAGAAAATAAAGCTAAATTACTCTTTGCTTCATAAAGAGGTTTTGGCTTTTGAAACAGATGATCCCTCTAACCTCTTAATACATCATTCATCTCATTTCGGAGGGAAACTCCTACAAGTTTTTCCAAAACTAAAAGGCATTATATAAGGAGCTGAGGTGGCACAGGCAGCAGAATACCTCTCTCCTACATCGGAGGGCTCCAGGATTGAATCCTGGTAAAGACTGGAGGAGGAGGATGAGAAGAGATGGCAGGAAACAGACACGGAGAATTGCCCAGCGAATGGACACAAAACAGCAAATGGGGAAGGAGGGGTTTAAAAAATGGATAAAGTAAATAAATATTTAAAAGAAAAAGTATTACTACTAACTATAGTCCGTATCTTCTAAAAAAAAAAATAAATAAATAAAAATAAAAGGCATTATATATAAATATGTATACAATGTGCTTTGGAATATATACAGATATAAAACATTTCCATATAAATTTGTGTGTGCATACATATATTACTACCTCTTAAGTTCAGACACTCACAAGATTATTTAACTTCCACTGATACACCAAAATTTGTACTAAGAGAAAATATTTTCTTCCCTCATCAAACGTTCCCATTCAGGCTCTCAAAATCCCTTCCCATTCCCAACAAAACGTCTTAAATCAGAGAAGAAAAGTCAAACATTTTTAGCAGTGCCTCAATAACTCCAGAAAATATCCCATGGGCCAAACTCACCATAGAGAGCTGTCCAAGTTTGATTAATTACATCTAGACACACAGTTCCTGACCTGAAACAGATGGAAAGAATGGTATTTTTTTTAAAAAAAATTATAAAGTTAGTTGCATGCATCTGGCAACTAATTTTACTTATCAAGGAAAAGTATTAAATCATTCTTCTAATAGATTTTTTAAAAAGAATCCCAATTGGGGAAAAGTACAATGAGGGACAGAATATTTTCAAGGCCTTAAGTGTCTCCTAACAGATCAAAGGGAAAAATAGCAACTATGCAATGGAGAGACCAGACACCATAACAAGGTAATGAAATTAACATTGGCAAACAAGGGGCAGACAGACCTCGTGTGCTACAGGGTACAACACCCTGAGAAGGATGCAATCTCACTTTAGTGAGTTTTAGACACGAATGTATGCCCTGAATCTAATCATAAGAAAATATCAGACAAACCTAAATTGAGGGATATTCCATAAAATACCTGCTCTCTATTCTTCAAAAGTTTCAAATTTAGAAAAGACAAAGAGGCTGAGGAACTGACCCAGATTAAAAGGAAAAAAAGGCTAAAAAGCATTGCATTAATATTAAATTCCTGAAAATGATGACTGTAGTGAGGTGATGTAAGAGAACATCCTTGTTACTACCAAACATACATTGGAGTATGAGAGGACAAAGAGGCATGATCTACAGGCACTACCTACACACACAGGGTTGAGAAAACCTCCCATATACGTGTGTGTGTGTGTGTACACATAGTGCCATGACAAGGAAAAACTGCTGTCCATATAAACATGTATTCTCAACAGCACTGGAAGTACAAAATAGGATGCACTGATAGCACATCTTCAAAGTATCATTAATAAAATATTAGAAGGAAACAAAGGGATAATTAAGCTCATTAACTGAAATGAAATTATAGTCATTCACATTTGCCTTACTCTCAAGAAGTGAGAAATACTTTAAGTGTTGAAAATATTAAATGTGTAGATTGAAAACAGATTTATGAACTGTGTTTATGCCAAGAGAATCAAGATGTGGAACATTACAAAAGTTAGCTGGCAGTCCAGGAAAACGAAGGACTCGGTTATGGCAATGGAAAAACTAAGCAGCGAAACAGAATTTAAACTAACTGGCTTAGAGTATTATATCCCTAGGATACTATAGTTTAAGTAACCATTCATAATACAGTCCTACCTCCTGATAAAATACAAAAAGATAATTTTGAGGTTTTTTCTTTTTTTCTTTAAATAATGGAGAGATTAATCACGAGCAGTTGCTAAGAGTCAAACATTTTCAAAAAGTTACTTACGCTTCATCAATGTTGGGATGGAAAATTTTATTCATGAATCCTGTAAAAAGAAATGTTAATTAGCAATAAAAAGTACCCAGAGGACAATTAGTCTTAATGTCAGCTCTTGCAAACAATTTCAGTACTGGAAAAAGGTGATAATACATCATTTTTGTTACTGATAAGCCTATCAACCCTAAATTTTTGTTACTGATAAGCCTATATTCTCCTGATGGCTCCAATTACTTAAACACATCAGAGTTTTGTAAACCAAAGAAGCAAACTTTGGGAGTAAGGCAGCCTCATATACAAAATGGTCATTAATAGGTTGCCAAAAGAGAATTTATAATACTAAATGGTTTATAACTCTTGTCATGATAAAACTTACATCTCACTCTGATTCCTCCTCCAAAGTTTTATTGTTCAATCTCTAAATTTGGAGGTTCTGCATTTGAACTTCTTCTGATACTCAATTACTGGTATCATTCTGATACACCATGTGCGGAACATGAATGAAGCTGTTGAAACGAGAACCACTTCCAAACCACAAAGGATTTCATAAGAACACGGACCAAAATATTTCCTACTCATTCCAGGAAACCCAGTGTTGATTAAAATTGGGGCAACCAAGAAATGAGGCAAGGAGTGTTTTTTTTTTTTTTTTTAAGTACATACAGAGATAAGAAACAAAGTCAGGGATTTTTAAAATTTATTTATTACTAGAAAAAGTCTTGACTTAACAAATACTGATATTTAAATTTCAAAGATATTATTTTCTAACATAAACCAGTGGTTTAGTCAGTTTGTATATATGCAAGGATAATACTCCAAGGCAGAGAGATATCCACCATCAAAGTTGTCATTTTATCACCCTTATTCCACTTTAGGACTTCCTTACAAAGATGATTATCACCATCATGTTACAACCCTCCTTCCCTCACTCCCAACCTCCATGGTTCTCCCTTTCATTCAAGCAAAACATATTTGGGCAACACGTATATGTCAGGCATTGTGCTTGTTCAAGTGTACAAAAATAAATAAGATAACCCACTATTCTTGAGGAGGTCACCATAGCAGTGGGACAAGAGATGTGAAGAAATAAATGTGTACCAAGTGTTGAGTGAGTCGGGAGAGTATACATATAGGAAGCAGAAGTGTCCAGAAAGATGCAGAGGAAGTGGCATCAGAGGAGGATCTTTAAGGATGAATTGTCACAGAGGTCGTTTCCAAATATCTAAGAAACGTCCCTCAAATTAGAAAACAGGAAATAATGATATGAAAACCTTGTATTCCAATCCTTGCTTGTGCTAAACAAGCTTCTAAGTTTTTACATCCTTTGTGTTAACTAGTTTAATGTTTCACTGTATCAAGAGTCCATACAATGTTTAAATTACCCTGATGCATGAACAAAGGTCTTGTGTCCAATTACTATTTCATACTAAGTTTTAGTTAAAGAATTTAACAATGTTTCAAAAATCGAGATTTAAGAGGTATGTGATATATGAAGAGACTGCAATAAATTAATGGAAATGCTCGTGTTTTACTGTTAAGAGGAGAAAATACAGGGTAAAAAAATCTACATAACCTTAGGAAAACACTAATACATATACACAATGAGACTCATGAGGATATTCATTGCAGCATTGTTTATAAAAGCCAAGAACCAAAGTCAACCTTATCAACAGGGGAATGGATAACCTATAGTAACTAAAAATATAAATTATAGAATGATATGTTTATAGCATGATACCATTTGGGTAAATTAAAACAAAGCAATACTACATATTCTCTATGGTAACACATTTAGAAAATTGTACTGGGCCAACATATACCAAGCTTACAAAAGCAATTATTTCAGGGAAGGTCAGGGCCAAGGTCACGGTGGGAATAGGGAACAAGAATGAGAAATGGTAAAGATGACTTTATCTGAAATACCACATAGTCTTTTCAAGAAGTGACAATGTGCTTGACACTGTTGCTCAGTTTTTATTTTTGTTTTTAAGTACATAGACAAGAAACTAGAAGCAAATATGTACAAAAATTGAGTGTTGCATTTTCAGTGGTATGAATATTTTCTTCATTGTACTTTTCAAATCACAATACTTCCCATCCTTACCCCCCTATACCAGAACAAGGATCACAGCAATGAAAAAAGGCTAGGAGAAAAAACAAGTGTTAATGGTAGTCATTTTTTGGGGGAGACTTCCCCTATTATTATTTCTACCCTTCTGACTTTTCAAAAATTCCTATAATGTGTAATTTTAGTTGAAAAAAATTAAAAAATTATAATCAGTATCAAACATTCTAAAGTAGACCTAATTATATATAGATTAGTGCTGAATCTTTTTAAGGAAAAGAATCATTAAAATTGATTTGAGATCTTTTATTTTATTTTATTTATTATTATTTTTTTTAATAAAGATTTTTTTTTAATTTATTCATTTATCCCCCCCTTGCTGCTTGTGCTCGCTGGGTCAGCTAACCACGCCACGCGGGCGGGCTTGCCTTCACCAGGAGGCTCCGGGAACCGAACCCGGGGCCTCCCATATGGCAAACGGGAGCCCTACTGATTGAGCCACAGCCGCTTCCCTGAGATCTTTTAAATACTCTTATTTAAATAATACAAACTCATTACAGAAAAATCAGAAAACTCTCAGGTTATAAAGAATGTGATCTTCAAGAATAGTTACATATAAAATATAGTGCTATCACAACTGTGAAGTTATTTTTCAATGAGCAGAATACATTAATGTTTAGCTACTATGTGGTTTAATTCAAGAGACTGGATCTATTTGTGAAAAGCATTTTGCTTGAAGCTACAAGAATTTAATTTGTTCTTCTTGATTCTTAAAATACTGCCTCTGCTAGAATTCCCAAAACTAACACCTAATAAAGCAAGCAACACCTACAGCAAAGTTTCCAAAGGGGGTGCAGAGGCTAAGAATTCAGAGAAGGAACAGGCTACAGATAAGAATCACCTGGAGAGCTCTTTAGAAAACAAAATAAATGAGATGCTAGAAGGTGGCAAGTGTTATGGAGAAGAAGACAGCAAAAAGAAGGGGAATAGAGAATGCTTGGTTGGTACAAATTTAAACAGGATGGTCAGGGAGGGCCTTACTGAGAAGATGACTTGAAGATGTGAAGGAGGTGAGGGAGTGAGGCATCTAGGGTATCTAGGTGAAGAGTGTCTATGCTGCCTGAATGGACAAGTACAAAGTGCACCAGGAGCTTGCCTGTGTGTAAAGAACAGGAAAAAGACTATAAAACTGAAGTGGATAAGGGGCAGAAGACTAGAAAATGAGGTCAGAGAGAAGACTGGCATTTCTGGGTCCCTTTAAGGACACTGGCTTTTATTCTTAGTGAGACAGGAAGCCACTGAGGTACAGTACTAGTATATATACACATCCTTCAACTTTTTTTTCCTTTCCTTTTTCCTCCCCACTGAGATGGCTCCCTCACCTATCTGCTTGTTATGTCCGTTCGTCTTCTTTTGAAGGCACCGGGAGCTGAACCTGGGACCTCTCATGTGGGAGGTGGGTGCCCAACTACTTGAGTCACATCCCCTCCCCTCTAACTTTTAAAGTTTTTTTTTTTTTTTTTTTAAAGAGAAAGTTTGTCTCCTAAAAAAGGTGAGGTACATAGGGAACAGCTCTATCAGGCCACAGCACCTCAGGGCTGGGTAAAGAACGACAGGGAATGGCAGATTTTGAGCAAAATGGAATGGGATCTCTCTCCTATAATAGAATTAAGCTTCAACAATTTGATGTCACAGGGCACCTTAAAGATGTAGGTCAAGAAAATACCTATGGTGAAAAGAGCTTTAAATGTTTATCAAAATTGCCTCCCTCGTTGCACAAGACCTGAAGATTACATTTGGAATCAATATAGTTTCTACATAGTTCTCAATCAAATCTATATTTTGGCTTGATTGAGTCCAAGAGTAGGTAACAGAGAGGTGAAGAAAGAACTTAGGAAACATATCCTTTAGTAATAAATGGGGTGAAGTCCAGGCCCCAGAGCCCTGCTAAGTATTAAACACCATCTGAGACACTGGTAGTTCAAAGAGCTCTTAATACCAAATTGTACACTTGAAAGTGTACACTTGAAATGGGAAATTTTGTGTTGTATGTTGCCATAAGATTGAAGGTAGAATTAGACTGGAAAGAGCAAAGCACTAAACAACAAGGACATGGGTTCTAGTTCCAACTCTGCTATTAACCGCAGCCTTTAGGCAAGTAAGTCACTTCATTTCTCTCGGTCTGTTTCTTTATCTATAAAGGAAAATAGCTGGAGAATATGGTCTCTAAAATCTCAACTCTTTTTTTTTTTTTTTTTTAAAGATTTTTATTTATTTTATTCATTTATCCCCCCTTTGTTGCTTGCGCTCGCTGGGCCAGCCAACCACGCCGTGCAGGCGGGCCCGCCCCCACCAGGAGGCCCCGGGAACCGAACCCGGGGCCTCCCTTATGGCAAACGGGAGTCCCACTGATTGAGCCACAGCCGCCTCCCTAAAATCTCAACTCTTAACATGCTACTTGTAAAGATCCTCTCAGGTCTAAAAATCTAGGATTTAATAACATAAAGAACCGTAAAATCCACTGACTATTCCTAAGCAGGCAGAAATAGAATTATAAACTGTCCTTTGAGGAACAAGCATAGCCAGACCAACTTCACACACACAAAAAACAACCCACATGTTTTGGACTAAAATGATCCCTTCCTATGCCAGGCTTTTAAAATTGTTATAAAAATATCCAAAGTAAATAAATGGAAAGGGGCATATTGCCTTTAAGTTTGTTCTGGGACAAGCTGTGGGAAGCACTTCTGGCAGAGCCACTTACACTCTGGCTAATGATGCCAACAATGGAACTTCTGGATGAGGCAGGGGAGGGGGCGCTGAAGCTAAGAATTCAGAGAAGGAACATTCTCAGGACAGAGTGTGTTTGCCCTGGCATGTTCTCTTTCCTTTTGGCAATTCTATCACCACACTAATGAATACGTCTGCAGCAAGAAAATTTTCCCAACATTTGTTTCCGTTCAACCAGGAACTATTTTGAAGACATTTTAAAAGAACATATTTTGAAAGCTGCTTTTTTAATGGAAATGATAAGTGGAAACAGCAAGTCATTTTTAATCTACATGATTTAAGATTCTATTCACTACCAGACGTTTTTTAATGACATATTTCAGTGATAGGTCCAGACAAAATTCAGAACTCTTTAGTTTAATCTTTTGGACACTTATTTTCTGGCATGGCTCTAGCACTTGCCTAGAAGTAGATGGACAATAGGAATAAATGTTCAGCTAAAAAGCCCACCACTTCTGTCATATAGATATCTCTTTTAGCAAAAGGGAGTCAGGTCAATTCTGGAAGAAGAATCGAAATCATGCTTAATTAATGCAAAATTACCCATCTTAAAAAAATTAAAGCATAGATTATTAAAATTAAAAATTAAAAAAAAATGCCACGCTTTTGCCTGTTCCACCCCAATAATGAACTGTGCCTGAATAACCAACCTCTTGACTCACAGGCTAATAGGCAGAGAGGGTAAATAACATCATGCTGAGTCACGCTTAAAACTTATTTCATCCTGTTTCTGTGTCCAGTCCCAGAAGGGGATTTGTACAAAGTTGTACTCACTTTTGAGTAATTTCTGCTATTGGTTATATGAATAAAAAAAGGCAAAGATTCATTTTTATTTCCCACCTTTGTTTGCGAGGACATTAATAAACTTGTGGGCAGATGAAATACGCTGGGTCAATCACCTTCCCAGAAATTTTACTCAGAAAAACCTTAAAGAAATGAGAGGACAGACAAGTAACTCATGTAACAAAGTAAATTCACCCTAAGGTAGTAGGCAAAAACTCAAAGGCAAAAACTCAAACGCAAAAACAGTAGCTATATCCTAAAGAGAAAAAGGGCCTGAACTGCAGATGGTTTAAACAGCTATGGCTGATACAATTTAATTATAAGCCTATGGATTTGTGTAAGTGAATGCCTTGTGATATTATATATTAGTCTTTTTTTTTTTAAAGGCAGCACTGGGGATTGAACCCGCGACCTTGTACATGGGGAGCAGGTGCTCAAGCACTAAGCTACACCCGCTCTGCTGATACTATATATTATATATATATATATATATATATTTTTTTTAAGATTTATTTTTATTTTTATTTAATTATCCCCCCCTTGCTGCTTGTGCTCATTGTGTCCATTTGCTGTGTATTTTTCTGTGTCTGCTTGTCTCCCTTTGTTGCGTCATCTTGTCGCGCCAGCTCACTCACCGCGCCCATGTGGGCCATCAGCTCACTGTGCCGCGCAGGCCGGCTTGCCTTCACCAGGAGGCCCCGGGAATTGAACCCGGGGCCTCCCATATGGTAAATGGGAGCCCAATCAATTGAGCCACATCTGCTTTCCACTATATATTCTATCATCAGGACAAAAGCCCACATAAAGTAGGCCATTTGGAATCAAATTGATAAAATCTAATTTTAAGTAGGCCTAATTTTTTTTTTTTTTTTTTTTTAAGACTTATTTATTTATCCCCCCCTTGCTGCTTGTGCTTGCTGTGTCCATTTGCTTTGCACTTCTCTGTGTCTGTTTGTCTCCGTTTTGTTGGGTCATCTTGCTGTACCAGCTCACTGCGCCACGCAGGCTGTTAGCTCACCACACCATGTGGGCTGGCTTGCCTGCACCAGGAGGCCCTGGGACTTGAACCTGGGGCCTCCTGTATGGTAAATGGGAGCCCAACCAATTGAGCCACAGCTGCTTCCCACTATATATTCTATCATCAGGACAAAAGCCCACATAAAGTAGACCATTTGGAATCAATTTGATAAAATCTAATTTTAAGTAGGCCTAATTGTTTACAAGACATTAAAGGTTGAGTCTTATCTTCCCTTGCAGACTATAAATTTTTTAAGGGCAGTAACTTGGATCTTAGAGGGAAAATGGTTGAGAAGCTACCTAAACGTAGCAGGAGGTGGTAACCGGAGTTGGGATGTTCCAGTAAAAAAAATGGGTGGAGGGAAGCGGCTGTGGCTCAATCAGTAGGGCTCCCGTTTACCATATGGGAGGCCCTGGGTTCGGTTCCCGGGGCCTCCTGGTGAAGGCAGGCCCGCCTGCACGGTGTGGTTGGCTGACCCAGCGAGCACAAGCAGCAAGGGGGGGATAAATGAATAAATAAATAAAATCTTTAAAAAAAAAAAAAAAATGGGTGGAAGTGCTGCCAGCCTCCTCAGCAACAGCTGTAATGCTAGCTTTGTGCATTAGTGCACAACCTCACAGATTTCCATCTTACCTCAGACAGCCAGACCCACCACTGGCAGCCTGCACCTGGGCAGAAGTCTCTTCAGAGAGGTGAGCCTTTCCTACTCAGGAGAGATGGATCTAGGCAGGTCCCTTCTTGAGTAAGGAACCAAGGAAGGAGCTCACTGTCAACGCCCTGGGTCATGGGAAATGCTGACCTGATCTTATGTTTATTCATGAGATCTAAACTCAAAAGGGGTCCTCTTTTCTGTTTCTTTCTCTCTGCTAATATGGAGGCTGAGGAAAGGACTGGGTGGAGAAGAAAAGTTCATTTATAACTAAGAAAAGGTGAAATATTATCCTCTAACAGCGTAACCTTTCTACCAACCTGGCAGATTGACAAGACCTGCAGCTGTAAACCAACTTTCCCATAGATTCGGTTTTGGAAGATTTTAACCGCTCTCCTGTCTTTGTAATGAGTCTTCTCAATCTCCTCACCATTTATATAATCATACTTTTTTTTTTTTTTTAGGAGGTACAGGGGATTGAACCCAGGACCTTGTATATGAGAAGCAGGTGCTCAAACCACTGAGCTACACCTGCTCCCTAACCGTACTGTTTGAATCAGCCAGTAATTATTTTCATGGTCAGAGGCAGTACAGTATAGAACACATCCAACTTGAAATCACAAGACCCAATATCAAGTCTCTACTACTCTTATAGTGGTTAAAAGATCAGGCTCCAAACTGACTATATTTGAATCCTGGCTCCGCTGTGTGAAGCTATCTGGCACCCAAGGTTACTTAATCTTTTTGTCTTTCTGTTTCCTTATTCATAAAACTAGGTTAACTAATGATAACTACACACAGGATTGTCATGAAGATAAAATGAGTTAACACACATAAAGCATTTGAACAGCAACTGGCACTTGATAAGCACTCAATAAATGTTATATTAGCTTAATGAGCTCAGGTAAGTCATTTCAACTCACTTTGCTCATCTTAAAAATGAGAGCATCTGTTCTACATACCCATTGCTCTTAATTCCTTAGGAATTGTCAAAAACATCAGAGGATATTTTGGCTATGGGCTATTGAATTTCCTATAATCCCAACATACTGGAAATGGTAAATACAGTTACTCTAAGTTTATTATTTAAAAAGACTTGTTTTTGCACTTGGTATAGTGGAAAACACACTAGACTGAAAGCCAGAGGGCTGAATCTACAAGTAGTTAGTAGCGATCTGTCACAGCCTCTCTGGGTCTCATATTCCCTATCTTTAAAATGAGGTGACTGAACTACACAATTTCTAAAGTTCCTTCTAACAATATGTTTTTTGAGGTACCAGGGGCTGGGGATTGAACCCGATACCTCATATGTGGGAAGCTGGCACTCAACCACTGAGCCACATCGGCTCCCCTGAATTGGTTTTATTGTTTGTTTTGCTTGTTGTTTGTTTTTGATTTTTCAGGCGGTACCAGAAATCAAACCTGGGATCTCTCATATGGGAGGCCAGCGCTCAACTGCTTGAGCCACATCTGCTCCCAATATGGTTCTAACAAACACCAGGAATATAAGCAAATCTTGAACTGTGTGAAAGCATGTTTCAAAGGTAACTAAGAGGGAAGCGGATGTGGCTCAAACAATTGGGCTCCCATCTACCATATAGGAGGTCCAGGGTTCAACTCCTGGGGCCTCCTGGTGAAGGCGAGCTGACCCATGTAGAGTGCCAGCCCACTCAGAGAGCTGGCGTAACATGATGATGCAACAAAAAGAGACAGAGAGGAGAGACAATAAGAGATGCAGCAGACCAGGGAGCTGAGGTGGTACAAAAGATTGAGCGCCTCTCCCCCACTCTGGAAGATCCCAGTGCCGCCTAAAAAGGAGACAAGCAGACACAGAAGAACACACAGCAAATGGACAGAGAGAGCAAATAGTGGGGGGAGGCAGGGGAATAAATAAATAAATCTTTAAAAAAAAAAAAAAAAAAGGTAACTAAGAGGGAAGTGGATGTGGCTCAAGTGACTGAGCTCCTGCCTACCACATGAGAGGTCCGTGGTTTGGTTCCCAGTGCCTCCTAAAGAAGACAGTGAGCTGGCACAATGGGCAGGCATGGCAAGCTGACACAAGATGATACAACGAGAGACTCAAGAAGGAAAACATAATGAGACACACAACAAAGCAGGGAACAGAGGTGGCTCAAGTGATTAGGTGCCTCCTTCCCACATTGGAGGTCCCGGGTTCAGATCCCGGTGGATGATGAACAGACACAGCAAATGCAAACAATGAGGAGGTGAGCAGAAATAAAATAAATCTTAAAAAAAACAAAAACATAAAAAACAAAGGGAACTAAGAATTCTTAATGTTTTTAAAAGAATTTCAATTTAACTAGAGAAAAAGGAAGCCAAGAATACATGTTTTCATTATGATACAAATCCTAAAGGGGAAGAAATGGATTTAATGCTAAAAAGATATCAAAATTAATAACCAGGGAACAGATGTAGCCTAAGTGGTTGAGCACCTTCTTCCCATGTAAGAGAACCTGGGCTCAATCCCCCTTGTACCTTCTAAAAACAAACAAATGAAAAAACCAACTCTCACTGGGGAGTGGATGTAGCTCAATGGGTTAAGCTTCCCATCTTACGAGGTCCTGGGTTCAATCCCCAGTATCTCCTTTAAAAACAAACAAACAAAAAAAAAACTAACCAGCTCAAAAGCTAAAGGGCACCCATTATAAAGCAGGAACTAACCTAAACAGCAAGTTAGATGAAATTTCTATATAGCAAATGGAAAGATTATATAATAATTGCCAAAGGCAGAATTAAAACAAGCATAAGCCAGCTTCAAGAAGGAAATGGATGTGGAGTGCCTAAGTGTTGTCTCCTGAGAGCCTCCTTGTTGCTCAAATGTGGCCTCTCTCTAAGCCAAACTCAGCACATGAATGCACTGCCTTCCTCCCAGCATGGGACATGACTCCTGGGGATGAGTCTCCCTGGCACTGAGGGATTGCTACCAAGCACCAACTAGCAATGCAACTGGAAAAATGACCTCGAATGAAAGGGGAAAAAGGTAAAGACAAATGAGTTTATATGGCTAAGAGACCTCAAAGTGAGTCGGGAGGTCATCCCAGTGGTAACATTTACGCACATCTCAGCAGGATCTCATAAACTTCCAAAGTGGATACTACCCCAAATAGTGGGGCTCCTGAGGGCTCTGGAGACACCCAGGTCCTATGGTCAGGGTGGATAGTTCTGGAGTTCGGTGCCTTGCCAGTGGGCCCTACTTTGGTGTTTGTGCTCCTGAGTGTGACAGAGTTGGACTCAAGTATGTCTTCCCTGCACATGGCTCATCTATCCCTTCTATTTAAACCTATACTTGATGCTGGAGTTCGTAGGTGTACGTCCAGAGACTCAAGTCTTTGGGTTGTCCAGGTGCCAGCTGGGAACCTCGGCAGAGTTGCAACACCTACTATACAGCTCATTGGACTCACCCAGGACAACTGGCAGGGAGATGATGATGGACAACAGCCATCCCAAGGAATGGAGAGAGTCTGCAGCTGCAGGCAGGATAACCCCATCCATCTTCCCCATGGGATATAAGCCCCCTCTCAATTGGAGGTGGAGTGGACATCACCATCCCCAAATCCTTGGGACTGGGGGGAAGAGCTATGGACTAGAGTGGACTTACTGGTATTCTACTATAGACATATTGTGATTCTAGCAATGGAAGAAATTACGACAGTGATGTGGAGCCAGTAGCCACTGGAGGCTCTAGGGGCAGGGAGAGGGAAAAACAGTTGTAGTACAGAGGGCTTTTTTGGGACTTGGGAATCGTCCCGAGTGACATTGCAACGACAGATATAGGCCATTTTATATCATCACATAACATGCAGAACTGTGTGGGAGAGAGTGTAGACTACAATGTGAACTATGGTCCATGCTTAGTGGCAAAGCCCCAGGATGTGTATATCCATTGCAGGTGATGTGCCACACTAATGAAGGATGTTCATGTGGGAGGATGTGGGAGGATGTGGGAGGTGTGGGGAGCAGGGCATATGGGAATCCCTTTATCTTTTGTGAAACATTTATGTAATCTAAAGAAAAGAAAAGAAAGAAAAGAAAGAGAGAGAGAGAGAGAGAGAGAGAGAGAGAGGGAGAGAGAGAGAGAGAGAAGGAAAAGAAAGAAAGAAAGAAAGAAAGAAAGAAAGAAAGAAAGAAAGAAAGAAAGAAAGAAAGAAAGGAAAGAAAGGAAAGAAAGGAAAGAAAGGAAAGAAAGGAAAGAAAGGAAAGAAAG